>JAODJW010000117.1:2081037-2093826 GCA_026777045.1 Hyperopisus bebe
CCGAACAATGCCGCTTGAAAATCAAAAACATAATTAAATAATTTGTTTGCTTTCAAAAGACTGAATTAGCAGTAAGCCAATTCTTACTGCTTTGATCGGCATAGCCAAAGTAAGTGTACCTACGTAAACGTAAATGATGGCAGCATGATTTGGATTTTACTGAATCTTGTACTGTGATAGAAGCTGACATAACATGACATAACAATAAAGTGCATTTTCCAGCCTAAACTGTTAGTTTTAATTTTAGGCTGTCAGTCAGGGGCGGTCACTAATGATGTCATTTGGCGCCGGTACCATTTTTTACGCCAGTGGAAAACCGACATGAAAGTACCAAACTTTCAGCACTTTATGGAAGTACCGAAAGTACGGTACCTGGTGCGATGGAAAAACGCCCTTAGTGTTTTCTTTCAGTTGAACTGTTCATTTGTCATTTAAGTGTTTGTTTTCTCAAATGTGGTTACTGTCCTTAGTTATTCCAGGCTCATACAGTTGAATTAGTTATGATGACTCTTCTGTGAATGTAATGTCAGTATTGCCTTGCTCCGAATTTGGCCTTTTGCATATTTTGCCGTGTGCCACTTCTATCCATATGCGGAAGCCAGCGTGCTGTTTGTCTGCCTCATCCGTTACGCCATGTGATATGTCTTGCACCTGTCAATTTTCCCCCGATGGTTCACTTGAATGTGTGCCCACAGGAGAGAGCATCTGATTATTTTCTTGTACCATGACCATGCAGTACACACAAAATCTAAGTTTTCTGAATGACCCACCCTGAATATTCATGGAAGGTGTGAGTGCATCATGGGCCCAATTTGTGACATGTTCTGATAAGTCAGAAGCTAGCATCGCAGGGTCGTATGTCATACTGTTGGTGGTTTCTGGCTTCATCCTCTCCCTCTGTGCCCGCTTTCTCTTACTGGATATGTGTCAGATGCCAATAGTGCCCTGCTTGGCTGGCTCTCTCTCTTGAGTGCCAATGTACAAAAGTCCCATTGCCTTGTCCCTGCTCTGGACATGGCCACAGCAGGCTAACAGACTTCCCATAGCAGTTTGCATGCCTCTGCTCCAGGTGTCTGGAGCACCTGGCTCTTCCAGTAGTGATAGTGTTCACCTCATCTGGCCCTTTTGTTTATTCTCACGATGCACAGCTGGAGTCACTTTGTGATTGGTTATTTTTAAACTCTTGTTTTCATCCTTTATTCAGCAAGATTAAATATTAATTGTGTCACAAACCAGTAACTTTATGCAATTATGGTGCTTTGGGTCACAACAGGGTTCTTTTCCAACTAATTAGACAATTCTATAGGAAACCCACGAACACCAAACTTCTGGTAGCCGTAGTCTGTCTCTTTATGCCACTCATCTGCTGTGTCTGCAGTAAGATTTGTTTCTTGGGTTCTTGTTATTTGCAGGAAACAGAGGATTCATGTGGTATGTTTTGTCTAATCAGCTTTCTGGATGTTGTCAGGTGATCTGTAATCGCATTAAATCAATTTCCTAACCCATATGAAAGCTTTCATTAAAAAAATCTTTAAAAGCTACTATCCAATTAACATGAACATGGGTTGTGCATTTTATAAAGAATGTGGTTCACCTGTTAATGGCAAAAAGCCTTATCTGAAAGGCACTTACTTTAATTGTGAGGTGTATATCAATACTGTGCTGTTGTGTTTGTGTTACCTGTGTTAATGAGAATTTCTTACACCCTCCATTCCGAAGAACACCAAACTCATCTGTGGGGATGCCCTCCACAATGTAGCCCTGCACGTCGTATATCTGAAGTGCTGAAGCCCATCATGAAACATGAGACTGTTATTGCAAGTGGCAGTTTGCCAGCAGTGTCCACTGTAAACTAGGATGTACAGATTATCGCTCTGAGCTGAAAATAAATCTTGATCCTGGAGCTACTGAATGATGGACCACGCTTGGGCGTTTCCACCATATGTGGTGTCATGTCTGTGGCAGTCTCCTCCCACATTAGAAACTTGAGCTGATGTTTTGTGGAACACCTCTGCTATTCAGTTTTATGACATGTCATTAATGATGTTAAGGGCGAAAACTTTGGAAATATCTAGATAGATATTAATGTGATCAAGAAACAATAATGAATCAATGGGCTTTGGTTTGAGACAAAGCAAAGGGGTAAGTTTTGTTTACCAGTTTTACCTAATGTTTAATCAAAAGTCTTTGTATGTAAGAGTGACCAGTAGCTGAAAAGGGTGGAGATGCTGTCAGCGCAGGTCATTCACCTCAGTGCTGACATGCTTGGATTTCTTCTCAAGACATGTCTCCATAATCTGTTGGGAACAAGCACAGGTCAGCAGTCAGTTTTGGTACATCAATAAAGCATAGTATGTCTGACTGTAGTGTGCTAAACATGGATTTTTATATGCTAGATTAAGTCAGTTAGTCGCCTCCCCCCATAATTTACTGAAAATCCACATGAGCATAAAATTAATATGGCTGAAACTGCAAAATGTACCCAGGGAGGCTAATTTTAACTCCACTCTGGTTTGCTGGGTGGCCCCACTTTCACTTCGGTATAACTGTCTGTGTGGGACCTGGACGTGTTTAGTATCTGACCTTGCACCATGCTAGAGCATCCAATGGGAGCCAGTTTGAGGATTCATTAAATTACATCTGCTGGACTATTGGTGACGGGTTCTGGCTCTTGATCTAAGTTCCTGTGTGTAGGTGCTTGGCCGCATCAAGTGTGATTTTCTCACTTTGTACTTATTTACACCCTTTTGTAATAAAAACTAGTCTTGTCAACATGCAAGCTTGCTGTCCCCACTGTGCCCTGCTTTCACAGCTTTGTCAGAGGTGAAACTACTTTCCAGAGACAGTGTCCCATTCCTTGAAATGCAGCCCTTCAGTGTTGTTTCCTCCAATCTCACAACATTTCAATAGATTAATTGCAAATAATTAGGGGTCCAAGCAGCATTCACAGCTGGATCCTTATTGTTTTTCAACTTGAATGTATAGTGGCATGGAATGAAGACAGGCATGTGTGCGTGTAGCACCTGGAAAGGAGAAAAATCAGTATCAAGTGATTGATATTTAGGCGCCGGTGACCTAATGGATCACCTGACTTGGCTATGCCACTCCATGCTTGTCAAATGGATGTGCAGATGGAGGGCAGCCTTTCTAACACTGGTGTGTAACTCAGTCATGCGATAATGCAGCTGTTTAGCAGGTGCCATCGAACGTGTAGCCTTTCCTGATCAGCGCATGTTTTCCTGTTTGAACAGGGGCAGTTCATTGAAAAGCCCTGAGTCCACAGAGCAGCGTGACCCGAGTGTCACGTGTAGATGACTCTCCTCTCCTCACTGCCACTCCAAGCTGTCGTTCCCTTACATGCGTTGTTCAGCCTCTTTCACTGCCTCCCTGTATTTGTAGTTCCCCGCTGTGTGTTCATTTTACAGTCCCAGAGTTGAGTATGATAAATTCAATTTAATCAACCCTCTTGAGTCCTCTAACAGTTGCATGTTCCCACTGTCTCCGACAGGAAAGCATTAAAGTGCTTTCCAGTGCTAGATGAAAATGTCAGCTTTGCTATGAATTCTTTTTAAGTTATTTGCCTGGGAGGGTCCCAGGAGCATCGTTTTTCATTTCTACGCATTGTGTGTTATTGACCGCTTAAGTGAGCTTGACCTTCAGTGGACAATGTGAGTCATTTTGCCTTATGCAACTCTATAGGTAAGGTGTCACCAATAATGACAAATCAGTCAGGTCATATGCTGACAGGGGATTGGATAACATAGCGGAATCCCCCCCCTTCTCTCTTCTCAGATAAGCACTTGTAGTGGGACTACGCTTCTCCAAACTGGGATCCAGGAATCCAGGTCACAAATGACAAGGTACTGAGTCATCCAGTCCTCCAGTTATCTGCCTTGAAAGTATAATTCATAGTTAACCCTGAAAGTGAAACGGCTCAGTGTTTAATATTGTGTTGTTCAAGCTGTCTCTGACAGTTAATGGTTAAATGCTTTCTGGCAGGATAAGAATGTTTTCTCTCTGAGCAGTGACTGACACAATTTGCTACCATGCTGCTTTAAGTGTCATTTTGACATTTCAGTGAGGAATTATTATAATTTGGTATTTTTACTCTACTCAAAATTTTCAGATAAAGCAGGAAATTACTTAAAAGCCCCCACTGTGTGAGGATTATGTGTCCCATTTCTGAGTTATTGTAATTAATTAATATACTTTCCCCATGTTGAACATTACTTTGTGGGACTAAATGTGACAGTTTACTGTTGCTGTCTTCAGTCAAGGCCAGCTTTGAGCGTTACTGGCTGTCTCTTTTGAGACCTCATGCCAAACTGTTTTGTGAAGGCAGTATTTTAAACCATGATAGACGACAATGACAACAGCAGTGGGAAAAGGCGGGAGTTAATGAGTCAGGCCAGTGGAGGCTTGAGTTTGTTTTGTTTGGCTTCTTACCTTCCCAGTAATCATATCTAGGCCAACATCTATGGGAGTGTTCACCTGAGATGACTCAACTCCCAAGGGGACTTTGGAAACAGGCCTCTGACTTGCATGTTTATAAGAAGGTCAGGAGTTGGGTCACAGGAGAGTCCTGCTCTGCTCTGTGGGGGCATCCCCGCTTTCCAGGATCGGCCCTGAGGATAACGGAAGGAGCTTGGGTTACGACAGCTTGCCAAAGAACCTTTGTGTTTGGGGGGAGCCTTCAGTCATCCTGTAATTTAGTTAGCAAACTTGGGCATCATTAACCTGGTATTATTAACCTGCAAACAACAACAGATCTTTTCCCCGATTGCTGCTCTAAGATAGTCAGGCTTGTTGATATGGCACTTGCTGTTGGCAGACAGAGGTGCACACATATACACACATGTGTGTGTGTATATATAAAATATGTATGTATATGATATATAATGTATATATGTATACATACCACAGGCCATTTAGTTATTAATTATTACTATAATTTCCTCCAAGCAACCTCAGTTGGCTGAATGGCCTCCTCTCATGTAAATCTTAAGTTTTGCTAAAACATTTTTACTCTGTCAAAGGAAAAAATAACTTCCTCTCAAAAGGAATAACCTTTATATAATCTAGTATATGTTTAAAAATCAGCGCTTTTGCATGAGCGCTGCGTGTCTTCTCATAATCGTTTTCATCCCTGCTTTTTAAATCACTCCTAGACAGGTTTGTGAGAAATTTGTTGAACTATTTTTTTGCTTAATAAATACCCCAGTAATTATTACAGCAAAATCACATCGTGATATTTCAAAATTTTCCAACCGACAACTGTATCGTCATTTCTTGTCATGCCATCTGGTTCTTGATGTATCTGCTCTTCAGATCGCAGTTTAAGCTTGGGTCTCAATTTGTCCACACATCCATTATTTTACTTTTATTTTCTTACTTTGTTTATCGTGTTTTCTGAGTTCGCAACTTTTTTCAAGATGCAGGCTGAATTGTGTTTCAGAGGCAGGTTATTTGCATAACCAATGAACAAAAACATCCCACCCCATGGTACCAAGGCATCATTTTGTACCAAAAGTACCAAAGTACCAAAAAATTACACCAGTTGGTTTGGTACTTTAGGTACTGGTACTCGACCAAAGTCAATGGAAAACGGAAAGTACTGAAATGACCATACCAAAAGTATGGTACTTGGTGTGGTGGTAAAGCGCCCTCATATAGCGTGCATCTGTATTTTCATTTTCTGTTCAACACTCAAGCTATAACTTGTGATTCCTGCTTGTCCTGTATATCCGGTGCTTGTTGCTGCCACCCCAGTATCTACCACTTTGAAATGCTTATGTTGTATCTCTAGAAAGTTGCTACCAAAGTTGCTAGGCCCTCTTTTAAGGTATCATACCTGGACAGCTACTCAGTTTAGAGGGCCTGTCTGAGACCAGGCTGGCAGCAGCTGAAAGCATGACCTTGTTTGGGGAGTCTTTTTTTGATCAAGCAGCTGCATACGTTTTGTCATGGGGTGATCCTAATTCCATATCGCCAAACCTGTCCACTTCACAAGCGCAACGTCAATTTAAAACACACAGAGTTTCTGGTGACAGTCAAACTGGTTATGCACAGTGCCTGTGATCTGGCTGTATTCTGTGTTATGTCACCCATTGTGTGGAAATAAAGGGGAGAGGCCCCAATGACGTCCAAACAACATCAAAGCGAGCATGGCGAAGGCTCTCCTGCTCTTTGTCCTTCCTTGATAGAATCCGGTGTGAGCACCACGGGCCCATTTGCCTCTGAGGCGTGTGAATGTGAGCCTGGCCTCATACCGCAGCTACACTGAAATTTTTTTCCATTGGACTAACCTAAAACAGTTTCTTCAACCAGTTCCATGAAAATTACTTGAATAACCCACAAACAACCTGAGTTAGGTTAAATCAACCAAAGTTAATCACATAAAAGTTAACTGTTGGGTTGCTTTAAAGCATAACGTTTACATTTAAATTAATTTATTATGTTCTGCTCCAGCAAAACACCAACATTCCAATGAACTGAAAGTTTGCATTTTAATGCAACTTATACTTTCAGGTTCAACTCAAGTAAAACATCCACATTCAAATAAATGTAATTTGAAAGGCTACATTTATTTAAGAAGTCAATCAAGAAAAACAAGCATACTGGTTTCAAATACCTGTTTCTATATAATGGCCATTTATATAAACCATTTTGTCACCTAATTTTCAGTCAAAATTATCGAAAGACAAAAGGTGACACTGAAGAAAAGTATTAAATGTTCTTAGATTAAGTCAAATTCACATACAATTACAATACTGCTTTGTGGATGCAGTGCTTTGTATTTCCTTGGTTCCCTTGTCCAAAACTGTCCAATAAAAGCAGTAGTAAGTAACTGGCTATTGAAGTATTCCTTTTTTGTAAAACATGCCAGTTTTCTCTTAAACAGAACACAATACATGACAAAATACAAGCAACAATAAAAAAAAAATCTGAAAAGTCAGAACTTAAAATGCAAACACAATTGCTAAGAGTCACACAAACTGGATTTACACTTGTATAAATTTAAGGGTTTTCTTAATTTTCTTAAAACTAAGCTCATACACTGCCCTGTTCACTGCCCTTCTCAATATGTCCTAACGCAATGAGATTTTAACAAGATCTCAAGCATACTGGTTACTCCAGTAGTTTTTTTTTTTTTTTTTTTTTCTTTCAAGACCTGGACCTCCTTTGAGAGTCTTACTGGATCAAGCTCCATCAGAACCTTTTGAATAACTTGAAATTTGTATACTTGACACCATCCGGATATGCAAGGTTTAAAGCATAGACAACATCAGGCAACACACATGAGCCACACTCGTCAGCTTCTGAAGCACTGCCAAATTCCAAGAACTGTAGCACCCATGGACTGCTGAGCATCAACATGGTCAACATCCTCAAAAAGGGAAGCAGAGACAGCCATAAGCATAAGTCATTGCAAAAACACACAAGCTGTCTGTGCTAATGACTTGAAATAAAACTACAGTGGTACCTCAGAACTCGAACTTAATCCATTCAGAACTCCGGATCGAATCCTAAAAAGTTCGAGATCTGATCGAATTTTCCCCATAAGATATAATGGAAAACCAATTAATTGGTTCCAATCACCAGTCTCCAAAAAATTGCACCTAAATGTTTTTTTAGCATTTAAACGCAAAATGAACCAGATAAAACAAGAGCATATACTGTACTAAACACATCTAAGCACGTTTATCAAAACAGTAATTTGTAAAGTAAGAAAATAAATGTATCCAAACAAAATGTGTAAAGCCCCGATTGTCTGCTCCTTCCCTGTGCCACGCCCCCTCGTTAATCCCGTGTGGAATCCCCTTCTGATCAGCTGTTTCTGGTTGTTGTCATTACCCCTCTGTATTTCATCTGCATTCCAGTTTGTTTCCCCACTTCGGTCATTGTATTGTCCGTCTGCATTTTGCCTGCCTTACCTGTAATAAAACCCCGTATTCCCTGATACCCTGATGTCTGCGCCTTTGTCTCCATTCCGTCCCCACTCGGCAGGACAATATTACTATAATTAAATGTGTTAATGGTTTATTATTAATATTAAAATAATGAATAAGAAATCTTTATTTTTAAATGTATTTTATTTTATAATGATATTCACTGTTACATTCAGACAATGATAGACAGTATTTTTACTGTCTAAATATATGTATTAGGCTAGTGTAAACATGCATGATGCTATCACAGTGAATGAAGCTGAGACTGAAGCTTTGCCCTTTGTTTCCGCTGCGATACGTGCCACGTGACTCATTTCCCTGCGCGTGCAAGTTATCTTAGGTTGGCTTTCACGGTTTGACTTCTGAGATTCAGATCGAGCTTTAGGTAATTTTTCTTCACACTGGTTCGTTCGACTTTTAAGAAATTTGAGTTCTAATGAGTTCGAGAACTTAGGTACCACTGTACTTTAGTTACAAGAAAGGTAGCATTTCCTGTGTACACAGCACATTTCAAGCAATTTAACAAATCTAGCAATTTAACACTAAAAACTTATGAAGTATTCCATAACAAGGGTTATTGGATCTTCATTCCGGTAAACAGCCAGTGCTTTCAAAATGCACTCACACTTGACTTCAGTGTTTCCATTCTGGACAACACAGATCCATAGCCTCAGTCATCACTCTGTCCAAACAGTAAAGCGCTCTGAAATAGCCCAGCAACAAAACATGCTGTTGGCATTTTCTAGTATTACTCCATAATTATAAGAAGTTTTTGTATGAATTATTTCTTTAAATTATGTTTGTTTGCAGTCTTCAATTTGTTGACTTTTCCATGTTCTGAATTTAAGGTCAATTCTAATGAAATTTAAACAAGAATGGAACATTGAAGTAAAGAAATGACTTGAATTATCGTGATTATTTTCATAATTCATATAATTGTCATGATAAAATATTTTTCCATATTGCCCAGCCCTAGGTAAAATGCCGAATTAAATGTAATCTAACAACTATAAACACTACACAATTATTCTTCATTCACTAATAGCCAGTTACGTATTTTTTATAAAGAAAAATGTCTTTTTCAAATGATTTTGGCATGAATGAGGTGCTTTTATGATGTACGACAAGTGTATCAATCTTGATTGAGACAGAGCACATGTAATGCGATGTAAAGAACAGTTAATACCGCAAAATGCGCCAGGACTTAAGTGCAGATAAACCTGTTAACGTGTTTTCCTTTGCATAAATGCACATGGTAATGTAATGCAAAACTGGAGTTTATTTAACATGCTGATAATCTATGCTGATATTGTCCATGAATAAGTTTGACCTATGCATCACTTACCACTGTTTCGAAGGATTTCAATTTATTTCCAGAAAATGGTTCGGGAACAGTGTAGTGCAGGCGCAGTCTGGTGCTTCAGTATATGGATGAACTTACGGATGGCGAAATGATGCTTTATAGTTTGTTTGCAAACCATGCACATGGCTATTAGATAGTTAGGCTGAACAATGTTAATTGTACAAGGAAAGTCATCAAAGACTGTTTTATTTCAGTTGTTCATTCTGGCTCCTAAAGGGCCGACAAGTCGTTCAAACGACGTACAGTATTTTGAATGTATCCTTGCTCAAATGGGTATTTGTCGAATTAGGTTAAACATAAGTTAAATCTAATCGTCCAATACTACTGATATTAATCTAACTCCAATTAACTTAACTATTAATTTGTGAAACATTACAATATATAACATTACCTAAAATAAGACATCCGTTTCAAACCTCGGTCCTCAGAAATGCGGCAATACAAGCACATGTGCAGTGCATAAAATATGAAGAAAAGCCAAGCATAAAATAGCAATATGTTAACATAACATGAATCAGCTTAGTAGAATTCATGTGAAAGATTTTTACGTTAACCTAACTCTCTCACGTATTTATAACTAACATGAATGCATTGGATTATTTGAATGTAATCTACCTTTTTTGCATGAACAGTAATAAGAAATCTTTTTTTTGAGTGGAGGAAGCATAACAGATTGTCGTCACAGCCCTGCATCTCTGATGCCTCGTTTCCACCATCATGGTGCAGGTGCTGGGCTGGTTTTCGCTTGGTGCCTTTTGAGAACCTGCCTGCATTTACATCGGTTTAAAAAAATGTTACATAGGCATGAGGGGGGACACTCCCTCAATGAAATTTATTAGCAGGAGGATCCGTTGCATAATCCAGATTACATTGTGTCTTGATCCAGATGTGGGTCCACCATTTGAGTACCCCTGGTGTATGCGGTTTGATTATTGCTGGGAGAGAGAGAAACTGAGTTTGAAGGGGGCTGAAACTGGTGGCTTATCCTCCATTGATAAATTCTGCATTGTTTGGCATTAGTCTGTTCTGGATCATAGGCAGATCTAGGATGAATGGTAATGATTTTTGCAGAAATGTTTCTGGATGATACAAATTTGTAAGAGGATCCAGGGTCCCCTGTGACCCTGACCTGGAGAAGTAGGTTCAGGAGGGATTGATAAAACATTGACGATTTTTATTTACTCGTGAAGGACAGCTCTCTAAATGTATTTAGGCCCCCCATCCCCCCCTCAGCTCTGTTAGCGCGCTCCATCTCTGACTTGCTCCATCATACTCTGTTGCTTTGTCTGTATATTTGAGCGAGCTGGTCTTCATATTGTGCTCACTCTCACACTGAATATGTTATTTATGGTGCTAAAAATATTTTTGATCTTAAAGTTTCACTAGAGCATTTGTTGCTGTGGTCTGTTTTTATGGTTTCAATTTGCGATCACCCTTGAGAGACTTATGTGTCCCATTTCTGAGTTGTGAGAGACCTGCCTGACATGCTCGTTCTCCTCTGTTGGTGGCGAGTCCAACATTCTGCTCCCCTCAGCACCCTGGCACACCTTGTCATGTGACATGACCTTCCTCCGCATGGCCTGAAACCTGCAACACATGTACTCAATGAAAAAATCTTAACGGCATTCAAATTTGGGTTTCTGCCGTGCTGCTAAGTGAGATCTATGAAGAGGCCTGGCAGCTGAAAATTAATCATGCACTACATTTCATAGGTCTCCCTAACATCGTTAGGGACGGCATATCAGGGCTCAAAATAGATTTGTGTTATCAGAAAATGCAAAACCCCGCTTGCAACTCGCAAGTCGGCGCAGCGGTTCATGAACTGCCCAGAGGGACATTTATATTGAATGACTGTTACTGCTGGTAACGATCGGTGAAATGGCAAAGATGGGAAAAGCTTTGAAACGGGTATTTCTGAGAAGACTGTCTTTGAGGCTTTGGGACCTGTCTGAGACCAGGCTGGCAGGCTGTCTGTCGATGTATCAGGGAGCTCCCATGGGCTGCCATCGGTTACAGAGCACGATGGAGGAAACCTTGTGCCTTTGGATGATTGCTGAGGAATCGTTTCCAGACTCTGACTGTGTCTCTCTTTGACTTTAATGGAGGCAGATGGCACAGTTTTGAACCCGGTGCCTGAATTTGGATCCCAGGCCTCTACTTCCGCCCACCTTGTGGCACAGCACAGTTTATCCTGCTGTGTGTTTTTTTTTTTTTTTTTTTTGGCCACTTAAGCTTGCCTGGTCACCCAAATCATGCCCACCCTCTTGCAAAGAATGCTTACGCCGTACGTCTCTGTCAGGCAGCACAGTGACTCAGGATGCAGGAAGTCAGTTCTGATAAGCTCATAGTGGCGGTTCTGTTTCTCTTTTTGTACCTTTTTCAAAAGGGGGAGTTTGATATGGATTCCACCCACTCCTCCGGGGAGAAACATAATCGGCTTGCCCCTTTTTGCTGGGAAATTCAGGGAAGTTCCCTGATTGGCTGGACCTGTAATGGGGGGGAGGAGTATAAGAACACTGTGAGAAAGACCAGCAGGTTGTCCCTGCTCCTGGAATTCGAGAGTGTGAAGGAGGCTTCCTCTTATCTGAACCTGGCTGATGTAAGAGTACAGACAGAGCTGCCTTAAAGGCAACTGAATCGAAAGTGAACCAAACGTGTGCTGGGCGCCTTTTATTCTGTCTCTCAGGCCGTTTAATTAGAATGAATTCCAAAATGAAGACAGCTGAGGGTGGTCTGTATTCTGGTTTCAGAAGAATCACCAGTGTCCTTAATTATAGATCGCGTATAGTATTACTATTGGCAGATTGTCAGACCCACGGTTTTGACGGTTTGATTTTGTGTGGGCCGGCTGTTGCTGCAGTCTAGTTGCTGTGAGCTTCCTGCCACGCGGTTCGCCCTGGCCACACAGTGTTGATGAACCGGTCAGCGCACGGTCAAGTAAGGATATTACACGAGCATTAGGTCCCTCACTGCTAAAACCATCCTCACATACATGTTCAACAATCTTGCAAAATGCTTTCCAGTGTATGAAATGTCATCTGGCTTTTAGGTTCCACGCAGGCATAAAAACAGTCAGATTTAACTTGCTGTAGGATATTTTATACAGTTTAAGTTATAGCAGTGTTTCCCCTAGGTTTACAGCTTTGGTGGGTGGGAGGGGTGGTGGTGGTTAGACGAACATCGACAAGATTCATGGTGTTCATGTGTTTCTTTTAATGACAGCAGTGGTGATTTGACCCATAATACACTGCGGTTATAGCGAGTGTGATTGTCAGCTGACAGTCCGATGGCGAATGTTTGTTTTGACCTGCAAATACATTAACTGTTAGGCTTTAAAAGTGATAGCTTGAAATACAGTAGTGATAGTTTAAAGCAGAAAATCCCATTGTGAAACATATTTGGCGATGGTGGTGCAGGAGGTAGTGCTACCGTTCGGCAACCGGAGGGTTGCAGGTTCGAGCCCCGGGTCCTCCTGTC
>JAODJW010000117.1:2093926-2109044 GCA_026777045.1 Hyperopisus bebe
AGACACTGAACCCCGAATTGCTCCCGGTGAGCTGGTTGGCGCCCTGCGTGGTAGCCTCCGCCACCGGTGTGTGAATGTGGTGTATGAATGGGTGAATGTGAGGCATGAATTGTGAAGCGCTTTGGGAAAAAGCGCTATACAAATGCAGTCCATTTACCATTTACCATTTATTTATTACCTTGTTCATGGTTGAGAAGTCCCTCTTACAGTTTAAAAAACGCAGATATTTTTGTCTGTTTTTCAGGTGGTTGACGCGACATTTTCTGACGCGTGCTCTCTGTCCACTGGTGGGAGTGTGCTCACCTGTGTGTGCGTGCATGTGTCTGTGCACACGCATCGGGGCAGAGCTCCGCCATGCGCAATACAGAGAGCAGAGGAGAATTGTAAACGCACAACCGTGTAGAGACAAAAATGACAAGCTGTTGTGTAAATAAGATAAATAACATAAGGCTATTTAGTTCCTTTAATAAAAGGACAATGTATAGACCTGTTCTATAGGAAAGGTAACATTAAATTACTTCTGTTGTGATCTAGCACTATATAGAAAATAAAATTAAATAAATTTAACTTCAAGGGGGGACGGGAGGTGCCGTCGGGGGGGCGGGGCGCCCCCCTAATATAATGGTAGGGGAAACACTGTATAGTAATATTAACACACTGCCCAGCCCTATCCTGCGTGTAGCATTAGATACTTTACTGTATTTCCACTAGGCCTTTAAAGATTCAATTATCTCAGTTTTATCATTATAGTCTGCAGGGACAATTGAGACTCTCCCTGAAGATGATGAATGTGTTATGTGCTCGCCCTCTCCCCGATGTGGGGTGGCCAAGCTATGAAGCTGATAATGAGAAGCTGCACATGGGGGCCTGCAGTGGGTATCTGTTGCACTTCAGTATCTGATAAGCTTTTAAAGATGTCTGTCTTCTGACTGCATACCTGCTGGGAGTGTTTACTCCTCTCACAGAATACAGCCGCCTTTAGCAGTAGCACTGCATTGCATTACTCTCTGGGCACCATGCAAGGGAGGAAGGGCTGGAAAACTGCTGTTTCCCGCAGATTGACGCAGAGTTTAGCCGGCCCAGTGAGTCTGGACTGTTGCAGGAGCATCATACCTTTTTTTTAATTTTTTTTTTTTGGAAGCAGTCTGCCCTGAGATGTGGTAACAGAATCTGAGTTGCAGTCTAAATGAGAATAGCAATGTAGAGTGTAATTAAGTGCAGATACTTTATAATGCCCCCGACTGTTTGGCATCTCATTATGTGGGCCCCACCTCTGAGCCCTGCCCAGCCCATTGCCCCTCCCTGATCGTCCCAGGGCGCCAACCGCCCAGCTTTATTTCTCCCTCTGTCTCTCGAAACGGAAACCAAGGTGGCAGAAGTGTTATGCTCAGCACCTCATTAACAGCAGCTTCCTGCTCAATGTTCGCAACGGGGTGTCTGCAGTGGGTCCTTTGGCTTTCAGGGAGATGTGGAGAGGGGGCCAGAGGAGATCTGCGCCATGACTGTGTGTGCACTGTGAAGCGCTTTGCAGGACTGAGTCACAGCGCACCATTTGAGCAGTGTTTCCTCGGCATGTGTATGGCTTTGGACCCCTGCCACTTTACTGAAGCAAACCTGTCCTTCTTATTGCTGCTTTTGATCTTCCTTCCTCTCTCTATCACACGCTTGTTTTGTTGTTTAGCCGGTCCATATAACCCTTGGTTTCCAGTGTCCTCCTCCTTACATTAATAAGCCTTAAATCAGCTTTGTTTGTAAATTCCTGACCCGTCTCAGCAGTGCGGTACATCATGTATTTTTTTTTTTTATTAACCTTCATACCTTCTGAAAGCCTGTGTGTCAGTACATTCCGTTATGAACTGTGTGTGTGTTAGGGAGAGGGAGTGTGTGTGAGCATGCACGCGCAGCTCTGTTCCCCTGCACCAGACCTCTCATGATCAAAGCCCTCGTTGACATGATGAGTAAGGCACTCGCTGAAACTACCCAGTCTTGTACGTCAGCAGCAGTCATTCTGAATCTTTAGACACATCCTATGAAGTACTGATGCATCCGCCTTTATTCATTAGTGACTGTCTGTTAATCACTGTCCCCCCACTACCCTGATTGAAATTTTTAGAAAGGTCCTCAGCTTATACCTTTGCCAGCTTCAACACCAAGCTCGTTTATATGCTAAGTAGCTGTTCTCCCTGAAGTTTTCCCTCAAAAAACCCAGATATTTTCTGTCGCCTGTGACATGCCTGTTGTCTTTTAGGTTTTTGTGTTTCTGCTTTGCAGGTATACAGCTGCCCTGTGTCTTCCTTTTCTTAATGCCCACCTAAAGAGAGTGCAGGGACCTATGCAGAGCACGAGCTTCATAATTCACAGTGAGACTGCCTGACAAAGGCGTCGGGTGTGAGGTGGCCCCTTGCAGGTCTGCTCAGCACTGGGGGGGTCCATTCGGCCATGTGGCAGGGTTATTAATGGTCCCAAGTGCCTGAATGTAAACCGTGCGATGACCTTGTTGATTTCTGCTTTCACCCGCAGCAGGTAGATCTGGCCCCTTTCTTGTGTTTTTGAAGTCACCTCTTTGCACACTGAAGCAGGACAGGAAGCTGATGAACTGAAACTGATAAAATGCTTAATTTTGCAGCGAAGGGGGCTTATTGTTAATCTTAGCTGATCATACCTGAGAGCAATGATGGCACTGTGTGTCTTGATAGCAGAGGTGTGGCTGGATTTGCAAGGAACAGCCATTGTCCAAGCCTCCATTTCTACTCTTGAAACAGTGTCGCTGTACCAGTGTTCAAACGTGAACCAGCTTAAGGTTTAGCTACTGTGTTTTTGTTAACGGGGTGAGAACCCGCAACCTTCCGGATGGAATTGCATGCTACCCATAAAGACCAAAGGAAGCGTGAAACTGCGCTCTGTGCCAACTTGCTTATGCTGTGGGTTGGATGGTATGAGACTGCCTGGTATTGTCCACTTATAGATTTATAAATCGCCTGTATGGAAGCGTTTCGGTCCCTGGCACTGGACCTTCCCTGTTCAGTCCAGGAGACTTTTTGCTGTTGATGCCCAGAGCGCAGCTCCTCTCTTGGCCTTCTTTCGTATGACTCTGACAGTCATGATGGTAATGGCTGAGGAAAGAGTGATGACCTGTCTTTAACATCCTAGAAAATGTCCCTGCAAGGCAAAAATATGGAATATGTTTTTAATTGGCTTTCTAGATCTTTTTTTGTAACTTTAATGAACTAATCACTTATTTTGATGCCTTGTTGAAAGTTCGGTAATTTTCCTGTACAAACACAATGTGCCCCGTCTGTGAGTCTGTCCGCATATCTGCCCTGTCTCTGTCTTCTCCCTACCTCACACCGCCCTGTCCATCTGCTCCCTGCCCAGTCCTGTCTGTGTCAGTCTACTCCCTGCCTTCCCTGTTTCTGTCCACCCTGCCCTGTCTGTCCGTCCGCTCCTTGACCTACCCTCTCTGTCTCTGCCCTGTGTCTCTCTCCACTTCCTGCCCTGGCGTGTCTGTCTGTCTGTCTGTCAGTCTGTCTGTTCGTCCGCTCCCCAGTCTGCCCTGTCTGTCTGTCTGCTTCCCGCCTTGTCCTGTGTGTCTCTCTGCTCCCCGCCCTATTTCTGCTGGTCCTGGTGGATCTGATGCAGTGTCTGCTGTGAGTCTCAACATTCAGACCACATGTTATACCCCTATGCCCCAAATATTTTGTAGTTTTTCTTGTGACCTTAAATCCCTAAAACGTGTCTGGTAGTATTCCTGGAGAAGGGAAACTTGCATGAGTATAAAGAAATCCCCTAAAGCTACTTCCAGTTAAGGAAGTGTGAGTTCATATAAGCTCCCTTGTTTTCAGCCTCACCAAGAAATTCTCAAATCCTTTTTCAAATTCCACCCTTTCACTCCTGGCTTAAGGAGGAGTGACCTCGCTGTCACCATGGCACATGGAGGTGAAGGCGCTGCCGATCTCGACTCCCCATCCGCAGCAGTCAAGCGTGGGGTTGGAATTTGGAATTCCACCCTTATCATATAGGGGCCCCCAAACAAAATGCTCCTCGTGACACACAGGGAAGTGAATGATGGCTGCTTCGGTAACAGTAGGCTTTTGTTTGCCGTTCAGGGGCGCTGGGCTTGTTTGCTCTAACTAATAATACTGCCGATGTTCTTGCCGAATCACACCGTGGTGTGTGAGAGGCGCATGTACCGGTGTGACCACGTCCATTCTTCTCCTACGTGAAATGAACACCGTGTCGTTTGTTTACGTCTTGCACCTCGGCCCTCCGGCTCTGTGAGCTGTTTCCCGGCAGCTTGCTTTTGTTCCTGGGATTAGGCTCGGCTACCTGGCCTGGTCCTCACTTTCCGAAGTGACTGTGAAAGCTTTTGTGGAGCGCTTTGAGAGAGTGAGCATTCAGCATCCAGAAACACTCGACGTGTGGGGACCACGTAATCGGACACATCCAGATGGAGTCCAGACCTCCGTGGTGGTGCTGTGATATAACCAAATTCTTTACACATCCTTGCTTTATGGTGAACCCTAGCATAAGATGAATTCTTACTAAGGTGTTCTTCAGGAAGGTTTTCTGCATGAGAGATTTTATACTTGTAACATAAAGCAGATTTTCTAGTTGGCACTGTTCACTGATAGCATAGGTTTATGTACATGAGTATTTGTATATACACACACACAGCGCTGGGAAAAATTAAGAGACCATTCTATTTTTAAACCTGTATTTTTAAATCCTGGTTCAATTATGGTTCTACTCGCAGAAGGCTATGCTGAGCAGCAGGTAGCTTCAGGGTTCAAAATTTCTTAGACAGCAGTATACAAGAATAAGTTGAAGACGATACTAGGAACAACCAGAAACCAGCCATGTAAAGGGTGGAAGCGACCTTCTAATGCTAGAGATGACCATTACCTTAGAAAGATAATGGGAAACATTAAGTGCAGGTGTGAAGTGCACTGCTAGGACAGTTCGTTTCAGGCTCCTAAAAGACTGAAGTCCCATAAAGCAAGGAAGAAGCTCTTCATTAATGAGAAACAGAAGAACCAGGAAGCAGTTTGCAAAAAAATGCCATTCACAGCTGCACACCCAAAAATTGAGTGAAATAAAAAATGTGCTGTGGTCTCAATTTTTTTCAATTTTATGCTATTTTATTTCCATGTCTTTTTGAAACAATGTTGGTAAATTGGCATATCTGTTAAGGACAGGCAGGCCTCATATTTCCACAGGCACATCGTGGCATTCAGTAAAAAATGACCCCCTGCTCTGCCGTGTGACTGGGTGAAGCAGGGCAGGCTAGGACGGGCAATGTTTTAAAGCGGTTTGTTCCAGATTGATACATACAATGGGCACCAGAAGCCCTTTACACACTTCTTTAAATGGACACTACCCAGAAATTGTGTTTGTTTATAGATCTGTCCAGCTACGACTCGATTCTGAGATTTGGACAACTGTTTTTACTTGATTAAATTAGAAAAGATTATTCCTGCAAATTGATTTTAAAAGGTCAAACACCTCACAAGTAGCGATTCTGGCCATGGATATGCAGGTTTTCGGGATCAGTAAGCTGTTAGTTCCTTGATCTCTGCAGTGTGCCTTCATGGCATAAGGTCAAGGCTACCTCTTCCTAGGCTTTGTTAGTGATGGTTTCCCACAAACTGTTAGCAGGGTTTCCCAACCCAGTACTCAGGAACCCCCAGAGAGTCCACATTATTGCTGCCTCCCAGCACACCTGAACCAAACAATCAAGCAATCATGAACACTGAATTCCTCATTCAGGTGTGTTGAAACCTGGATGAAAGAAAAGGGCTCTGGTCTTCTGGGACTGGAGTTTGAGACCCCTGATGTAGGGGGTCTCTGAGGACTGATCTGTGAGTCATGGGGTTAAAGTAACATCTAAGCAACCAAATGGGGACTGGGTCACAAGAGGCCACCCAAATGGGGCGGTGAGCATGGCCAACATGGCAGGGATCAATGCCCATGGGAGTTTAGAATGGCACAAAAATGATGAGGGGATACAGCACGTTCAGTTCTCTGGGTCAGCGCCCCTTTGTTTAACCGGGTCTGCATTCTCCTTGTCATTGTAATTGAGGACTCTTCTTTAATCCCTCCTTTCTCTGGGCTCCATGCGGCCTACGTTTGCAGCTTGCCTGAGGTGAGTACTGTCATTACCAGGAGTAGTATGATAAGGTATCCCCTCTCTGGTGTCAGCTTTTTAGACACGCCCCCTCGTTGAATTATAAACGTGACACTTCCAGTCCGCACAGAAGGGGATGTTTAAAAAAAAAAACTACGCCAAGCACCCCACACATGATCCGTCTCGACCCGTTCAGCGTAATTCAGGATGACTGGAGTCACCCAGGCTGGATTTCAGAGCCAGGTCTGAACCTTAACCCGAACCTGTGTGTGGAACTTCAATTACTCTTCTCAGAGCACTTTTTGAGAGGCCTGTTTTCGTAGCTGCTCCATGGGTTTAAACTTTACAGAAAGCGTGAACGGGAGACATCATAATATTTTTGCCAGTACAGACCTATAATGTCAATACTGTGCTCTTTAAAGTGGCCTGTAGAGGCGAGTCGGCGCAAGGTCACATGGGGTGTTGGGTCTGCATTATGTCTCCAGAGTAAGAGCTTCAGAGGTGGAAAATCATCTGCATGCCTATGGACAGACGGATTGGGTAGGAGGGAGGGTTAACCAAGAGTCCCACATTCACTGGAGAGGATCTGAGTGCTGGCTGAGGGGAGTGAGATGTCGGCAGCTTACAGCTAGGCGGCATCACAGGCCTGACATCCTGTGCATTTTATGGTGCTTTAGAGCAGTTGTTCTTAAACGGGGGGGTGCGCACACCACTAGCTGCCCACAGCATTAGTGTTTGCTTTTTATTGTTATTTTGGTGCATCGATACCATTTTTGTCAGACTGAGCACGAATACCAGTGCCCACTTTCTGGTACTCACTGAAGCCAATACTTAGGGCTGGGTGATGTCTTTCTCCAAAACTATTCCCATTTAATTGTTCACAGCCAACTCCCAGGTAACCAAGACCACGAATGGCAAACGTGCAAATCTGGAGGGGCAACTACTGGGTGCGAGCTTTTATTTTCACTGCACCAGGGTTAATGTTTCACATTTTCAGTCTCTGTGCTAGTGTGTTCTGCACAGTGGGTGGTTGTAGAGTGCTGCTGGTGGTACTATTTCTAATGTTTAATTTTCAGATGTTTAATTAGATTACTTTAGTTTGAACTTGTTTTGTACCTCCTCATGCAATTGTAGTAAAACGCAGATTGCAGTATGCTGTGTTTTGGTTTTTGTAGTTAATGTTGCAGTCCTTTCTTTTGCAAAGTGGGCTATCACACACAAGGCGTAATTCAGCAAAAGGGTCGAATGTGGCTTCTTCCTAACGGAAGAGGGGCAACTGCAAACCTCACAGACATCTCCCTCTGCTACCCGCAGATGTATGAGGTGGACCTCGAGAGCAAATAGTTGTCCACTCAGCAGGCAGATACACCAGCATCCCAGCCTGTCTGTCATAGGAGTACTTTCTACAGCAGACGGGAAGCCCTGCTTTCTGACAGTGAAGGGTATTTCGTATGGTTGTTTACCTGTTGTCTGTGGTTGCAGGGGGTCCTCCTTACACACACTAAGAGGGCTCCATTAGTGACTGGGTCCTTCTGAGGTGTGACGGGGCCTTCAGAACCTGTACTGCTGTGGCGTTTCTTTAGAAGGAAACCAGTGACCTCGCAGTGTGTTCTGTGAGGGGGGGTTGAATTACAGGGCCGTTCTGGTTTATGGTTCGGTTTCAGTTCCATCTTGCCATGGGGGCTATTGTTTTTAGTTTGAGGATGATCTGGATCCGTCCCCCCTTGCTTCTGTGTGTTTTTTTTTTTGGATTGTTGGAAACCCAAACGCTAAGCTTGCAGATCTGTTTGTGGCTGTCCGGAATGTGCCATAAAATCCCCCCTCCAACTGAATCAGTGCAGCCTAATCTGCTTTGCCCCTCTGCCCCTGTCCTTCCACACCACGTTCAGCCAGTGGTTCTGCCTGTCTGCTTTCACCCCCAAGCTGATAATTTATTGAAGACAACATCAGTGTGTGGTGTATACCTTTACACAATAACGGTATCCTGGAATTCCTTCAGTGTTGCACTGCTGTTGTCACAGCGACATGAGACATTGGCCTTGGCATGTTTGTTCTGTTTAACATTTGGGATGGAGGGGGGGCGTGGGGGCGGGATTTGGCCAGTGAAGTGTCCGTTTCCCCTGACCTAGCTGCCCTTTACACCCCGTGGCCTGTGTGACCTTTAGGTGCCCTGTCTGGCCCTCTGAGGTTGCAGGGCAGTGCTGTGCATGTACGTCTGTGTGTACACACATGCTTATGTGTCTGTGTGCTATGGAAGGGAGCGGTTATTTTGGCTTCTTATCTGGTGTAACAAATCACTGCCACGTATATTCTGTAAATGTTTACCAGGAGGGTGAATAAAGGCTCCCTAGTAATTCCTCTGAAAATATCTCACTGACGTTGTTACCGCTGCTATCCCACAGTGTCACATGAGTCTCTTGGCTGAAGACATGGAGAGTTAGGCGCAAAGGTCTTTGTTAGCTGAGCTGTATGCAGCCGATTATAAATAACTATAAACTTAGTGTTTGAGACTGAATACAGTTTTCCTCTCAAAACAGGTTTTCCTTGGGCATGTGGCCTGGTATACCCCCACAGTGTCTCTCACCATGACCCAGAGCTACACGGTGTGGCTGGCATGTTGCATGGCCCAGCAGGAAGTGATGCTCACATGTGGTGAAGCATCAGCTGGACTCTCATGAGGGGGCTGTTGTATTATTTATATATAGTGTAATATTGCTTTTGGTTATGTGGAAGTGAATTCTGATTTAAGGACCATCTCTCACTGTTCTGTGTTAAGGACATCTCACTGTGTTATGGACAATACAAGTCAAATCAGACTTTACAGTCATGTCAAAATGTGCAGGCATACAGTGGAGTGAAATGGCCTCTGTCTTTAAAAATGGCTTGGCACAGAACAAGTTAGACACATGAGACAGTAATGAATGAATGAATAAGATGTAGAAGTAGTGCAGCTCTCGACCAAGGCTGTGCAGTGGGTTTGATTGTACATTACCTCAGTTAAGAAATGTAAACATCTCACAGTGAAAGCAGTATATGAAGTACAGTATGTGGCCGTTCTTTTATTTGCTATGTGCAACTGATCCAGAAAGTGACCAGTGCAGATGGTTTTGAATTCAAGCTGCTCAGTGGAGTCCTAGACAGGAGGGCTGAAGTGGAAGTGTGCTGAGGAGTCTGCTGGCATGAGAAAAGAAGCTGTTGCAGAATTTTAAACAAACGCGCTTTACAATACAGACTTATTCTCACACTTGGCAGAATGTCAAGGTCATTATTTGGGCTCTTCTCCAGTTTTTCAAATCAAAAGTTACGGCATGTTAGTTCCCGGCTGGATCATGCCTTGGCGAAACCCCGCCTCCCCTGCTTGTAGGTATCTGCACAACTCCCCCAATGCGGAATTTGAAGCGAGCGGCCGTTGGCAATATCCGAGCAGCGCTGCGGGACTCCTGTGCCGCACAGCGTATCTCGGCAAGTTACGATTTGTCCAACTTTCTTTGCCTTGTTAGAAAGCTGCAGCTCGTCAAAGAACCTGATAGGTCCTCTAAGGCCATTGCATGGTTCTTCCTAGTACACTAATGTACTTTCCTATAAGGCTGTTTCAGTGTGTAGTTACCACTTTATGCAGTGAATCCTTAAGGTGGTCTATTGAAATATTGAAAATAGTACATCTTACTTACATGTTGTTCCCACCCCTTTGCAAAGTTTTGCTTAATGGTGATCATCTGAAAGTGGAGAATATTCCTGTAATGGAACGAGCCTCCCCACATCACGTGATGCCCGGACCACACCGGCACAAATCTTCCGGCCATGCCGTCGTTAATAAGTCATCACGTAATGTGACGCCTCAACCCCGTAACCAGATACATGAATCACTCCCTGGTTCATGTGGGGTCACTTGGGTGGCATCCTCCCCTCCACAGTGATTGCGTAGCAAAATGGGAGTGGCTTTGTTTCTCCTGCGCAAGTTTAATATTCACGCACACATTACGAACAGGGAAATGTGGTCGTCCCAATATTCATGCACCTGTGGAATTTCCCCCAATAACAATGGGGCTTGCTTTCATAATGGCTGTGAAATGTGTGATCGCTTTATGCTGTTTTTTAATACTCGTTCTTGCTCCGATTTGGCAGCAAGAATCTGTTGGGAAGCCAAGTGCACTGGATTCCCAAAATGTTAAATTGTTAACCCCGCCTGGTTGAGTCATTGTTGGGGAATCAATTCGAGTGTGTGGGGATGATTTTACGAGTGTGTGGAAACCTTTCACAATGAAGCAGTCACTCCCACCAGGGTAGGTCTAGGTCTAAGCCTAGATGTTGAAGATCCAAAGCAAAGATCTGAAAGCTCTTCTCTGCTATACTTCGACGTTCTCTGCAGCTGTTCCCATCTGAGGCATGACGTAGATAACATCAGGCCAAGCACGAAGTCACACCGCCCGGTTCCCGCTTTGTCCTATGGGGGAGTGATTGCTCTCCATCTCTTTGAACTAGTTTTAAGGGTCATTTTCATTTTAATGACGGTTGGCGAACCCATTCGCTGCATTGATTGCGGTCTTGAGTGCCTCAATTGTTTATGTAACCGGATAAAAGGGTTCATTGGATCAGGGTTCATTGGCTGCAGTTTTTTTTCTACATCCTACACTTTCACATCATGCACGGCTTTAAAAATGTTTATCTTCTGCGAAATCAGAGGGAAAAGCACACAGCTGAGGGGTTGTTAAAAATGTTCATGTGGTGATGCCCTCCCCCCTTCCACGACCACCCCTGCTGATGCCTGTCCTCCCCCAGGGCCTGAGCATGACGAGCAAGCGGAGCCTGTTCGGGCGGCTGGTGCCATGCCGCTGTTTGCGGGGGGAGGAGGAGGCCGTCACCTCGTTGGACTACTCCCACTGCAGCCTGGAACAGGTGCCCAAGGAGATCTTCGGGTTTGAGAAGACCCTGGAGGAGCTTTATCTGGATGCCAATCAGATTGAGGAGCTGCCCAAGGTGAGCCCCGCCCCCTCCCGACATGATCAGGCTCGGTGTCTCCTTACTGCCCCTGCCCTTTCTGTTGATCGCACTGCACATTAATTATGCACAGCACCGTACCTCCAATGCTTCGGTCAGGAACCGGTATCACACCTGCACTGGCCACCTTATTTCTTGCTGCCCCGTGGATTTGTTTGCTTTTTGTGTCTGTGTTTTTGTCAGCATCTGTCTGTGTGCCGTTTCTGTGCTGGGGCGCAGTGCAGGATGTTGAAACTTCTGTTGACCTGACATGAGCACTCCTCTCTGCCGCTCTGCATGTCTTTAGGCTCTGCTGAATTTACTCCCCAGGGAGTGATGTACAAAAAACAGCACACTTCCGAGCACCTCACTCATCTTTCACTGTGCTGCCTGCACTTCCTGGTTTGGCACAGCTACTTCTACCGTCTGCATTCTCATCTCATGTGCAGCCAGCAGAGCCCCTCTGCTATCCTGCGTTCGCGGAGGTGCTGTTCAACAGGTCGCTTACTGCCCCTGTCAGCACGCAGGCCCCCAAAAGGCCCATGACTATGCGCATGCAACTGACCCCCACTCTGCTTCCTCCACACAGCAACTGTTCAACTGCCAGTCCCTGAATCGGCTGAGTCTGCCAGATAATGACCTGACCGTGCTGCCTGCGGGCATCGCCAACCTCGCCAATCTCAGGGAGCTCGACATCAGCAAGAACAGTAAGCGTTACAGCTGCCTGCTTTTCTGAAAGCCACCACCATGTGTCTGCGTGTGTCTGCGTTTGTGTGCGTGTGTGTGTGTGTTAGAGGGAGGGAGTGTGGGTATGAGTGTGTGAGCTCCCTGGGGGGGGGATGTGATGTAATGGCTCTGACATGGAGAACGCTGTGCAAGTAGCTGGTCTTTTACAGTGAGGCTCGGTCCCTTTAGGATGCCACGGTGCCGCCGTCTGTGAGCTTGTGGTGGGTGGGAGCCTCCAGTTCATCCCACTTTAGTCTGAAGAAATGCGCTCACCACCCACCTGCATGGCTTCAGTGCGCAATTGATTCTTTTAATAAAGAATAAAACATCAGCATTTCATCCATCAGTGTGATTTGACAATGAGCCTTGTTGTTGACCAGCTCCCCTTTTTTCCACACGCTTGCTGGATCCCACAGGTTTTGGCCTCGGGGAAACACACCTTAGTTCTGTAGATATGTCTGCAGATCTGTGTGGGGAGCATGAGTGGAGCTACGCTCTGCTCTGATGCCCTCAGGGCCATGTTATGCTTAATGCTCTCGTTTGTCCAGCCCCATGTCGTCATCTGGGAAGCATAAGATGCTGTGATTCACTCTTTAGAGGACATATTGTTCTTAAGCAGCCAGAGGACGGGATTTGGAATCGGAAAAATGACACCTGTCGCGAACAGGAGGCTGGGCTCATTTCTCAAAGGCAGCAGTGTTTGGGGGGGTGGGGGGACCAGCCAGAATGACAATGTCAGTCATACCCAGCGTAAGGATTAAGGCTTCTGCTTAGCAATCCGCTAAGTGGGTGCTTGAGACTGAATTTACGTCCCCATAACCAATGAAGAGCTTTCCAGAAGACGATCATCCTCCTGCTGTTTGTGCCCCACCCCCGCACATTTTCATACAGAACCTGCTAGTAGGAGCTTGCAGGAGGACAAAACCGTAATTGGGAGTAATAAGGGAACTAGGAAGAAAGATCACTGAGGCTTCTGCTCCCCATAACCACAAAGAAACATGTGGATCACACAACTGGTGTCACAGGAGTCGACCACTTGAAGCATTTCTGACAGCTTTAACCACCCCCAATTCGACCTCCTTGAAACCGGTTTCACTTTTCCCATTTTGAATTAGGTCAGAATCGATAAAATGCGTGTTTAAATGCATTGCTCTCACACCGCTTGTGCACAGAGAAAGAAGAGGTACACTGTGATGAGGAGCGTGACCACCTCAGTCTCACTGGTGATGTATCACTGCATATCCGCCCCCTCCGGGGAGGGACACTCTTCCACTTTACTTATTTAGTGGAAATGTAATTGAGAAAGCAGGTCAGCCAGTCCCTGTAGCAATCAGGGGTCAAAGGTCTTAGTCAGGGGACCAACAGTGAAGTCACACCACCAAGCCTGGGATTTGAACCAGCAATCTTCCTGTCCCGACACGGTGGCCTGACCTGCCGAGGCACTGAAGCCCACACAGGACTTGCCCTGTTCTCCCAGGTTCACTCCAAACCCTGACAGGGTGTGCCGCAGGCCTGTACGATATAGGGCTGCTTCAAGCTTCGATCTGTACAGCAGAGTGAGCCTGGGCTGACCTAAAACTCCATAAGCTAACTGCTGTCCAGCAGAATGAATGACACCTTCATCTAGAGTGGCAGGTCTCTGTATTCAAGAAACAGACTGATAACTGGTCAACCCCAGGTCGTGTCTTCAAGGCATTGTTGAGTTGTCCGCATCCTCCATAAGTTGTCTTGAGTCGGCACAAACCCCGCTGGGGAACTGCACAAATTAAAAGCGTTTCGCCAGAATGAACAGAGTGTTCTGGAAACTGACCTCTTCGCCAGCCTAATGACCTATTAAAACTGTGAGCAATGCCACATTTATGGTCACCTTAAGCAACTTCATTGCCTGGTTTATACTTTCATTTATTTGTTTTTTTGTCTCCTAAGGAATTGGTAGAACTTGCGTGCCCACTATATAAAATCATTTCATAAATAGTTAAATAAATCCAGAATGTGTGCATGGTGTACAATACTGCTCCTACTTACGGATAAGCTTCTCAGATGGGTTTTGTTTTGTGTTAAATGCTCTGACTTTTTGGGCAAGTTTTATGGCTTAACATTTTGCCCCTTCACTGCCTGACAGGCATCCAGGAGTTCCCAGAAAACATTAAGAACTGCAAAGTTTTAACCATTGTCGAAGCAAGCGTGAATCCCATCTCCAAGTAAGTGGGCTTTTCCAGGAGCGCGATTTAAACTGCTAAACAAGTGAGCGCGGTCTGTCTGAGTATAGGATTAATAGGCTGCTTGCTGTCCATCAGTGAATGTGTTTAATAAAGGCGGCTAAAATATTGAAGCATCTTGTGATTGTACAGAAAATTGATTTTCAACTTTAAGATCAGAGAGGAGATTCCTGCCCTCTAATTCTCCACATCCTGGAACAGCTGTTCATAAGGCAGCAAAGGGCTTTTAATTACTCATGAAATCTGCACTGTCTCTGCTCAGCCAAGTACTCTAATCTCTCACTTTATCACGTTTATAACTGTCAGTAAAAATCAGTAATGTTATGGTTTTTAAAAGAGGAAGTGCAGCTTCCGTTTAAGCACTAAATTAAGAAAAGGATGCCTACGTTATCCCTGTGCGACATGACGCTGCCTTGCCGATTTTCTGCCGAGTCGCTTGCTGATTTTTCTCTTTCACAGCGAAGGCTGCTGTGGCCTCGATGCTCTACTTCATCTTGCTGGCTATTGCTGGTGCTTAGTGACTGTATGCTGTGCCTACCCCCCCCCAGGCTCCCAGAAGGGTTCACGCAGCTCCTGAACCTCACCCAGCTCTACCTGAATGACGCCTTCCTGGAATTTCTGCCCGCCAGTTTCGGCAGGTGAGGCTATGGACCTGAGCGGACTCCACCCCCTCAGCACTCTCAGGCTTTCCCTTATGGAAGCTTAGGGCATAGGACTCCACTTGAATCACTTCATATTGCCACTGTCTGCTTGTCCTGATCCTTGGCATTTCTCTTTAAGACAGTGTTCCAGAAACATTACTGCAGTTTAGAGGTGCATCAGTACGTTTTGTGTAATGTTTATATGAGATGTGGCATGGGGAGCTGTGGCCACGTTTCTGCCCCTGGCTTGTTAACAGCGATTCTCCCTTCAGGTTGACGAAGCTGCAGATCCTGGAACTGAGGGAAAACCAGCTGAAAATGTTGCCTAAGTGAGTAAGTCGTGTCCTTCACTCCCTGGGGGCAGCGATGTGGGATTAGAGGACAAATCCCCCCCCCCCCCCCCAGCCAAATTATCCTGCTCCAGCTGAGTC
>JAODJW010000117.1:2109144-2133831 GCA_026777045.1 Hyperopisus bebe
CTGCCCCCTCCAGCAGGCCGTGTCGCTCTAGCCCCCTGTTTTAGAAGAGCCTGCCCCCACCCTACTCTCAATAAAAAAAAAAAAATTCTGTCATCCCATGACACTGCCAGCGGACGCCAGCCAGCGGGGGGTAATTAGGGGCCGGCAGTGTTTACTCCGCAGCAGTCAGGCAGGGCCGGATAGCTGGAGTCGAATTTCGTGGAAAGGTGAGACCAGGGCAGCGGGCTGGCACCTGCCCAGACATGTCTCCGCGGCCTGGACAGCCAACCCATCCCCCCCTGCGCCATCACAAGTGCTCCAGCCGCATCGTCGAAACGTTAAACTCGAGCCCGAAGTGGGCACTGTGCTGGTGATTTGCAAGATGGTATTTTAACAGGGAGATTTCAGGTCGCAAATCACAAAAATACCCATCAGCATTAAAGAATAGCTATGATGTGACGGCTTGACTGTGCCGGTAGTGGTTTGTTTGACATGTTACACCATAATCCCCCTCCCTCAAACAAGGGCTGCATTTTGTATTCAGTGCTTTCGAAACTCATTGTCACCCACATGGCCGTACTGGTGACACTCATGACTGGGCTCTTCAGGTCACTCCGGTTTATCGCACCATAACCCATTTGGGGGAGGCGCCATCATTATCAAAGCGTGTCCTTCGTTGGAAGCAGGAAGGAGGCACCCGCCTGTATGTGTTCTTGGATCCTTTCATTTTAAAAGTTCAAAATCACGATTTTTGAGTCTTCCCATCTGGCCAGTGAGCCACGATCACAGCATTTGTAGTAGTTACCGGCAAATTCCTGTTTCGCAAGGTGGTGCCGTCCCGTCCGGTTTCGGTTGGAGTGGGGTCTTTGTGGTCCTGGCTGTGAAGTAAACATCTGTTACCTTCAATTCTGGGAAAATGCTCATCATGGTCTTTGTGGAAAATTGGTCAAAGACTCCTATGTCTCCCGAAATAAGTGCCACACAGTGGCCGTTTCAAGCTGTTATTCTCCAGTGACTGTGTGGTACAAGACGAATTACTGAGTCACTCTGAGTGTGAGCGGTGAGATTCAGTCATGGTGCTTAAGAATGGGCTTCCATTAATGTCGCAGCAGGATGGTTCAGTGCCTCCCAAGCAGTATCGGCTCAACCTGTTTTTCCTGTACCGGTTCTGAATAGCGATACATGGGCAGCTGCTCGTCGCTGCTGACGCTCTTTCTATAGACTCAGTTTTAAATAGTATTGGGTAATTTTAATATGAAAGCTGTAATCTGAAAACCCTTGAGTTGTACCTGCAAATGCTCACCTAAATGAAGACATGACTAATTAATGCAACTTTATTTATTGTAGGCTGTCAGTGAAGCTCTGAATTAGATATGAGCAACTTTGCTCTTAGGGTTAAAATAGCCACCTTTAGCCAGCATAGATGTGCTTCCTGGTCTCTGTCCTGTCAGTGCAGTGGGTGACTTTAAATGGCCTTCCATATGGGTAGAGCGCCCTCGACCAGGCATGCGTGGTTGTTCCGTGATCCTGTTAACCTGCCCCGCGCCCCTTCGCTCTCCCCGCACAGAAGCATGCAGAAGCTAACTCAGCTGGAGAGGCTGGACCTGGGCAGTAACGAGTTCACAGAAGTGGTGAGTACCCGTGTGGGAGTGGGGCTTAAGGCCAGTGGCGAGCTAGCTCACCTTGAAAGAATAAGTCATTGTTTTAGCAGCCCCACAAAACAAGCATTTTCAAAGTGTTGCAGCATTTTACTGTTTCTTAAATATGTACACCTTGAATCATTTGGGAAGTTGTCTTGTTGCTGCATGTCTAGTTTATTTTTTTAGTATTTGAAGTTTTTCCTTAATAATATCATTTGACCTTGAAGTTGATGATCATGTGGTCGAAAGCAGGCAAAAGTATGGTACATATTCCGCTTTTAAGATTTGGTGTAATGACATGAGACTAACCTTTGTGTTTCTGTGTTGAATTACTCTAGCCTGAAGTCCTGGAGCAGCTGACCGGAATCAGAGAGCTCTGGCTGGATGGAAACAGACTAACCTTTCTGCCAGGGGTATTTTGCTATGTACTCCCCCCCCCCCCCCCCCCCCCACACCCACGCCATGGTGCCTTTCTCTGACTTCGAGGTCCAGCCCAAGGCTCGCCACATGCCTTTACAAGATGCTCCAAGCCGTAGTTTTGGGCCCATCTTAGGGCCATGCGCTTCCCGTGTGGAGCTCATCTATCCCCCAGCTTTTGGCTCCGGTTTAACTCCCGCCTGCCTCTCATTTTGCATTTGGACGTTTGGCTAATGCTACCGAAACTCTGTGTTTGTCTAAGTTGGGACTTGTGTGTGCTTGTCTTGCTGCCGACTGTCATGCGATCGCTTCACGCTCCCCATGTTTACACGCAGAGTTCCTGGCCGTGTGCACGTGTTACATGCGTGCCGTGACCATGCTCCGGCGCCGGTGTTCCCCGCTATAGGCCGCCTGCCAGGTGGGCGTGTCTGTGTGCTCCCACGGAAACAGGCTGGGTTGTAATTAAGCATCTCGGCAGCAAGCAGTAATTAAGGCCGACTGACTTCGCCTTCAAATTAGTATGTTGGCATGTTGTTTCAGCAGCTTTTAATTACTTTGATTATTTTTTTTACATGTAATGAAATTTGTTTCCCCTGCGTGCATTTAATCTCTGTTTGTACTAATGAAAATCTAGGTAGCATGTTCTGTTTTATTATTATTGTGATCCCCTCCCCCTCCAAATTTCCCTCTCCTGGTAAATGGAGCCCAATGTCAATGTGCCACCTTTATTTTAAATCAGTGTCTCTCCATTTAATGCTGTGGTGACCCTGGACGAGCGGCTGCTGTCTGAGCAGCAAGGGGCAGCTTGGTGCTGATCTGCTAGTGGTCTTTGGACTACTGCTGCTGCTGCTTCCTTTTAATTGGCCGGATAGTCCATACGTCGTTATGGCTCCATTGTGAACAGAGGCAGCCGCGTTCCCTGTCACTTCCTCTTAATCATTCATTTAGACCACTAATTAAGACTGTCTACCTGTGTCATGTCTGTTCTGTCCCCATCTCTGTTTCTCTCTGTCATTCAGTCTGTCTCAGCCTGTCATTCTATGTATAATACAAGATACTTTATTCATCACATACGTGGTTATACTGTAATTTTGTATATAATTCTGTCTGTCATTCTATGTCGATCTGTCCGTAATTCGGTTTGTCTGTGTCTGACTGTCTTCCCTGTCTCTCTGCTTGTCTCTGCCTGTAATTCTGCCTGACCATCTTCTCTCTCTGTTTCTATCTGCATGTCTGACTATCTGCCTTCCCTTGACCATCAGCAGCCCCTTCAACCAGTTCGTTGGTTTTTGCCTGCCTTAAAACCCCCCACAAAGTCTGACACGCATCATTCTGATTCTGTAGATGCTCGGGAGCCTGAAGCAGCTTTCCTACTTAGACGTGTCCAAGAACAATGTGGAGATGCTAGACGAGCAGATCTCGGGGTGCGAGAACCTGCAGGACCTGCTGTTGTCCCACAATGCCTTGACGCAGCTGCCAGGCTCCATAGGTGAGTGACCTGGCAGGTGGCAGCACCAGCAGGTAGAGATTTGCTGGTCCACGAACACAAACCACAGCGCCCTTCTCACAGGACGGCTCAGTGTCACTCTACCGATGTAAACATTTCATCCATCTGACACTGATCCTGATACTGGCCCCGTGTCCTCAGCTGTAGAAATCGATAACCTGGACGCGGCGTCCGCTGTCTAACCCTGAGGGCAGTGGAAGCTGTGTAAGGTGGAGAGTGTCAGGCTCAGACAGTCAGGTTGATGTGGAAATGAAAGCAGGTGTCGCAGCATCTGTCTTCAAGGACCTGCAGGAGAGTCTGGTCCTGATGTGAGTCAGGGCCTCACAACATTTTAAAATGGAAATGCCATTGGCTTAAAGTAGCTTGTAAAGTAAGATAAGATGGGACATTATCAGTCCCTCTGAGGAGAATTTTCTTTGTCCAGCAGCACAGGAAGAAATACAACAGAAGATGAACAAGAAGATGAACATTAGGAGAAAGACCATAAACATGTAAAGGATAAAGCCTGAAACTATAGTTAAAGTATAGTTAAAAATTAACTAACTGTGCGAAGAAAAGGACTGCAAGTAACATCTGACCCATTAAAATCTGTTAAATAGTTGAACAACATCAATTTCTAACAACATTCATGTGTTTGTCAGATGGATTAATTAAGACGTTAGATTGTGTGGTGCTATGAGGTCACAGAGATCCAGACCTCGGCAATTTTTTGGGAGCTAAAAATGAAATTTGAAATGGAATATTTACCTGAATTAAAAAAAAAAAAAACTAATGTAGTTTTCACTTAACTAATTACTTTTAAAAAATAAATAGCTTATGAAGGGGGTGGATTCAATAATGTGATTGATTGAGACAAACCCCTGGGTCCCGTTTCTCACTGTTTTTCAATCCCTGGCTACAGCCTTGGTCAGGCGGTCTAAATAAAAACAGTTCCTGCTGAGTTCAGCTCCTGAAACCGCTCGGCCATGACAGATCTTCCTCCCTCTTTCTTCCCAGGATCCCTGAAGAAATTAACTGCTCTGAAAGTGGATGAGAACCAGCTGATGTACCTGCCCGACTCTATAGGCGGGTAAGTGGGGGCGCCGTCGAGCGGCTGGCTCCCCAAGCAGTTGTCTCTTCGACTTGGCCGGAGGCAGGGACGCTGAATCTTAGTTACTGCCAGGCAACGTCTAGCACGTCAGCCTCACCCCGCTGAGTGTGACCAGACATCGAGCATAACATAAATACACAGAGACATTCATCTGTCATTTTAAATGTCGTTAATAGCAGGCACTCGTTAAGAAAATAAAGCAGAGGCAGACCCATGTCCCACGAGTGTGTCTCTATGGACTTTTTAATGGTTTATCTGTCCACCCTTATCTTATTTCTCTATTATTGATATTGTTACAACCTGTTGTTGATCCCTGTGTGTTCTGCATGGCAATAGTGACCCCACCCCTTTCAGTTTTCCTCATGGAATCATCACATTTTCCACAGTTTCCATCACACTGTTAGCGCTCTGTCGTCCATGTGATCATTCTCAGGTAGCCCAAAGAGCTACAGCCCTGAGATGGACCTGTATTTCTAAGTGCTGGATTAGCACATGTCAGGTGGATTTCAGACGTGTGAACCCTGTCACTGTGCACCGAATGACAGCGGTTTATTTGGGTTGCTGATTGTGAGCCATCTTTGTGTGGGTCATGGAATGGAAATCGAATCCTAACCTTGAGGAGTGATGTTTTCCTGGTAGCTTAGGGCTGACTTTAGCGGAGTGCTGTGTGCGCGACCTCGGGTTTCATTGACTGATTGGCGTTTGATTGTCGTGTGTTTTATTTAGAAAAAAAGCCTCCTTTAAAAACCTGTCCTCCGCATTGCGAGTCATGGGACAGGATGATGCAAGGGGGGCTCTAACCCTAAGCCTTTCTGGTGTAGTGGGTCAAGCCCCCCCAGGCTGCTCGTTAGTTTTCCAGTCATGCCGTAAAATGCTTTGATTGCCAGCAGTGTTTGTGTGAACGCTTTCCTTCACCCCTGCATGTAAATTACACTTCACCTGAACTACAGCTCTGCCAATTGACTTGCATTGTCCTCTACTATGGTTTCAGAGAACATTCCGTATTTTTTCATTTTATTCTGTTTTTTTTTTTTCTTTTTGAGGAACACTTGATCCATAAGCATAAGTAGCACTGAAATTAATATGCACCACGTTTCCACATTTTATTTATTCATGGGTGCTCTCCGGAAAATGCTGCAGCGTTGAGCGGCACTGAAAGACCCCCTTTGTGTGCTTGATCCTCTGGGCCGCTCGCTAAAGCAGCTGACTTTGGAGCAGACGACCTCACACCCTGAGGCTGGTGGGGGGGGGGATGCCAAACTCAGATGGAGGATCGATAGACAGGTGCCTCTTCAGTTGTTTTGAGAATTTGAGTACTAGCTTACGTCACACCAGTACAGGCCCGGCCTACGAATCGGCAACCTCCCTGTTTGTGCTTTATCGAGTGATGAAGCGATGGCCTTTTGGAACGCTCGCTGCCTATCTGCCTTAGGTCACATGCTGGTACCCCCCCCCCCCCTCCCCACTTTGGCTCAGGCTCGCCGCCCTGGAGGAACTAGACTGCAGCTTAAATGAGATCGAGGCGTTGCCACCGTCTATGGGCCAGTGCATCAACCTGCGTACCTTCGCTGCCGACCACAACTTCCTGACCCAGCTGCCCCCAGAGGTGAGAATGGGGCACGCCGCCATCCCGGTGCTGTTGGGGCCAATGTTCACGCAGACAGCAGACTTCCTTGCTTTTTTGGTTATTGCTGGTGAATGATATTAAATTCATTTTCATATAGTGCCTTTCACAACAGAGTAGCCCCAAGGCACCTTATATGGGTGTGTTGTAATTCATTACAACGTCATTAACACAGATTAATAAAGAAAAAGGAAAGACAAAAAAATTAAAGGGAGAAAGCCAGATGACGACGGAGAAATGGGGGGGGGGGGGCCCTGGGGGTTCAGGGTCAACTGGCTACCCTGAAGTCTCAGGGGGCCTGCAGCCCATCCTAGGCAACCCAGGGCACAAGGCAGTGGAATGCAATATGGGATGGGGGGATAGTAGAGTGGGATTTATTTTTCTGGGGGAGAGGGCTAAAGATTTAATTGTGGAAGAAACTGCCTGAATGCTTATTTAAACAAAACGGTTAACAAATGCTCTTTCACGCCCCCTGCAGGTGGGCAGCTGGAAGAACCTGACCGTGCTGTTCCTGCACTCCAACAAGCTGGAGTCCCTGCCAGAGGAGATGGGGGAGATGCAGAAGCTCAAGGTCATCAACCTCAGTGACAACAAGTGAGTCCCCGTGCCCGACCCTGCCCCTGTCGCTGGCACTGCTCTTCTTGTTACAGTTTCTGGTAGGCGGGGGTCTGAACAGCTTCCCACTTTAAATTTCCCGTTTCAGCGTCTGGAATCCAGATTAGTTACGCTGCCCTGGGGTGCGTTTACTTTTCATTCGATGGCTTTTTATCCAAACCATCTTGCCATTTTCACTCACCCGTGTGGCAGCCTTTACAGCTTTTATTGTCACTTCGGAGCCACTGCTTCAGTGTGCATCTGCTGCAGGAATGTTTGCTGTTGATTAGGCCCAGGATCAACCCCCTCAGCGAGATGCAGCCTGCACATGTGGAAAGATGCTGATGTGTAGTTACGATGCAGGAAATCAACCCGGGCCTATATTCAGGATCAAATGGGGGCGGGCAGCCTGCAGCAAACCCCACTAAATGACCTTCTGAGTGAGGCGGACATCTCTCATGAAATTAAGCTTTAGTTGCCATTTGGGCAACTACAGGTACATGGCAATGTGTTTTTGCATATCCCATCTTGTGCAACTTTATTATTTTTAAGACACATGCAGTTGGGAATGAAACTTCAGCCATTTATCTGGCACCTCTGGAGCATTTTGCAAGCAGTGAAGAGCTAAAGGGCTCATTGGAGATGTGGAAATTCTGCTCAGGACGGGGGGAGGGGTGCCGGCTTGTCACTGCATTCACGCTCAGAGCTGATTCACCTGAGCTGCAAGTATTTGGACTTGCAGAGGAAGTCATCATGCCCTGCAGAAGACGCTTTGGCCTGTGTTTATTTGTGCACTCTGAGATCAGTTCAGGCCCCCCCTCCCCCACACACCGATGCTGTAACTTGTGCTGTTTGGCTTTAAATAGCACTTCTGCCTTGGCTGTCCTGCCCAGTCCCAGCCATTTATACAGCTCAGTGAAATAGTCCCACAGATCAGTTCCCCTTGTGTTACTGGGACAAGCTAAAGGTCATGTGAAGCGGGGACTTCCTGCTCCCCTCCGCCTTCCAGCCCATTTGTGGCACGGACAGCGGTGATGGTAATGGGCTCAAGGTCGTTTTTGACAAAGGTATCAGTGTCTGCGGCTTCAGAGGGCTCCTCTCAGGTTTGATCATACTCCAGAAGGTCTGATCTTGAGTCAGTGGGTGTGTTCTTGTGGTTGCTGGCCACCGCTGTACAATGAAAGAGGAATTTCTTCTTACATTTCTTTCGATGTGACGTGGTTTTGCTAATATGCAAATATTTAGTCACCAGTTATGTAAGATGATCCTTTGCTGTGTGTTTGGTTTTGCGTTTAATTGTGCTGTGGCTAACTTTAATTTGGGTAATGGCAGAGAGGTGTGACCCTGACAGTGATGGGGGGGTCCTGTCCACCAGACCCACACATCATTTCCTGCGCATCACTTCTTGTGCCTTCCTGTCGTCCTGTAGGCTGAAGAACCTGCCCTTTAACTTCACCAAGCTTAACCAGCTCACCGCCATGTGGCTGTCAGAGAACCAGGTATAACCTGCAGCCCCGGGGCACGCATAGCAGAGGTCTGGGGTACCCCCACGTGCCGGCCTGCGCGGGCTGTATGGAATGATGGCGATCATGGGGAAGTGTGGTATGCCTGCCAGGCTAGTGCACAGCCACCAGCTTCCCCATCTGTCACGGACCGTGGCAGGCAGATGTGGGCGGGGCCTGGGCTCGTCAGTGGGCGGTTCTGGGGTTTCAGTGACAGCCAGAGAATGAGGTTCAGCCGCCACTAACTCAAAAGGCCTAATTAAAAACTCAGAAGATAACAGCAACATCCCCCCTCTGCTAGCCAATACACCTGAGTAGTGAAGCTCCCTGTGTACTGAGGTATAGTTGTTAAGTAGCATTAAAAGCTCTGTAATCTCATCACTGAGAACCTTCAAGATGTCCGGCCGGAGAAAGGATGCTCACACCAACACTTCTAGGTTGATTTTAAAACTTTGATTTTATGAACAGTCAGAACTGTAGTTAAGAATTACTGTGTCAGTCTTTAGTCTCGTGCTGCAGCTCTGGTTTGCTCAATAGCAGCAGCCTCGTTTAGGCATATATGCTTCTTCTGTGTGAGACAGGCAGCTCTCCCTGTAGCTTTACACGAGATCCTCTGAAGTGTTTTAGAAGGTTTTAGCTTAAAACCCCAAAGTGGATTTTGATCTTAAAGCAGTGCTTCGGTGATGTAGATGAGAGCAGTGATGTCTCTAAGAAGGGTCAAAGGTTAACTCCACTCACCGGCTCATCTTAGGGAGCTTCTGAAAGGCCCAGAAGCGAGCATCCTCGCCTCACTTGCAGAGAGTCCTCCACATTCAGCTTAAAGATTTTTTATTAAAGCACAAACATGGGATTTTAATGAGGTGGTAAGCATTTGGGAATGAAGAGTTGTACATACAGGGAAAATGCGTTTGGCTCAGTGCTTATAGCGGCATTAGTGAACAACAACAAGGACATGCATCAAAGGACAGTTACAGAAATGATAAACAACAATACACAATGCCAGGATTATACTGATAAAATATTTGTTACGCTCTCGCCCCTGCAGTCAAAGCCCCTCATCCCGCTGCAGAAGGAGGAGGACCCAGAGACCCACAAGACTGTGCTCACCAACTACATGTTTCCACAGCAGCCCCGCACCGAGGACTGTGAGTCTCCCAAACCACGCCTCGCACGGTGCCCTACCAGGACTGGCCCACATCTCAGAGGCTAGGGTTGCATCTCGTGGCCCAGGGCCACACTTGATTGGCCCATGGTTCAGAAGGACATGTGTGATTTACATTTAATTAGCTTTCCTGCTAATGGGTTCTGTGTGGAGTGCCATGCTCTGCCTATTTGTCCTGAGTTTGAACAGGCAGTTTACAGGAGACCAGTCAGTGGGGTCGGGAGAGGTGACGTGTAAAAAAAATATAAACAGCTCTTCCGCTGGAATTGGGTTGTCTTATGCAGAGATTTTCCTCACCCCCCCATTACCCCCAGCTGGTGGGGGGAAAGTGTCGAGCTAAAAATGATAGCATAGCCTCCTTTGGGCACGCTTCTGCTTCCTGTTCCTTCAGCTGATTTGGTCTCCCCACTGGCCCGGGGAGCAAGAAAGAGAGGTGTCGCAGGCATTTCTGAAGGATAAATCAGTCCTTAGGGTGCATTTTAATAGTATTAAGAATTGGTGTCGGTCTGACTCCTTGTTAAGAATATGCACACGGCGTCGGAGCAACTCTGTTCCGCCTCGCACCGTGCCCTCTTGCTCGTACACGCAGGCCACGTGACCACACCTGTGGCGGCTTGTTGCCATAGCAGAGCGGTGCGGCTTGGTACCTGAACGGCGGGCGATGGGGATGTTTCTGCGCATCAAGGCATCACAGTCCATCTAACAGAGCTGCTCTGTAGCTTTTTGTTGAGATTAACACCTTAGATTTAAAGGCTTGTGCCGGTGGTGGACTGGGAAGGCTTCATATACGCATTTCTGATTACCATTGCACCACCTATGTCTGTTTAACATGCTTCAAGAAGAGCAGAAGGTTTTCTGCGGCACAACCAGAACAATGAGACCAGCTTGTTTTGCTGTCGGGAAGGGGGGGATGGAGGAGGGGGGCTCAAAATGGAAACCGAACCGATTCCCGGGGGAACAGGGGGGCATTAAAGTCTTAACCTGTTTCCTAGCAACCTGACTTCAGTCTTCCGTGAATAAAAGTGGCCACTTGGCATGAAGTGCAGCCCACTGCAGTCTAGGAATGCCCCGTAACCACAACACGGCCAGGCCTGCAGGAGCACAGCAGCACCGGGGTGCTGTCGCTGCGTCACGCGGTGCAGCGTTGTGCGTGAGTCTGTGCGTGGTTACTCACCACTCTGTCTCTCTATCCACCCACCCTCAGACACCCCCACCTCAGACAACGAGAGCTTCAACCCTTCCCTGTGGGAGGAGCAGCGAAAACAGCGTGCCCAGGTGGCCTTTGAGTGCGACGAAGACACAGACCGAAGGGACATGCCGCCGCGGGTCAGTGCCAGCCCTCGGTCTGCAAGCACATCTTTATGTTATAGTCCTTCCTTACTTAACATGTAAGGGGACTGTCTGGGGCAGGAGAGATGGGGTGTGACTTGCCCAGCCTGCCTTCCATGTGACCCTTACCAGGAGCAGCTAATACATGGGGGTAACAGCTGGTGTGGTGACTTCCTGCTCATTGGTATTTGGTGAATGTTCTCGCATCCCTAGTTGTGTGTTTATCTTGTCACTGCCCGTCTCACACCTGCCTGTAAAAGTGCTGGGTGCAAGAGCTGGTGCTGAAGCAGGGGCTTGGGGCCGTGCCCCTGCTTCCTCCCAGCTGTCTAACGTGGCTCGCTTTTCCAGGAGGGCAACCTGAAACGATACCCCACGCCTTACCCCGACGAGCTGAAGAACATGGTGAAGACGGCCCAGTCCATTGCCACCCGCCTCAGGGAGGATGAGTCCGGTGATGAGTCCGGCAGGGAGAGCAAGGCCAGCGACAGGGCACCCACTGGTGTGCGGGACATGGGTGTCAAGGTCAGTCCCCTAGGAGGCGCTCCTCAGCTTAGGCGGGTCTGTTCAGGGTCACTGGATTCATTAAAAAGGAAATGGCATCCCCTTAGTGACCAGAGTTCTTCTTTCCATTATAAGGGCAGTTGGATATGTGGGTTTTCCCTGCAAGTCACTAATTAAATTACTAATTAGAGGACTGATTGCCTGAAGAGTCCTCACACCTGGGTTTGAACAGCTGACCTGAAAATTATCCCAAAAACATGCTTATATTTTTTGCAGAAAAGATTGCCCAGCAATGTTCTAGCCCTGTTTTATTTATGTAAGTGTGAAAAGTATTAGTTTCTGCACACTGTTATCATTCTTTAATTATGGCTTGATGTTCATACGCAGAAAATGAGTCACAGCACACATTGCATGAGTGATCTGTCCTCCAGCAAAGCGCCGTAATGCTTCATCTCCCCTGCCAGGTGGTCGAGAATACCTGTGCCAACGGAAAGCCAGTGGAAGCAGACCCCAAAGCCACCATGAACAGCCTCACCAGCAGTGTCACGTCTGAGCCTGGAGAGGATGAGGTTCCAAGGACACAGAACGCCCCCCTGATAATGCCTGAAAACCCAGGCACGGTGCTTAACCACGAGGATGCCCTCGAGGTACCATGGAGAGGCGCCGCTCACAGCTCATACATGACTTTAGCGGTTTCAGGGTGTTCTCTAAGGCACTTTAAACACTGGAGTGCATTTCCAGGTTTTAGTCATTAAATATGCTTGTCACGTTGTTGGTGATTCACACCCTGTCATTGCCCTACATGCCACAAAATCTGTGAAAATCTAAAAACAGTATGTGGATTTGAGAATGCAATTAGCACAGTGCCTCTTGTCCATGATGCTGAATAGCAGCTGAAGAACCGTGAGGTAATGGCAATCTGGCCTGCTTATTGGCTTCTGTGTTGTGACATCACCAGCAGGCTTCTATACACGGCGGGGTCCTCTTTCACCTTAAGCATTTGTTTTACTGTCCTCCCCTAAAGGGCTCAGAGGAGCTGTCCTCAGAAGACGACGAGATGAAGGTGGCGGAAATGCGCCCCCCTCTGATCGAAATCTCCATCAACCAGCCCAAGGTGGTGGTCCTGGGCAAGGATAAGAAAGGTACGGGGGTGAGAGGGCAGGGAAGGGGTGGGAGATTGGAGCCGGGGTGGTGGGGGCCTCTCAGACCTTGCAGTTCTAACTGAATCCCCCTCCTCCCTCCCCAGAGGAGAACAGGGATGCAGACTCGCTGCTGGATGATACGGTGGCTAACAGCAACCAGAACAACAGCAATTGCTCGTCACCGTCGCGCATGTCAGACTCTGTGTCCCTGACGACGGACAGCAGCCAGGATATGTCGCTGTGCACTCCAGAGCGCGAGGCCCGGCTGCCCTTTCTGCCCAAGAGCGGGTGAGCCCCACAGCAGTGATCTGGCCATTCACGGCGTCAAGGCTATTCAGATGTTTGGCCAGAGCTGTCAGTTGATGAACCGCAGTGACGAACCCCCTGTCTCTGTTTTCTTTTAGTTCAAGACAAGAGGATGAGAATCAGAACCAGCTGCGCAGCAGCGAGCCGCCGCTGCAGAACGGCAGCGCTTCGGACACATTGCTGCAGGCGCTGCTGAAGGGCCAGCCGGGCTCTGAGCCACGACTCGAGCACATGGCCGCCTTCGACGTCGCCATGGAGGAGAAGCTCTCCTTGCTCCGGGACATCGACCTGAACAGTCGCGCTGGGGACAAGTGGGACCACATCAACCGGAACGTGATGGAGCCCACGGACAACTTTACACGGGCGGGGGACCCCGACAAGGCCGGCGACCTGCCCACCCCCAACAACAACACGCAGCCCGCCGGTGCCCTTGAGAACGGCAACCGGCCCCTTGTCGACAGCCCTGGTGGGGGGACCCGCTCGTTGGCCGAGGTCCGGACAGCAGCCGTGGGTGTCACTGCCGGAGGTGAGGCCCAGCTGTCACGGAGCACTGAAGAGTTGTCCCCTCAGAAGAGGGTGCCACCCGCGCCAGTGGTCAAATCTCAGAGTGTCACCAACATGGAGATGGGTGGCATGAAGTTGTATGGAATCGAGTCCGATGGGGGGATCTACGAGGCGGGGCCAGCAGGCCGAGGCCCTGCACCTGGCGCTCAGGGCCAGAGCATCGTCAGGAGCAAGTCGGCCTCGCTGCTAAGCGACCAGCCCCTGCAAGTGTACCCCAGCACCTCTGCGTCCTCCTCCGACCTGATGCTGGGCTCCCGGATGACCACGGCCCGAGCTGACCCCACCGGCCCCAGGGGCCCACTGCCTGCCGGCATGCAACAGCAACCGCCGCCACAGTATAATATCCAATACACCAGCAGTGCAATGTCCAAGGACGGCCTGTGGGCCCTGCGCATGCCCATGCCGCCTGAGCAGGCCTACCTGCCTCCCCAGCACTTGCTGGCCAACACCAACTACTCCAACCGCAACCATGCCCCGCCTTACCCCCTGCCGCCGCTGCAGCGTGGCTTGCTCCGGCCCACGGACCTGAGGCCTGTGGACAGGATGTTGCCCCCTAGGGGCCCGCTGCAGCGGCAGCCCAGCACGTCCTCCTCCTCGGTTGTCTCCATGTCGCTGCAGGACCCCAGGCGCGTGGCAGTTCCCGAGGGTGACTACCTGACGTACCGGGAGATCCACACGCCAGGTCGGGGGTTAGCGCCCATGAGCCAGGCGGGACCTCGGCCCCTGTCGGCCCGCACCTATAGCGTTGATGGGCCGGGCATGCCCCGCCCTCACAGTGCACGGCCACCCCCCCATGAGGTGCCGGAGAGGACCATGTCAGTGACTGACTTCAACTACCAGCAAGTGAGCCCCAGCAAGCGGCCCAATGTGCGTGTCAAGTCAGAGCACTCACTGCTGGAAGGGTCAGGCACGGGGCGTGTGCCCGCCGACTGGAGGGACCAGGTCATGAGGCACATTGAGGCAAAGAAAATGGAGAAGGTAGGCGCTTTGACGCCGGCTCCCCCCAACGTAGGCTCCCTCAACGAGCCAAAACCCCAGCAGCCTTTAAAATGAGGACTTAAATTTATGACCTTAAGTCAGATATGGGCTAGGGGCAGCAAAGTGGCTGCCATGGACGCCGGGATGTGATGCCACCCCTCGCTGGTCCTCACAGGTTTCGCGTGGATGTCTGCTAAAGTCATGAGGTCCTTTGCTCACCAGTAGCTGGCTTGTGGTTCGCGTTTCTTGCTCTGCCACTTTCCTGGGTCTAATGTCTTTGCAGGAGCTTTTATGTACCTTCTGCAGTGCTCAGGAGCTCTGCAGAAGGCCGCTGTATCTATTGCTTTACCTCACCTACTCCACTCTCGCCTGCTGCTTTACCTCCCCCCCCCCCGCGTGCGCCCCCTATTCCCCTAACACTGTGTGTTCGTCTTCGAGTGGATTGTGTCTCTGCCCGTAGTGTATGGCACTCACTGCATGCCATATCAGGGCACGGGTGAGAGCGTGAGGTTTGGGGGGGTTGTGCGAAGGTGGCAGGGAGGGGGGTGGGGGTGACGCCTGCATGCTCACTGAAGTGTCCATGATGGTTGGATCTGTGTCCCCTTTGCACAGAGCATGCTCTCTTGGTCCCTTAACGCCACTAGTGACAGCTCTAGGGACATGCATGTCAGCCCCGGCATTGTGGCCTTTAGCCCTGGGGACAGACGGCCGTACGGAGCCTTCAGCTTCTGTGTGAGTACACCCAGCCCACCCTCACCCACTCACCCCCCCCACGCCATACTGACAGGCCCTTGTTTACAGAGGCATCCTAACCTGTCTGCATGCTGTGTCCCCAAGCCCCTCCCACCTGCACAGACATACCCTCGTTAATCTGCATGCTGTGCACTCATGCCCTTCACCCATATCGCGATAATCCCATATCAGCAATGTGACCAGTTAGTCCATATTTTTTGACACATGATCCAGATTCCTGCTGGTCCTGACCTAATTCTCCAGTCAACTTCTCTCCCTCTCCATTGATTCCCTTGGAAAAACCCACAATAATTTCAAAACATAGTGGCTGTCATCTGTGCTGCTTTCTTAGATCTCAGATCAGACCAGTGTTTCCTGACTGCTCAGTGCCGCACACTAACATGTGGCTTTAAAAATTTATTTATTTATTTATTTATGCATTTTTACACACCCCGGTAAGTACGAGTCACCTTTTGCTGGGGCAGCTTGGCATGCGCTTGCTGATCCACTGCTGTGCTGAGGCTTCGCGGTCTACACCTCGCATAGGCAGTCAACAGTGGGAAATCTGGAAAGTCAGAGAAGTAGAATCGCTTGGTTTATGCTTGTTGTGTAAACTTTACCGTCGTCCCAGGATGTCAGTGTTCTGGCTCTGGGCCAAGGGGCTGCAATGCTGCGCGCAGATTCCCATCTCTGCGGCTTACTCTAACTCTCATGTATTTTTCATTTTATATATTATTACTTCATGTTCCTCTCCCGCAATGGAAAGTTGGATCGCTGTAGCACTAGCATCTTACATTATCCATGCGCTCTGGGTGATGTCATGTAAACAGGTTTCCAAAGCCAAAGCCAACTGGACCTGCAAGCTGGAGATGGCTTGGTGTTTGGTGCAGAAAGTGCAGAACTCCCCCCACCCCCCAGTGCATGCTTTTTGCCAACGGGGGCATTCTAAGCTCTGCCCCGTAAGCTAGGCCGGCTGACGGTATCGCCATCGGTGTCAGTGTCATGCTGTAGATGGACGGAGCTGTGACCTGACTTGCTTCATACTCCTAATGTACATTTATTTAAAATGAATAAATCTGCTTATTTAAGTGGCATTCAAGGTCAGCTTTTTGGGTGAAGTGGACCTCGCCTTCAATGCCCGCTGGAAGCCCGTCCGTGAAAACCACTCTCCTGCTCTTCCTCACCCTTTTCTCTTCTTTTCATGACCCTATTTAGCAGTGCAGTTTAATTTAATTTGCTAATGCATTCTTTGGCATTATTCCAAAAAAAAAAAAAACACCTTTTCCTTGTCCCCCCCCTTCCCCCCAGCAGGAAGATGTTTTTGGACTTCCTGGACCACAGGGCTACACCATGGACACGCTGCGAAAAGTAAGTCTCCAGATCGGACCCTTCGAGCTGAGCTGGAGATGAGGCATGTCCTCGGAGTGCAGTTCTGCATGTTGGTCAGCAAGTGGTGTGATAGTTAACTGCTGCTGAAGTGATTTACAGTATTTCTGTTTCAAAGCAGCCAGCGTGGCTAATCATGGTTTGTGCGACTGACTGATCCACTGAGTCCGGCTGCTCTTTGCGTTGTGGCTTAGGGGATGTAACGGGACCGAACGGCGAGACAGAGGAGCAGGAGGCAGGTTTTACACACAGGCAGCACACAGACATGAGCCAGGCACTGTCCGCCACGCGGAGCTTTGATTAGGGACGCCCGAGTCGGGTTTCATCACGGCTCATGCTGTGTCCCGAAGCCATGCTGATCTGCGCTCCTGTGATGAGGAACAGATTGTGTGGAAGTGTGTGCGCTGACAGCCCTGAACATGCATTTTTTTTGTCCAGCGATCCCAGTACGGACTCCCCGCCCCCCTCCAGGGGTGTGGGGGATTCTCCCAGCTCCCCCCACCATGATAACGCACATTCCAGCACAGCTCGCATTAGCTGCTCCATTACCACCTCATAGAAATATGTTTCCGCATTTTCATGGTGTTCTTGGGGGCCCCCTCCCCAGCCTACCGTCTGCCTGGGTTCAGAGTTTGTTTCATGCTGTGGGCTCATGGAGTCTGGTCACCAGGCAATGGATCCGTTCGGTGTCCCATTTCCGTTTTGGTGATGCTTGTGGGTTTCCACTTCCCGGAATTCCCACATCTTATTTGGTATTCCTTCCCTCTAATCATCAAACTGTGCTGTGGTCGTTTATTTATTTTTTGTAGCTTTGTGTGCCATCTGTCGTCAGAACAGTGTAACTGCAAAGTTTAGTGCATATTTTATTATTATTATTAAACAGTGTTAGCAAAAGCTGTTGAGTAACTGCCATGGAGCTGTCAGCAGAAGCACATTGCAGCAGGTTTTTGTGTTTTCACACAGAGCTCTGCATCTTTTCACGTCAACCTGTAAAGCACACTTTGATATACTGTGGCAGTGTGACTAAAGCTTTAATTAACAGCAGCCTTGATTAATCAACTTTAGGATGTAGGTTATTAGCAGCATAAGTGCTGTGCGGTTCCCCATGTGGCGCCACCTCGTCGTTTGGCTGTGGGCTTGTGAGCGGCCCATCTCACGGCGTTCTGTGCTGGTATTCAGTAGCGGCGAATTCTGGAAGGGTGGAGCATAGGGACTCTTTGTGGCTCAGTGGGCTGGGATATCGTGCCTTTGATTCGAAGGTCACTGGTTAAAATCCCACTATTAGAGTAATGCCACTGTTGTGCCCTTGAACAAAGCTCTTAAATCCCAGTTGCTCCAGGGACTGTTTGACCCTGATTTCTCAGTTTTGCGTCTCTTTCGATAAAAGCATCTGCGAAGTAAATGTAATGTAGAGCATTGAGGTAACCACATTAGACCCGTGGGATTGCCTGTGCCCAGTGCCAGGTTTCTCAGGAGAGCATGTTAGGAGGATGGGAATGCCGCCCACACTGTGTACAAGGGAAGCAGCTGCCACAGTTGCCCACCCATTGCCGTTTTCTTAAAAGGGGGGCACTTCCACTAATGCTGTCTGGGGAGTGCTTTTTTTGGTCACCATAGTGATGGAACGAAGCTTGGGTATAAATGGGTGGGTAGCCACATTCAGCACTGTGGTCAAACTGTGCTTGTCTCGACCGTAGGTTGACCTTCCAGTCCCCAGCTCTCTCTAGTGATGTGAGTGATGGGAATGGCCATTGGCCATATGGACGCTTGGTGTTTACAGTGTGTGTGTCTCCCATTTGTGCCTACAGAAGGTCTCACAACCTGCTCCAACCTCCCCGCAGGTGCCTCTGCCCAACGGCCAGGTATGCCCACCTCCGCGGCCTCCCATGAGCTGTGGCCCGGCGCCTATGGCACGTCACCCGTCCCGGGAGCAGCTCATCGACTACCTGAAGATGAAGGTGTCCCAGCAGGCCCAGGGCCCCCCACGCTCACCGCTTGACCTGGTCCAGCAAGAGGTGCCACCCCCCCCCCCCCCGTATAATAAACAAGGGGTTTTACATGTACAGGACCTGATCTAGAAGGAGTCTGGTGTGCTGGTGCCACTGGGTGGTGAGAGAGGCCTCAGGTTTCTCCAGCTGATATCACGGGTGTCCTGATCCTAGCACCAGCCCTGCATTTCAGGCTGGATCACCGACATTGGGAGACTCTTGCATTAGGAGCCGCCTTAGTACCCCATGAAGAAGAGAGCTGCCCCTTGTGTTCCCAGCTGTGTCAGATGTCAGTGTTCCCCAGTAGAACACAGTTCCGGCAGCCTGCTGGGTCGCACTCAGCCTAAATCGTGGGTGGCCAGTCTTATCCAGAAAGGGCAGTTGAGTGTGCGGGTTTTGCTGTAACTTCCTAATTAGGTTACTAATTAGAGGACTGATTGGCTGAAGAGTCCTCACATCTAGGTTTGACCTAAAGGTTATCCCAAAAACCTGCAGACACACTGGCCCTTTGCGGATAAGATTTGACCACCCCTGGCCTAAATGCAGCCCAGAGGCTTTCAATGGCAGATGGAAAGCCAAAGGAACAGTGGCTGTACCGTGAGTATGGAAGTAAATTAATGAAATTTCAAAAGAACAAATTCAGTTGAAAATATTCCATGTGTTTTATTCGCATCTTTATTATTCAAGCAGTAACATTCAGTCGTCTTATTTCTGCTTTACAGTTCAGTCCCGTTGTTTTCGCTGTTTCAAATACGCTGCCATAATTTGTGGTTTAATTAAAATACGGTCCGAAATGGCGCCCTTACCATTATACCTGTTGCCAGCAGCTTTCATGACTGACTGTCGTTGTAAATTTATCACGCTGATTTAAACTCTTGTTTTGTAAACCTTGTAGTTGCTCGCAGGCATCTTACGTTAGCAAGATAAGTTTGGTGATAATTAATGGAGCAAGCGAATTACATACATGGAAACCTATTAGTTGGGGGCGCAATAAGTTATCGTATTGACCAGTAAACGACAATAAACAAATAACACAATCAACGAGAATCTGCTGCCAAGTCAATCAGTACTTGTACTGATCGCTTGCTCCATTTTGACCGCGGTTCCTGAAGAAAACTCTATCAGCAATCTATCGCTCATCCTGCTAGTCCCGGATGTAGAGGGTTGAATTTCGGACCGTATTTTAATTAAACCACTGAAATTGTGGCAGCGTATTTGAAACAGCGAAAATAACGGGACTGAATATTGTAAAGCAGAAATGAGGACTGAATGTTACTGCTTGAATAATAAAGATGTGAATAAAACACATGGAATATTTTCAACTGAATTTACTCTTTTGAAATTTATTTTGAGGCGAAATTAAATTAACTGAATTCATGCGGTTGAATTATAAACACGCACTTTAAAATACGTATGTTTTGAAACTGAATTTTGGAAGCCGAATATTTTTGTGCTGAATATTTAAGCAATGAAATTACAATTGAAATGTTTTCGGTTGAAATGTTCAATGTTTAAATGTATGGACATATTAAATTACAGTCCCCAAAAATTCAAAGCGTCATTAATGCAATGCGTTTTATTCGATAAGTGTAATTCAACGTGTTTTTTTTTTTCCATCAACGACTTTTGTCATTAATTTACTTCCATACGTGAGCAGCTCCGCTTGGCTATTTTCGTTTAGTACGATGGGGAGCTGTGGCCTGGAGTGTCGCCGCTTGGCAATGGCTGCAGCTCTCTCTACACTGCCGGTAAGGAGTTTTAATGAGGGTCAATACATGCTGCCGTCCTGTGAAAGCACACCGTCCCTGAACAGGACGTACATGGCGGAGTTGCTAGGAGATGAATGGTACTTGGACCAGCCAAACAAGTGCCTGTAGAGAGCTCCCCCTAGTGACGAGCTCCCAGCAGCTGCGTTTGTGTTCTGTCAATTCCCATTGGCCTTGCAAGATGGCTAAAATTTACACATTATGATTTATATAAGCAGCTGGACTGGGCAAGGACAGGAGCTGGTGGTTATTTAAATGTTACTAAAATACAGTGCTGCCTTGATTGAATAATCCCATTTGGACATTACCTAATGGCAGTAAATAACCTCAGCATCATGTCTTTAGATGATCACCACAAGCTTGCTTTCAGTGAATTTTGAACCCTGGGTTTGTCACAGGTCCATGTGCAGATTGAGAAGAATCCTGAGCTGGGCTTCAGTATATCAGGAGGCCTGGGTGGCAGAGGAAACCCCTTTCGCCCAGAAGATCACGTATGTGTTTGTCAGTTACCTTATCGGCATACATTTTAATGCTTCATCTCCTTCAAAATAAACAGGTTGTGCCATGTTTATTTTATTAATATTAGGCTGATGCTCTTCCAATTCATCATTTACTAAGAGAAAGCAGAAAGACAATTTTCCCATAACTGAGAGTCCCAGTGCACCAGACTCTGTTGTGACGGTCCTTCATCTGACCTCTCAGGGCATTTTCGTGACAAGGGTCCAGCCGGAGGGGCCGGCGTCCAAGCTCCTGCAGCCAGGGGACAAGATCATCCAGGTGAGTGGTCAGAGGTCACTGTGCCGCACCGTCTCACTGCTGTCACCATGTTTAATAACGCTGATGTAATTAATCGCTTACTTACCGGCACAGGCAAATGGATACAATTTTGTTAATATCGATCATGGATACGCGGTATCCCTCCTGAAGACTTTTCCCAGCACAGTGGACCTGATCATTGTCAGGGAGATTTCCGCCTGAGATGGAGGTGGTCCACGAGTGGGACAGCGTCACGCAAACAAGCCGCTTTCATATGCAGGCATTCAGCTCACACTTGGTAAAGGATGTGTCATCGCTGTGATAAACGGGACTAAACCACTGCTTGGAGTAGAGGTGGTGTGGCCTGGCGGAGTCTCCAATGCGGGATACCCTCCCCGTGTTTCTAATCCGATGGACAATAAGAAGGTGGTATTCCTATGTGACAAAAACCCTGGTGTGCTTTCTGTACAGACTGTAGGACATATATATTTTTTTCCTATTCCCCCTTCTCCTTTAACCATATGCATTTTACAGAATAATAGTTCTTGTAGTAAAGTGACAGTTTGTAGCTGGCTAGTAGAGGGCAGGGCTCTCTGTTTGCCAACACCTGTATGCCTTTATTTTTATCGTTTGTTTTTTTGTTTTGTTTTTAACTTAAAGTGACAAAACCACTTTTTAAATGTACAGGACATACAATCAGAAGGACAGTGCTGAAGATGAATGTGAAGACCAATGTAATGCTAAGTTGGGTTTACTAGACATTCTTTTTTCCATTCCCCGGTGACCCCCCTGCCCCCCAGACACTGACTCTTAAGCACTGTGGGGAACCAAAAGGGGGAGCCAGTGTTGCACTCAGCAAACACCAGAGGGCGCCATTGCCCCTTATGTTGTCCAGGCTCCTTGGCGAACAGGGCTTTGCATTGCCCATTAAGAAGGTCCAGATGAGAAGCCCGTGTCAGGATTCATGTGAAGACACCTCTTTCTTTTGAACACTTTGAAATTTGAAAACAATTTTATAGTGTAATCTCCTCACCAAGACTGTAATTTCTTCAGAGAGAATTTAATTTAAACCATTCCCAGCCTGAAACATGCAATACCTATAAATGCCCATTGTAAGTCAAATAGATGGACTGAACCATTTAGGAAAGGCGGGGAGGTGGGTGGCTGGTGAGAAGAGATGGTGGTGGTGATGATGGTAATATTTGCTTGGCTTTAATTCGCCTAGCCTTGAGTAAGTGAAAAAAGGAAATGGTGCATGTGCGCTAGGTAACCAAAGCAAGTGTGTACAATTTGGCAAGGTGTCGGAGAGCTGCGAGAGACCTGTGAAGTACGTCGGACACTGGACGAGCCTGGGCTTTGGACCTTATCTTCCAGGCTGGATGGCCATTCATGAAAACATTCTCAAGGAGCAGCTATGAAGGGGGTCTCACTCCTTTTTGGACTTGGGAGAGAATCAGTTTGCCTTTCCATTGTGTAAAAAAAGGCACCACACAATGTTGTAGGAAATATTCAAAACCTTTCGTTTTCAAATTTTCTTCCTGTAGTGAGTGATCCTGTTTCGTACCTGACTTCTTGTTTTGTGCTGAGAGGTGTGAATGAGGCTGGGAAATGGACTGTCAAGTGCCATAGACCTGGGAGGAGGGTAGCTGCCACAACCTCCATCTCCACCATGGAAAGAGACATCCTTCTTAGAAGTACTTCGGTCAAATAGCAATAGACAGTTTTTTTTCTTAAAAGAAAATCATCAATGTATTTTTTTTATCAAAATGGAGACCCTTTAAGTGCTCCCTTGTTATATGGAATTTATATAATTTAAATTTTTTAATGATACCAGAAATTAAATTTCTGCATTGTTTGCTTGAGAAAGTTGAAGACTAATAAGTATCTCGCCATGATGTGTGTGCAGGAGACCCTGAGTCTTTTCCATTGTGTTAGTTTGTTTTTAACCTGCACCCCTGCTCTTCCATGGAAGTACTTAGAAAATTCTGGGTATCTCGTTAGCCTGGGGGGGGATGTCCACAATGACCTGTGACAGGGGCGCAGATGTTGGGTCTGTGTGGTGGGGGGGGTCGTAAACTTGGTGAAATTGTGACCTGTGGCCACGAGTTGCCTTTCCATGGAAGCGCCCTTAACGGCGTCTTCCACGCCGCCTTGAGTTCTGCCTGGCACGCCTCGTGGTCCGGTACGTCCCTTTAAAGTATCCATCCCTTTAAGGCCTCCCCCAGGTTGTCTTGCGAATAAAGATGTCGGGTATATCGCTGTGTTGTTGCTGCATGTCGTTCAGTGATGTGGGGAGTCTGTTGGGGGCAGGAGGACGGGGGGCTAGATTTTGTTTGAACATCAAGCCAGCTATGTTCCTGTAATTTCCCAAACAAGGAAATAATTGAATAGACAGTCTGGGACCATTGTCTGCATTATCAGTAGTCACTTATGATTTTACCCATTCTATAACAGCACCTAATTACTTAGCATTACTTGATTACTTTTAAATAAATGTGGGCATCTTGCTTTTGAGATGCCCAGTTCCTTAATGTGCTTTATGAATCATCTTTTGTTACATTTTACTGAGTGTTATTCACAATATTGTTCTCTGCCTGCCGAATTGTTGGCTGAGTCTGCGCTCAATAGATGAACCTGAAACAGGGAGACCTGCGTGTGATTTTACCCCTGTTGACTTGTGATTGTTTTGTCTTGAATCCTTCTGAAATAGTGCACCAGGAGAGCAATCCTTGGGGGTTTTGGAAATGTCACAGCAGATGATGCACACTTTCTGGGAAAATTAGCACTCACTTCTAAATCATGTCTATCGACATGTAGAAATTAAAGAAAAAGCATACTAAAGTCATTGTGATTTTTGGGGCCAGTGTTGCCCCCCCCCCCCCCTTGCTGACCAAGCTGTTCATGTACATGTTGACAATCTGGGGGTTAAAGGGCAAGGCACAGGCTGCTTGCATATCATAGAAAGGACAAAGTGAATCTCTCCCCCCCCCCTTTTTTATTTATTTAGATGACGTTCCTCTGATTTTTAGACATTACTAATCAAAGTGTAAATACTTTTTAAAAGTCAAATGATCATGGCATTAGTGACTTGAGTTTGAAAAACCAGCAATAAATTGCAAAGCAGAAATGACTGTTTTAATGTACAACTCTTTCAAAGGCATCTCTTGAAGCAGCTACGAAGAATGATACGCAGTTATTCAACATTCCAGACTTTGTATATAATTGTTCTGTTTCTGAGGTGACCTTTGGAAAATAAAAAAATAAACTAATTCTCTTTAAATGTGTATGTAAGAGTTCTTGCTCAGCCTGAAATGCCTTGTACTTTGGGTCTTTTGCAGTAATACAACTTATGGTTATTTTTTTCGAAATATTTTTGTTCTAAAATAGCCCTGAAATGGAGAAGCAGAACATTATGCTTGGCCCTTAGTTTCATAATCTCTCAGGGGTGATGTCCAATCAATGCTTAAAAATACAGTGGTACCTCACTTCTCGGACTCATAACTTGAATTTTTTAAAAGTCGAACCAACCAGTTTGACAAATTACCTAGAACTCAATCTGAATCTCAGAAGTCAAACCGTGAACGTTGACCTAAGATAACTTGTACACGCGGGGAAATGAGTCTCAGCCTTGCATTCGCTGTGATAGGATTGTGCATGTTTACACTAGCTGAATACATATATTTAGACAGTAAAAATACATTTAGACAATGATAGACAGTAACAG
>JAODJW010000117.1:2133931-2156248 GCA_026777045.1 Hyperopisus bebe
AGCTGACCTACAGGTTATCCCAAAAACCTGCATACACACCGGCCCTTTGCGGATAAGATTGGCCACCCCTGCTTTAGAGTTTCGCTATAAACAGTCCAGTATGAATGGATCCGGAAACGCGTTGTCTGCCGTAACGTGTTTCGTGGGACCGATCGTGCAGCAACACGGCGGCGCATGCATGGAACCGATCGTGCAGTCGGCACACAGCAACATGGCGTCTCTCCTAGTATTACATGGCGTCTCGGATTCACTGGTTAGCCATGGGTCGGAAATGGCATCCAAACCCACACAATACTGGGAGCACATGGAAACTCCACAGGAGGCAGAAATGGTCATAACACATGCCTGAGCAACCATGAAGTTCAGGCACCAAAATTTATAACACACAATTCAGAAATACAGTGAACAGACCAATAAATGCTTCAATGAATGACTGCATTGTGTCATATCTGTATGCTTATTTTCTCTATGTATTTGCATATGAAATACAAATAAACCAGTAATAGAGTTGATGATGTGTGAACTCAACAAAGTTAGAGAATAGTTTTTAGGAAGTTTTGGTAGGCAAGTTTTGTTCTGTCAAGATCTCTGCATTAAATTACAATCGAGTCCAGCAGCTTTGAATAAACTTATATCAGTTCAGATTGGCTTAGTTTGTAGAGACTGAATAACTGCATAGAAGTTGATACTTTGGTCAGGCAATGACACATACATCTCTGACTGCACCTAAAAATGTACTTTTGTGAGTAACATGGTGCACACAGAGGTCTACTGAGCAATAGAGAGAAAAATAGGGGGAAAATGAAATAACATACAGACTGGAGTTAACAGGCTGATGAGTACATGTATGGTGCCCCAGAATTAACCTACAGACTCAACAACTTATTTTCCATGCTGAAGTGCTCTGTTGGCTTTGTTAGTGCAGGGTTAGGTAAACACCAGTAAATATACTGCCCAGCCAAAAAAAAGTCACCATTTGAATTTATATCAGCAAATTCTTAAGAGCCAATGACTGGATCATTATTGCAGCTCAGCAAAGTTATACTGAATGGCCAGGTTACACCTCCATCCGTCATCAATAGATTTTTTTCTTCCCTGTTGGCATGGGCATATTCCAGGACAAGAATGCTAAGATTGATTGGGTTTGAATTGTCAAGAGTGGTTTAGGGAGCATGAGGAATCATTTTCATGCATGACTTGGTCACCACAGAGACCTTAACCTCATTGAAGGTCTTTGGGATCTGCTGAAGGAGACTTTATGGAGTGGTTCACCTCACTTGTCAGTGCAAGATCTCGGTGAGAAATGAATGCAAATCTGGATTAAAATAAAGGGTGAGAGGTTGTATAAGCTTGTGGAAACAATGCCATGACAAATGTGCGATTCAACGAAAAATTCAAATGGTGACTTATTTTTTTGGCCAGGCAGTGTATTAACACACACACGGGTGATCAGGCTCATCATGTGATGAAGAATTTCTGTTCTGATGGGGCTGGAATTGCTCTGGCTGTAAATATCTCCATTGACAGGGCTGGAGTTGTTACCATAAGATTTAATGAGCAAAAAAAATTACGTTTTTGCTCCCAGCCCCTTGCCAGACAGTCCACGTTTTTGCTCCTTACTGGGAGCTGGGAAGGAACAAAAACGTGGACAGTCTGGAAAGCCCATTGGACTGGGTTGAAAAACACTGTTATACAGCGTGCAACATGGCTGTCCCAGGCTGGATTTATATTCGCCGTCCTGGAGGCAACTGCACTACCCATCCCTACCTGATGAAATGGCAGTAATGACTGTGTCCTACTTACCTTTCTGACCTCCTTATGGTGGACTCTTCATTATTGTATCAAACACACTCCTCATTAGGATAACACTGTTGGGGTTTTGATTGACAGGCTTCTTTTTTTTAAGGAAAATTGCATTTCAAGTGACTGCAATAAACTGGACATTCTAGCATTAACTCACCCGCAGTGTCCAGTTCCTTATATGTAACTCCTTCTGAGCTCCTTGTACTGCTTTTCTGGACAAAACACAGAATTCAAGCTGTTTCTGCAGTGACCTGTGCATTTCACATTGTCGGTGCCCTTTCCCTTTAGCCCTTGCTTTCGTTGGGAACAGATCCGCCTACTTAAATGGCAATCAGGAAATTGGAAAGCAGCTCTTTCTTCACACAGTCCAAATATATGCAGTTTGACCTAAACAAGAACTGGACAATGAAACTGAAATACCTGGTCTTAGACCACAATAATATATTAGTATGGCGTAGGACCTCCTTTTGCAGCCAATACAGCATGAATTCATCTTGGGGATGACAGATACAAGTCCTGCATAGTGGCCAGAGGGACTTTGAGCCATTCCTCTAGCACAGGGGTCTCAAACTCCAGTCCTGGGGGGCTGAAGCCCTACACAGTTTCTGGTTCACCCTCATTTAACACACCTGATTCAACTCCTTGTGCTAATTACCACACTCTTGAGCTGAATCATTTGTGGTGGAAGGGGGAAAGAACTAAGCAACACATGGCTCAAGCCCCCCAGGACTGGAGTTTGAGACCCCTGCTCTAGCAGAACCGTGGCCAAGTCACTACATGGTGGTGACTGCTGGTGGAGGAAAACACAGGTGCCTGTGGTGGACACCTGTTGGAGGCTGAAGGAGGCCTTCCAAGCTTGGTTGTCTGGAGGGATTCCTGGAGCTGCTGACAGGTACCAGCAGACCAAGTGCAATGGGGCTTTGGCAGTTGCTGAAGAAAAAGACATGTGTGGGAGGAGCTGGGTGAGGCAAAGATTCTAGCAAATCATCAGACGACTCAGTTGGGAGAAGCAGGGCTTTACCCATGCTGTTTTCAGCAGGGATGGGGGATATAGTTGGGCCGAGAAAGGAGCATTCTGAGGACCTCCTGCATCCCACTGATAGGAGGAAGTAGAGCTGGACTTACCCATCTCTAAGGCTGAGGTCACACTCAAAAAAAGTCTTTGGTGATAAGGCTCTGGGGGTGGATGAGATTTGCCCTAAGTTCCTGAAAGCTCTTGATGTTGTTGGGCTGTCTTGGGTGACACACTTCATCAACATTGTGTGGAAATTGGGGACAGAGCCTTTGGATTGGCAGACTGGAGTGCTGGTCCCCATCATTAAGAAAGAGGACCGGAGGATGTGTTCCATTTTCAGGGGGATCACACTCCTCAGCCTCCCTGGGAAGGTCTATGCCAGTCCAGTTTCATTCTCCCCGAAGGTGGTAGCCTACTGGACCTAAGCTAAATCTTCAGAATAGCAACAACATATCTGTTATCAGAATTCACAAAGCCACATGGGGAACAGAGTCCGCATAGCCAGCCCTGTCAGTGTCAGTGGTTGCGCTGAATTCACCCATGACCAGAAGAATGTCACCTTGTGAACGCCCATCCACCACCGAGAGGAGGTGAGATTAAAAAGTCTCCCTCACCAAGATATCACCTACTGAGGTTGGAGCATATACTGAGACAACAGACAAGACACCCAGAGAGTGCCTTAGCTTGAGTTTCATAATACTTTCATTGAACAAAGTGACTTTGGACGCTATTGGGAAGAGCCAACCTGCCACAGCAAAGTGGACCCTGAGTATGCCAGGCATCAGGATGACCAGACCAATGATAGGTGTACCCTCATGCAGAGATCTGGTCATTCCTTGGTCTGCATACCTCAGAAAATGCCGCCTCTGAAATGCGGAGTTTACGAAACTCCCCCAATAGCAGGGAAAGATGGTCATCAAACTGAGGCGGCAAGACAGTTCACACTGACGCCTCAGCACCACACCAGTTCCAGTCCCCAACGGGCCTGACCCCATTGGCTCTCTGATGGTTTTGACTCCCACAGGGATTTGGCTCCTTAGGGATTCCTGTGGATGGCTGTAGCTGAGTAACTCTTGTGAAGAGCAGAAATGAGTCCTATCTGCTGTCTCGGAGCTGTGTGAAATTTATGCAGTGGAATGAGTCCCAACTCTGCCACCAACCCCTAAATGTTTTCTTGCAAGTTGCCAGGCCGCTTGCAGGGCTGGATGCATTTTGTCATACCCAGGGTACTGAGGAAACACATCAGATAAAATTTCAACTGGGTTTGTATCTGATGGCTGGGATAGCCATCCTTTATGATGCACTATTTTCATGCTCAATAAATCCCTCCCGGCGAGGAGCAAAAACGTGGACTGTCTGGCAGGGAGCTGGGAGCAAAAACATCTGCAGATCCCAGAGGACCAGGTTAGGAAACACTGCTGTATATCATTATTTTTAGTACACCTCTGTGTGTGTTATCTGCTCAATGTAATTCACAAAAGTGCATTTTTAGCTTCTATGCTGTTACTGACAAACTCTACAAATCTAAAACAATCGAAATTGACATAAGCAGTCAGTGGACTGAGATAGCCTTGTTTTTAGTTGCTACTAATGGCACATAAAATTCTAAAACTCTTGTTCCTAATTTATCAGAGAAATTTTGCCAGAACAAAATTTATTCAAGACTTCCGCAGAACTGTACTGGAATTTGTATACTGAATTTGTGTACTGGAGTTCACACATCATCATAATTTGTTCTCCTATGTCTATTAATGGAACAAATGTTCCTAATATGCACTGAAAATAAATAGCAAATATGAAAAGGGTACGGATGTGTATGGCTATTCATTCATGTAAGCATTTGCTTGAAATGTGCATCAAACATTTTGTTGCCTGAACTCATGTCTGTGGGTTCAGATCCTACCTCTGCCCTGTGTGGAGTTTCCCAGTTCTGCCAGTGTTCTGTAGGTATGGAGCCCACCTCCATACTTTCTAAGACTTTCTAGTCTTACTTAGACTTTCTAAGTTCTTGCAGAGTCATGTGGGTTCAGATCCTACCTCTGACCTTTGTGAAGTGTCCATGTTCTCCTTGTGTCGTGTGGGTTTTTGACCCCACCTCCATCCTGTGTGGACTTTCCATGTTCTCCTTATGTCATATGGGTTTGGATCCCAACTCTGTCCTGTGTAGAGAATCCATGTTCTTTCTGTGTGGTGTGGGTTTGGACCCCACCACCACCCTGTGTGTAGTATCCCTGTTCTTCTTTTGTTGTGTGGGTTTGGATCCCACCTCTGCACTGTGTGGAGTATCTATGTCCTCCCCATGTTGGCCAAGGTTCCTTCAGGCACTCATGTTTGCTTTCCTAAATAAATACATAGTGTATGGGAGTGTGTGCTCTGTGATGGACTGGCATCCCGTTTGAGGTGTGCTCCTGTCCTGTGCCCTGTGTTGGACTGGCATTCTGTCTGGTATGTACCCCTGCCTTGTATCCTGTGATGGGCTGGCATCCCATCTGGTATGTACACCTGCCTTTTGTCCCGTGATGGGCTGGCATCCCGTCTGGTATGTACCCCTGTCTTGTGCTCCGTGATGGGCTGGCATCCCGTCTGGTATGTACCCCTGCCTTGTACTCCGTGATGGGCTGGCATCCCGTCTGATAGGTACCCCTGCCTTGAGTCCCATGATGGGCTGGCATCCCGTCTTTTATGTACCCCTGCCTTGTGCCCCGTGATGGGCTGGCATCCCGTCTTTTATATACCCCTGCCTTGTGCCCTGTGATAGGCTGGCATCCTGTCTGGTATTTACCCCTGCCTTGAGTCTCGTGAGGGGCCTGCATCCCGTCTGGTATGTACCCCTGCCTTGTGCCCCGTGATGGGCTGGCAACCCGCCTGGTATGTACCCCTGCCTTGTGCCCCGTGATGGGCTGGCAACCCGTCTGGTATGTACCCCTGCCTTGTGCCCCATGATGGGCTGGCATCTCATCTGGTATGTACCCCTGCCTTGAGATCCGTGATGGGCCGTGCAGGTGCAGGGGAGACAATTGGACAAACCACAGTGCAAGGTAAAAGCAATATAGGAGTTTTACATATTTATTTTAAATATTTATCATTTATATAGCTATATCTTCTGTTTCAGGATTTCATCTAATTATGTAACGTTTATTTCATAAATCCATACCTCTGTAGTACCTAGTCATATGTCTGCTTTGATATTTTGTGAGTGCATTTGTCATGTTATGTGTGAATGTTACTGACTGAATAGTGCGAGTAAGAGTTTCTATGTACTGATATACAAAAGAAAAACACTCTTGAATGACTGAATCCAGCTTAGGAATAACGTCATTTTAGGAAACATGACATCCCGATCGAAAGGGGGCGCTGTGGCTGTAAGCCATGATACGGCGCCAGGCCTTATTTCGTTTAACTGGCTAGCAAGAGTAACCGACTTTCAGAAGTAGACAAATTGAAGAAAAAGATTAAAACTAAACGATAGAGTTGTACCCGCGGCTCGTATTTTCTCTCCCCCAGTAGCTGTCTCTTCGGGAACGGACGGACATGAGTGGAATCCCTGGCACCGCCGTGGTTCAGGTCACCAATTTGTCGTCGGCGGTGAGCAGCGAGCAGATGCGGACTCTTTTCGGCTTTCTCGGTGATATCGAGGAGCTGCGCCTCTACCCGCCCGAGTACGTGTGCAGCCGATTCGCTCGTTGGTGCTGGGAAACACCGGGGATACGAAGGGCCTTTGAAAATCACGGGGCGCGTTTGTTGTAGCGTCCCTCGTTCGTCAGCAGTGTTTTAAGCAAATTTGTATTGCCCTGTCGGAATATAAATTCACGTTAATTTCGCTTTTCACATTTATATTTTCCAGTTAGGCTAATTAGCGTTAGCTCTCCTAGCTAAATCTCCAGCAGTGTTTCGTTAGCCAGCTAGCTGAACGCCTGGCTTTTGGCTTCGATCACGGCTGAATGAAATGTTACAAAATAGATAATTTACCCTTCTAGCCGGCATGGCAGGTCGCCTTTGTAAACGATAGCATGTAAACAATGACTGACTGAAACGGATCGGCCTTGGCGAACGAGGCAGTACCTAGTACTCGGCACCATCACCATTATACAACTGTAATACTCTGTATACTTGAAATCCAATATTAACATCTGCATTATTATGTTACAATAGTAAGCTTGTTACTTTGTACTAACTGTTGTTAAATTACATTCTTGGCTAGTTCTAAACCCATAGATATGCCCCCGTCCGGTGAAAAGCTATCGGTTGTTACCGGCAAACCATTTTCCGATTTTTACTGTTTTTTTATATGTTATTTAGTGTAATCTTGCGTTGTGATTTTGCTGAATGTCCCTTCAGATTTAGTTTTAGCTGTAAAAGATTCACCGTGTCCCTTAAATTGCAGCCGGGGGTTTTAGGCGACTGGAAGAATGGGCATTTAGCACAGGAGGGGTATTATTATTCTCAGCTAGACAACTGACTGATGTCGTTTTCTCTTCTCTTTCAGCAACGCTCCGCTCTCTTTCTCCTCCAAAGTATGTTATATAAAATACCGAGAGCCTTCCAGTGTTGGCGTGGCCCAACACTTAACCAACACGGTTTTTATTGACAGAGCTTTGATAGTTGTACCCTGCGCTGAAGGTGAGGATGGCCGTCTCGCATGCCCGAATCATTGTCACAGAATAATTAAGTGAAACGAGTTTTTTCCCCACCAGATATAAGCAAAAGTACAAGAGGATGTCTGTACCTTTGTCTTTTGTGTAGTCATAATTGGCATAGACAGAGAATTTTAAACTGGAAGACTGTAGCCTGTCTGTTCTGTGTTGTAGGATTCCCGTATCCTTGAGTTCCTTGAGCAAAAATTCCTGTCACTGTTTGTGAGAGTGAGAGACAAACTGCCTACAAATGTGAGATTCTGTGTGTGTCAAGGATTCCTTTTTTCTTTAAATTTCTATTGATAGAGTCCCAGGGTGAATTATTTTGTTTGGTTTAAAGTTATATTTTAACATGGTCATGTCCCCTTTAGTGTGCAGCAATTTAGGCATATTGACACAATCCTCATTTAAGAATAATGAAATGCCGATCTGCAGGTTTTAAGATGATGTGGTGTTCCTTTTTAACCAACATGCTTCATAGGGGATGATGGGGGGCATTTTTCAGAAAGTCACGGCCCGTTCTGTGTGTAGCTATTTGCACATTACTGAGTATTTCCATGTGAGCCCCATTCAGCCCTTGCCTAGTAACCCTTAAGGCCCACCTGTCCTTTAATACACTGTAACCCTACTGTGGGATGCTTTTAAATGCCAAATGTCTTTGACTGGTGTGGTGTTATCAAACGCTGTGGTAAGATGTCCCAATACATAATATGTAGCTAACGACAACTTTCTTTCTCTCTTTTTTTTGTTTTTTTTTTTTTGTTTTTGGTTTGTTTTTTTTGTTTTATTTCCTTCTCTCCTGGAACAGCTGTTGTTCCCATTTCTAAAGAGTGGTTTTTTCTGCACTCCCTCTAAATTTGGTTCTCTCGTTTTTTTTTATATATATAATAATAATGCTTGTCCTGGTGACTTGGTGCCAGATGGATACTGAGTTTATTAATTTGGTTTTGTATGTTTTTTTTCTGTGTGATTATGTGTGCATATCAGATGACTAGACTGGCCCAGCTGGTACACTACACTAGCCTGTGTACGGCATTGTTTGCCAAGCCTCTATTCCCGTTGGGGCCAGCGCAGCCTTCAGGGGGGAATGTGACCAGGAGAATAACCGCTGAATCCTTCCAAGATGGACACCTTGTCTCTTTTTATTTCTTTATCATTTTATTTTATTTCTTTTTATTTTCTTGTCCCTTGTTTGCTTTTAAGAAAAAAAACATCATCACAATTGTTGACCTTGTTTGCCTGTTTTGATTCTGTTCCCCCTCAGTACGTTATCCCATAATGATCTCCTCGCATGCTTGTCTGAATATTGTCTGGGCTGACATGACCAGTGCCCGCGGACTGTGTTTTGTAAGTGGGCAGAAAGGGGGATGCTAACATTTCGTTTCCTCTCAGTCACATCCTCCTAAACACGCTCATGTTTGTAGGATTCCTGACCTCAGAATCACAATAGGATTAAATCTGCTGCTTTCTAGACAAATTATTATGTTTAGTATGTTTAGATGTTAAACTGTGATTAGTCTTTAGGTACAAATCTGAAATGTCATGTCACTTTTTAAAGCAAATTAAGATGGCACACTTGAAACTGGCCTTTTTTTGCACATCTGATTGATAGCCAGCAGTTTGGGAAAAGTAATTCAGCATTTCCTAGGCTTTACTGTAGTGTTTATCACAGGTAATGGGGTTATTTTCAATCAGTAGATTTAGGTCAACTATAGCAGAGGTAGCTAAGGCATCTGCCCAAAGTGCTGAACTGCATGTTATTTTGGAAGGGGGTGGGGGCTGGAATGGAGGGGGTTGTTTTGTTTCTTACTGCTCAGTAAGGAATGCACTCAACCCCCCTCCCCAAGCCCATGGGGTGTAACATTCAGGGAGAAGATCTGTAGAGAATGTTGGTTATCTTAAAATTTGGCTGTATTTATATACATATATATATATATATATATTTGGTTTAGCATCTGGCGATATTGAAAGGTTCTTAAAAATGTTCTTCTTTTCTGTATCCGATGTTCTGTGTGCTATTAGTGATGCAGCCAACATGAACGGTTGTCTTGTGTTGCACACCTTTCCAACACTGCGAAACGATCGCCCCACGGAAAGGCGCCCATGCTTGATATCGTATGGTTCATGACCAATATGTTTCCAGTACAGGTGACCCATGCCTCAAAGTGTTAACTCATTCTCTAAATTACTATTTTTTTTTTTAATTTTTAAGGGAAAGAGCGTTCTGATTCTTTGTGGGGAAAAAAAAAGAATTGTTTCTTGTAGTCTTATAAATGACAGTGAAACCTTAGAGTAGATGTGACAGTATGTGGTATTCCAGGAAAGGGTATTCTCCACTTCATGTGACTCTTAAGAAGTTTCTAAGCTTGTAGATTTTGTGAGGCCTTTTGTTTTTTCTCTAGAACTTACTGGGCTGATTGTGAGTTCATAGAGGAGAAGGTTGGGTATTTTCTTCTCCACCACCTGCCCTAATGCCTTCGCTCTGCCCTGCAGGTAAAATTCCCGAGGAGGCCAAGGCCTTGTCGCTCTTGGCCCCGGCCACCCCTGTCGCCAGCCTGATGCCCGGGGGCGGGCTCCTGCCCATCCCCACACCGACACCTCTGCAGAATGTGAGTTTGTTGCTCTTCCTTCTCTCTGCCTTTTGCTTTACGGCTCTCTTGTTGGATGTCAGTGATGCCTCCATTGTGTCTTGATGTCACGTGAATCTAGCAGTGTTGTTGGACAATAATGGACAATATTGTCCATTTAAAGATGCTGTGGGTTTTTCTGCATTGATGACCTTCACATTCATAGTCTTTGAAAGCCACACACTTGTATAACCTGGTTGCACAGTGCCCCAAATGATGTTGCATCCTTCCAGAACTGTCTGAGATGTTCTGAGTGTTCTTTGACCGCTCCAGTTCCTTGTGGCCCTCATTCAGACTGGTCTTTTGCCTCCTGGGGCAGATGGCAGGGCTCACGTCCTGCTGTGCAGTATCTGTCCTCAAAGTCTTGCTCACCATCTGGCCATCTACCACTGTACACTTTCCGCTTGTGGTGGATTTGTTATTAGTGGTTGACACAGATGACTGATATTAGGCTGGTACTGGAGTGTACTTAAATAAGGGGCATTAGTAAACGAGAACATCTCCAGTCAGAGACAGGAATTCCCTCCAAATTTTCTTGTCGTTTAATGGGTTGATGTCACATAGTTGATGTTGGCTGAAACCCAGAAATCCTTTAAATAGCTTTGCCTTTTTTTTTTTTTGCGAAATTCTCCCTGAATCTTAAGACGATGGACAGGTTCAAACTTACATTTACACAAGGTCAACAAAGTCCATATGTTGGCATGAGCCTTGGGTTAACATGGTAGCCTGCAATGTGAATTAGCTGACTAAAGCGTGAATGTAGAAGTGTTTCCCAACCTGTGGGCTGTAGCCCCCTAGTGGGCCACTTGAGTATTGAAGGTGGGCCTCCAAATGTTGTAGTGTGCCTTTTGTAGGTCAATTAATGAGAAGCTTGATAGCAGGCTAAAGCCACCAGAAAATGGATTAATGGCTTTCAACGGTGAAAAAACGAGATGAAACCAACGAAGAGCAAGTAGACATTAAAACTAAAATGAAAGGTTATGAGTCTTTACTGTAACCCCTTCGAATTTTCGAGGGTTAGAAGAGGAAACTGCCTGCAAATATGAAAATTTGCTAATACTTGGGCACCCGTAACCATAAGTCTGCTAGCCTGAATTATATAAAAAGTCCTGTTTATTGCCAGTACTGTACACTTTGCATGTCAAATTGTTTTGTCATTTCCTATCAAGACCTTTTTTTGTAATATACAAACCATCTAAATTATGTCCCTGCATGTATTGAACTCAAAGCTACTAGTGTATGCACTGGGAGCATTCTTTTGGCCCTATTAAAAATGCTAAATTAGTGGCACTAAAAAGTCAAAAAGATACTGTACAAAATGTGATACTCCACAGACACAGACGGCTAATGTGAGGCTGGTTGCCCAGACAACGATGCATGGGAGTATCCAAGCCAAGACTGTTAAAGATATAGTATGCATTTACGTTATGTAATAATATTTATTGTAAGTGAATACTGAAATGATTCAGCAGCCAAAGTGTTGGCTTACAGATCCTCTGTGAGTTCCTGCGATCTTTCTGCAAGCTTCAAACATATTCTCATTTACTTGTTCACGATCAACCCGCAATGACTAGAAAACCCACCCTCTCAAACCAATGAGCTTGTTTATGAAAAAACCAAAACGATTCTTTCACCATAGCACTGCAAATATGCAAAGAAAGTTATTTGTATTCAAATTTAATATGCTTGCTTGGTGGCATTTGTGTATTTGTTGCTAATAACATGTAATGAAACTGCATTGTATTTTTGTGGTTACATTTATTGTGAGCAGCCATCAAACATACAGGTTGGGAAACCCTGGTGTAAGTTAAGTTTATGGTGGCCGCAATTACTTGATAATGCATCAGTGTCATGTCACGCATCGTTTTTAATGTAATTTTAATGAAATGCTTTAATTTGGTTTAACAAATGTTATCCTTATATATTACTATGTGATTATGTGAGTAATTCAAATTAAAACAAAAAGGTGGTTTGTACACTGTGCAAAATTTCGATGGCATACCACAGTGGGAGGAGCACTATTTATGAGCACCTGCAGAGGAAACACACAGGCGCTTTTCTGCTGGACTACCAGAAAAGGAAAAACTACCATAAATGTTGTTTTATTCATGTTTATTAAAGTACCATTAGCATGGTGCTTTTTAGTATCCTTTGTCCTTATAGCTGCCAAATACACTCCACATTAAAGCCGTAAATTGTTTTGCCTGCCACCCTAGAATCTCCATTGAGTAAGTGTTTGAGAACTTTCAGGCTAGAATCTGGGCTTATCTTATGTTGATTCAAGGGGCCAGTGTGTATTTGTGCGCTGAGCTTGTTGGGACCTGTGTTATCTTAACTGAAATGAAAACTAATTTAAAAAATTATTAGAAATAAGTCAATTAAAATTTATTAGTAAAAATTAATAATAATGAAGACTGTACTTACCTAAAAAAACATTTTGGACTTAAACCATCAAAAACTACCACCTCACCACTGCCGTCTTTACCTTGTTTAACCACAGTATCTCTTCTTTTAAAAGATGTCGCGGTTGCTGAGCTGTTCTTTGCTTCACTGCGACTTTGGTGCTTATCTCTTCCATGGTAACCAAAACGGTAGCATGTGGTGTGCAATATTTAATAAGCATAAGGATACGCTGAATTTATACAGATGACTAACTTTTGGGCATTACAATATCTCTTAATGTTTTAGGCTTATCAAATTTTGCCACAAGTGAACATTCATATAGTGCTGAAAATCGCTGACCATTATCTGAAGCCCTACAGTAACATACAGTATGTTGTCAAAATAAAATAACTTAATCGGTTTGATTTTCTGGAGGAAAATTAATCATTTAGATTGAACTATTGATAAAATAGTTCATAGATTAATCTTAGATTAAGCAAAATAGTCGTTAGTGGCAGCCCTAGTTAAGATGTAAAGACTCTGTTTTTATTAGGTCAGAATAGTATTGATAATTAAATTAAGCATAGAAACCAGAAAATGGTTTCCTACCTCTTCGTCAGCATAGGGGGCGCTAACGTCACAGAAATGAACAGTCCAATACCCGTATTTAAAGAAATACAATTATCAACTGAGTGATGTCTTTGTCAAGACTCATGTATTTAATGAATGATTACATCCATGATTGTAGGGTATTAATGTATCGATGTCAATGGAGAGCTTCTTAAGAGAAAGTATGTACTTAATTAGCGGAACACGGTCATGAACTGTCACCTTGAATTGTCAGATTTCAGCTGTTGATGGAGCACTTGTACCCTTTACTCTCCACTGTCTGTTCTGCCATAAACATGGCTGCCTTTTGGCTCTTAACGAGTAAAGAATTGATTGCTTTTTAAAATCATATCTCATTTGCATGAAGTGCACCTGGGATCCAGTCAGTGGTGCTGCTTGGTAGCATGTTGCCATGGTTGCGTTCTGCAGCCACACAGGCTGCTGTGTTTCCACAGGGCACTAATGCTAGCACGCCATGCTTCTCCCCCTCCCAGCTGGGAATCCCAATCAGCAACCTGGGGGCCCTGCAGAGCGGCCTGGATTCATCTGTGGCAGCCCTGAGTGGTGTTTCTGCACAGCCCCCCATCATGGGCAATGTGGATCCCTCCAAGATCGATGAGATCAGGAGGACTGTCTATGTGGGCAACCTGAACTCGCAGGTGTGTTACGGCATGCAGGATGACCTTTCACCCTCAGTTCGTCTGTTGGTTAGTCTATGTGCCAGAATGTATGTGCTTCACATAAAGTTTTTTTTTCCCCCTTTGATACTACAGGGCACTCCCTACTTATGTAAAACCTACTTGTGTGAATCCTATCTTGTGTTCTCTCTCCTGCACTGCAGGTGTAGCAGACACACAGAGACTCTGCTTTTAATGACAATGGCGGAGAGAACTAGACGTTGAAAAGTGTGAACACTTCACTAGAATCGATGCTAACAATGCTTGTTGCCACAAGTGTAACACATCTTTTTACATGTAAGGGCATAAACACAAACAATCTGTGGAAACATCTAGCTGTTTTTGACTGCCTAGCTCATACTTTATGTATCATTGCCTCAGGTATGTTATGTATGTTTAGTGGCCTGAAGTCCATATACAGAGTGAATCGAATTATACGAATATGGATTGATTAAAAGTAACCATTAGCCAGCTAGTTGTTATGAGTGCCTTCATACATTCAATATGACATGTTCAGAGGATCATATGTTGTTCTGAAATTCACAGTTGCAGGTCAAGTATTTAGCGATTCAGACAAACTAAGGTTACCACAAAGTAAAATAACTGTCAAAGAAAATGCATTCAGCTTTTCACTTGTTCAAAACATTGCTGTTTTTTATGTCTTTGCATTTAAATAATCACATTATATAATAGTGACTTGTTCAAAATAATGTTGCATTTTGCAATTCAATGTTAATTCATGATGTACGTCTGAGAAAATAAAGCAAGGTTAATTCTGTTTTTTTCTTTTTTAAAAAGTACTGAAGAGTACAGTTAAGGTACCATTTTGGTAATGGTAGTAGTACCATTAAAATCTTAATGCCCATTTCTAGGTAAATCTGAGTTGCGTAAATCTTGATTTAAAGGGTTTGTGCACTGGATTGCTTTCTGTACTGATGAACTCTACTTACATGTTACAGGTTTGTTTTGACCCTGTAATTGATCCCGTAGATACCCCGTGTCTTAATGAGCTCTCAACACCCCCCCCACCAGACCACCACAGCAGAGCAGTTGCTGGAGTATTTCAAGCAAGTAGGAGATGTGAAGTTTGTGCGCATGGCAGGAGATGAGACCCAGCCCACGCGCTTCGCCTTTGTGGAGTTCGCCGACCAGGAATCTGTGTCAAGGGCCCTTACTTTTAACGGCGTCATGTTCGGCGACCGGCCATTAAAGTAAGACATCATGTCATGTAGGCTGTGAGACGTCAGCAAAGCAGCGTGGGCTTGGGAGACAAGAGCGGTTGTAAGTGGCAAATGAGCTGACATAATCAGCCTCATCTGCCACTAAGGAAAATGACTGATTGTCCACTGCATTCATCGCCGATATTTTGGTAGTTATGTGTTAAGCTCTGCTGCTGCTAAATTCGAATTGTGAGTAAGGTTTAAATACCAGCCGACAATATCGACAAACTGATGCATCGGACCGCTGCCAGTATCTTGATAAACAAAGATTTGTCGATACCGATATATTAACTGATATACTTTCAATGTTAGGTCCTCTAAATGACACTCGAAATCACTGTGTGTGCCCTGTGATGGGTGGCATGCTGGCCCGGCCGTCCCCTGCCTTGTCCTATGCTCTGGGTCACCATGACTCTGTATTGGTTAAGCACTCATGGAAGATGTGGTGTTTCCAAGGAAACTGCTAGCTGTCTCTCCCCATTGGCTATCTGCTCCTGGGGCGCCAGCTGGAGCTCTGGCTGCATGTCACTGTAGCTTGTCAGCCTGTCTCCTCTCAGTTCCCACATCTGTCCTGTGGCAGAATTAATCATTCCAACAACGCCATCGTCAAGCCCCCAGAGCTGACGCCTCAGGGTGCCGCCAAGGAGCTGGAGGAGGTGATGAAGCGGGTCCGGGAGGCACAGTCCACCATTGCGGCAGCCATTGAGCCGGGAGGTGGGCGTGCACCGCATTCATTGAGCCCCATTAGTGTCCTGGTCCCTTTGCTTTGCTCTTTGACCCCATTCCTCTGTAACTTGTACATGTGTGAAATCCCTTCATTCTGTGGAAATGACTGTAGAAACAGTTATACTGATAAAAATAGGGCAGACAGCAGTTTGGAGTAGTAGGTGACGCTTCAGATAAAATTTTCATCCCCACGTAATGGTTCCTTATCAGATTTTCATTTCATTGGGTAAGTAGCCCAAGTAGGGGATTTTCTTTGGTTTCTTCCTGTTCTGTATCCCCTTTGCCCTCAGTAGCGCTGTGTGTGTGTTTCTTTGTTATCCCCATAATGAGCACTGGCTTTGTTTTGGCTCCCAGATGATTCTGGGAAGAAACGTTCCACTACCAGCTCAAGGAGGGTGAGGAGGTCTCGGAGTCGCTCGCGCTCCCGTTCCCAGTCACGGAGGAAAAGGTCCCACTCTAGGCACAGGTACGGCTTGGAGACCTTACCGACGGTTTCTCAAGGTCTCAGCCTATAATGAGCTGCCTGCTTGTCCCTGCAGGAGCCGTCCCTCCACAAAGTCAAGGTCAAAGGTCGGCGAGTCCCACGGCTCTCGGGCTTCACACAAGAAGCGCTCGCGGTCCAGGGACCGGAGGCATTCGCGCAGCCGTTCACGGTCCAGGTGAATCCCTGTCTGGAACCAGAGTAAATCCAGTATGCGGTGGGTCAAGTGTGACATTCCTGTGTGCCACACGCAGGGACAGGAGGAAGGAGAAGGAAGGGAAAACACGGGCCAAAGAGGAGAGCTCCCGGGACAAGGAGGACAGGAAGCCCAAGGACAAGAAGGGCAAGACGCCCCCCAAGAGCTACAGCGCCTCCCACAGGTCGCGCAGCACAAGCAGGTATTGTGTATTGTGTTCTTCACAGCAACAACCTCTGGAATGTTTCCTGTCAGGATTTCCTCATTCCAGCCCTGATTTTTGTTCTTCTCCTTTAGAGGTCATCGGAGGAGGAGCCGGAGCCGGTCCAAGACGCCCAGGAGAAAGATGAAATCCCCATCCCCCAAGAGGTGCTGTGGAAAACAGCAATTGCTGTTCCCCTGCCTGTGCTTTAGTCCTCTATGGCTGCACTTCAGACACTTCAACTGTCATGGTGAAATGGGTTCCACGCCCTCCTGACCATCCTCTCTCATCTTTGTTCTCCAGGGGCAAGAAGGACAAGAAACGCGATAAAGTGAGGGATAGCAGCCGAGAGCGGAGTGAGCGGGATAGATCGAGGAGGAGCGGGAGGGATGAGGAGAAAGTGGAGCGCAGGTCCAAAAGCGGGAAGGTGAGGGTGGCTGCTGTGTGCCGGGGCCTCCTCGCCCAGCATGCGAGTGTCAGATGGTTTTCAGGTCAATCCTCCTATCTGATTGAGCCAGAATCTGATATGTGCTTCACAGCAGCCCGCTGAGTATTTGACGTGCGTCTATAATGTTTGTTGGGTTTTTTGGCCCAGTTTAAGCAAGAAACACCTCAATCTCTCAGATCTCGTGGTTGACATGACATTTCTCTGCACTATGGAGGTTTGAAGTGCCTTTGGCCCTTTGCTGGCAGGGGTGGGAGGTGGAGTTCCAGGGTACGCTGCTGAGGTAGTATGGAGTGTGTGTCTGGCATTCTGCCTCCCATGCGCCTGTCAGGTTTCTTGGCAGCAACCCTTCAGAACCAGGTGTCCCATTTAATCGGTAACCGATTAAAAGATGGCAGTTATCATGTTTTTATGTGGTTTGTGACGATGTTTTGTCTCTGACATTACTTAAAGTCCAGAAGTAAATTCAGTTCTCCCTGTTTTATGCTGTGACTGTCCAATGTGCTGATTTGGGTGGGTTACAGGCATTGCGTAGAGCAGCAGCGCTGTTTACACCCCCATTACCGTTAAAATCTCCACGAATGCCTTGTCCAGCCTGCGGTGTTTTTGCGATCGTTTTCTCATCCATTTACACATCGTGTAAAAGTTACACGTAAAGTTACACGCAATCTGCCATTCCAGCAGCTTACTGGCACGTTACAGGATGCCAACCTATTTGCTTGTTTATGGTACTTTTCTTTTTCCTTTTTAATGAAGTTGGGGGCAAATTTGGATCCTACGTGGCTTACATTAATGTTTCCCACATGGTTTACGTCTTTGCTCCAGAGGTTTTGGTAACGTCACTCTGAGGGGTTTTTGCTCAGTCCACAACACACTCTAGTCCACAGGAGTATAGCATCAGGCCATCTTAGCGGTCACCTCTGAAGAGGTTAAATCCAACTCTGCTGTGTAAAGGGGGCCCAGGTGGGAGACACAATTGACGTATGCATACGTGACCATTTCAGGCGGAGAGGGATTCGGACAAGGAAAAGACATACGAGAGTGAGCGGGAGGGTTCGGTGCCTGCTGGCGAGGAGCCGACCCCCCAGCTCCAGCACAACGGCAGCTACAGCAAGCATGACGAGAACACTGCCTGCACCGCTGTTGACGACCAGTGAGGGCACCGCTGAGCCCATCCACCCACCTGCTCCCGCCCCCCACTTCCTGCCTCTTGTAGGTCCTGCAGCCAATGTGATCTTCACCAAACCAAACAGACTGTAGCTGTTTGCCCTCCTCCTGTGAACCCATTTGTCACACAACACATGCAGAAAATGGATGAACCCGTTGCACTCTCCTTCACACTAATAGTACCTTCATTTCAGTACCAGCTATATTAAATGCGTGGATTCTTGTTCCGCTTTCTCATTTTTTTTCCCCCCACATGAAAGTTGTTTTCCGTTGTCAAGGTTGGATGTCCTGTTTTAACAACAAAAAAATTCCCTTGTTTGTAAAAAAAAAAAAATGCTGATTCCCCCTATTGTAAAATAGGTCAGCAGACCTCGGCTTCTTTTAAAGAGGCAGAGTTCCCGCATGGCAGGGGATGGTGTACTTCTGTGATGGAGGGGCTCCAGAGCAGCTCGGCTCATCTGTGCAGAACCCCCCCCCCCATCCCGATGCCAAATTCGATCACGTGTGTCCTGCAATGTCAGAGGCGGCCCACACTGTACTTTTGGCACATTTTTCGTAAGCCCCCATCAGCTGAAAAGAACAAAGGTCTGCAAGCACAGCAACACAAGTGCCTCCGCTGGAAGACGAAGGGGCGTTCTGGATGTGCAGCAGTCTGCTTCAGTGGTGTCAGCACGCAAAAGGGGAACTGAACACACAGCCCTGGCTGGTCAGAGGTGTAGAGACGCCTCTTCGTGCTCTGCAGTTTTATAAGATATCTCACAGAGCTTTGCCCGTTTTAACCGAGGTTTTAAACCCAGAAGTTTAAACGTTTTACTTTTTAAAGCCGTATTTTGTTTCTGCCAATAGCCGCAAGCACCCGTGTATGTCTAGGAACTGATATGTGTTGTACAAAAGACTTTTCAGCTATGGGTTTTGTATTTCATTTTCTATTCCCCTAAGATGATGGATTTCCCAGTGTGTGTTTGAGTCTGAATTTGGTCTGTTGGAAGAAATGACTTACTCAGGACAGAAGTGTTATAAGCGTGACACATTTTGATGTGTGTTAAAAATATATATATATCATTTTTAACTGTGTGGAGAGTCAGTGTGGACTTCCCCGATTATACACCATTTGTATACTTCTAAAGTTTCTTTAGAGGGTAACTTTTTTTTTTTTTTTTTGATAAAGTGGCAATTCTTTTGCATCAAGTTTCATAGTTTTGCTTTGTATTTTGTGCTTTTGAGTACAATTTGATTAATGGTAGACTGATCACCACAATTTGTAATACTGAAAAAAGGTCTGCTTGTATTTGCAGCTTAAATTTAGTGTATGCTGGTATGTTGTTCCAAAGTGTATTTTTTCTAACCCGTAGTGCAGCTCTCTGGCTTATCTGGGTACTGGGTGGATGTGTGTAGTCTTCACAAAGAGATATTCACTGTATATTTGCAAAGATGGTCTTATTGGTGATGATGGGTAACGGTTCGGTGTTTTGAAAAAAGTTCAGTCCCCAATTTACTCTTCCCGTTTGATAGTAAAATGGCTGTTTACATTCTGACGTTTCTGCTGCCAGCATCTGACAGGAGGTCAGTGACCATGAATGCGATCATGTTTAATAACCAGGGTGGGGGGGGGGGGTCATTTCAGTTTCCTTTTCATTCTGGATCCCATGTTAACTGTAAATAATTGCCTCATTGTCATGAACTTGTAACAGTTGTGATTGTGATTAAAATGGGCATCTCTTCCATACATACTGCCTCTCTGTTTCTCCCCATGACTGTCTTTCTGCTCCAGGAACCGCTTTTCTCAAATTCCAGCGGCCTCAGTGTGGCAGCCTCAAAATTACAGTGAATAGGACATGATCAACCATGTGACAGCAGGGCGGTATTTTTACGAAGCAGGATTTATTGCTTAGCCGGATAACTAGTTGGATTTAAGGTAGTCCGGGTTAAATGGCCTATATCTTCGTCCACTTAAATGTAGCTCGGACTACCTTCAGGGTGACAAGTTATCTGGCTAAGGAAAAAAATCTTGCTTTGTGAAATTCCCCCTAGGACTGATTCCCAAAACACCATGTATGTGTGTATATACAGAATATTGTATTGCTCAGAGAATTACAAAAATGCTTGTTTTTTTCCTTTCAATATATGACCACTTCTCTTTGTAATGCAGCTTGTATTTGGAGACCACTACAATGCGGCCTTATATGTAAATAATACTGAATTCCCTAAACTACATCACTGAGAACAGTGGGTAGGGAACTGGTCTATGCACATTTATCCAGATTCAGTTCATTATCAAGTGACCTGGATTTATATATAAATGCCAGAGAAATACAGACCTGTGTTTGCAAGGTTAGTATGTCAAGTTAACTTCATGAACAATACTGCTGAATTGCTAGGAAACAGTCCAGTGATTGAGCCCTCTTGATGCAGACCCAATTAATCGCACACCGCTCTCATTAACATCCTGTCCTGCAGTGAAGGGTCCAGTTCGGGAGAAACATTTCACATTGAAATGTCACAGAGTCTCCACCCAGGGTAGCTGGCTGCAGGTCATGAGTGGGCCATGTCACCTTCACAGGATGGAGATCTCAACCTTGTCACTGCTCTCATGGTACCACATGATGCTTAAGCAGATGGCCTGCTGGATATAGTCTTGGTCCGGTTTGGTGTGACAAGCGTCTCCTGGCTTGCCGACCGGAGACGCACCATCCAGCACCGATTGGGTTGTCATCTGCTGGAAGAGCTCCATGGTGGTGTAGTCACCGGGGCAGGGCTGTGCGGGCCGGGCGGATGGCGGCGTGGCTGCAGGAGATTCAATATCTCCACTGGCAGCCTGGTCCTCCTCTTCTGCTGCACCTGGTCCGGCCATCTCCTCCGCCATGAGTGGGCTCCTGCAGCTGGGCTGGGGGCTCGCCTCATCCTCGATGATATGCAGGCTGCTCGTGTTGCTCTCCTTCACATGGGCCAGCCGGCCATGCCCCATGGGCTCCAGGATGTCCTGTGGGTTTCGGGAGCAGAGGGTCACGTTCAGTATGTAGATGTTCTAGGTTGCTGTGTGGCTCTGAGTTAGTAACTTGTGTCTGTGATCAGAAATTCGCTGGTTCAACTCCCAGGCTCAGTGGAACAATTTCGCTGTTGTGTCCCTAAGCGAGGCCCTTAATACCAGTCACTGTCTGACCGTGCATTCTCAAAAATATATGTCACTCTTGATAAAAGCTAAATAAATGATGTGAGAGGGTCAAGGCCCATGTTGTTTGGTCCCGGGATCTAACCTGCCATTCAGTGGATGAGATTGCGGGGTCCAGTGTAACAATGGTATATTTCGGAATTGTCAGGGAATTAACATAACTCGTACACATCCTCTGTATAAAGCAATACACATAATTTCTTGTTGAAACGGCGCAAATGAGTAGTTATTTGCATTGGATCTGCCGGAAGTGACAGGATCACAATGGTGCATGATGACCATCCACAACCTGCCTAGCTAAGAGAGTTTTGCATCTATGTTTAGGCTGATTTTTAACAATGATGCAGTTACACAGCACATGTGATCTTTCATAAAGGCAAACTTAAGTCAAACATTCAGCGGATTTAGCATGACGACTGGATGTAATGCACATAATTTTGTGGGTGGTTCAACCCATAAAAGTGCCCATTGCAGTATGAGAGAAGGTCCAGGCTATGCCTGAGGCACCCAGATGTGTGCTTGTCAGGTGAGGTCACCAAAATAACCTGAACAGCAACGTCTTCGTAAAAATAGAAAGCGAGTTGGTGGCCAGACGCTGGTTTCCTGGAACAAACTCCAGGGTGGGGGCGGGGGGTGACTTTTTCTTTCAGTGAAGCAAACTTCAAACGTCATCAACAGCATTTGAAACTGAAGGGGAAATTATGGGCATAAACTTGAGTGTTTCTGATATCAGTACTTACAAGACTGTGTGCACCATCTATTTTCTGGACTGCATTGCTGTTGCCAGGGTTTGGTATACTGGGCCAGAAAACTGTCTTCACCCTAAAAACAGCCATTTATTATGAAAATGATTTCTACGTCAAGCACTAGGTCTTTCATTCAACTGTCTCTCTCTCTCATATATATCACACACACACACACACACACACACACACACACACACACACACACACACACACAGAGG
>JAODJW010000117.1:2163173-2178709 GCA_026777045.1 Hyperopisus bebe
AAATCAGAGCTAGATAAGATTTTAACAACTCTGAGTTATTAGTTAAGTTCTCCCCAAGCGAGCTTGATGGGCCGAATAGCCTCCTCTCGTTTATATAGTTCTTATGTTCTTAAAACAAATTAAACCTCATTACATACTTGTTTACATAAAGCAACCATGAGTACTGATGAGCTAAATTTCTAAGAAAGACCTAAGATATCTTTTCATCTCACAAATGAATCTTCTTCACTTTATAAATCACTTCTTGGTGATATATATATATATATATATATAAAATAGTAACTTGTATACATTAAAATTACATTTTATTATTTACTTAGCAGATGGTTTTTATCCAAATGATGCTAATTTTGTTGAAAAAGCAAGAAATCACATTTGGAGTTAAAGCCCCAATGATCAAAAGAATGCCCTTCCAATCACAAGCACAGTGTCCCAACCTGCCAAATCACTCACTGTTTAACTAATCAATGATTGGTTTGTAAAGAAAATCAGCTGACAGCCTGTTAGGTGCTAAACATGATACATGGTATCCTGAGTGTCTGGCGTTAGGTAGCCGCAGAGAAGGCCACTATACCAGCATCGTCTGCAGTCTGCACGGAAGCTGTCACGGGGGGGGAAGCCCCTGCTTGGTTGTAGGCCACGATGCTGATGATGTAGGCTGAGTCTGAGAGAAGGAGCCTCAGCGAAGACTGTGGAGCGAATAACACCTCCTGGAACTCTCTGGATTCCTTTGCCACCGTCACGTTGTAACCGTACGCTGAATGGTACCCCTCAAGCTGTAGGAATGACATGGTGGCAAGTTTATCTCATGAGATCAGAGTCAAAGCTGCAATATGGTTACATGGGGTGCTGCGACAAAGTGGTCAACATGCCCGTCCCAACATTTTTGAAACATGTTGCTGGCATCAAATTTAAATTGAGCATATATATTTCATAAAGCAATAATATTTCTTAGTTTCAAGATTTGATGCTCTGTGTTTGTTCTATTTTCAGTTAGATATGTGTTTTATATTATTCGTAAATCGTTGCATTCTGTTTTTATTTACATTTTACACAGTGTCCTAACTTTTTTGGAAAGGGGGTTGTAAGGGTTACTCGGAGACGTGGGATGGGGGTTAACACTGACCCAGCTCCGCCCCATTTCTGCTTCTCCTTCCCGTTTATGGTGTCAACCTTCACTGAACAATGAGGGTCAAGCCTTCCAGAAAACCCAGAGCACAAAAATTGCCGACTGTTGATGCTCATTCACAGTTACCTAGTACAGCACCTCAGCTACAAACTAATTTTATCCAGCAAAGTATTGAAGTACAGCTCAGATAGTCACCTTCCAGTGTATGATGATCAGTCTTTTCCCCTTTTCATATGGGCTGACTTCTAAGTTGTTGACTGTTGGATTATCTGTCAACTCTGTAAAAACAACATACAATGGACAAAAATATATGATCGATTACCTGCTCTTCATAAAATCATTTTTGCTTGCTATATCTCTGAAATGATACATTGTGGTAACCAATTTTTTTTTGTTTCTGGTTAAATATTAAACTCCAACGTCATTCAGAACCTAACATCATATGAAACTGATGAAATTCGGAAGAGCTTGCCTGGTGGCACAGTGATGATTTGACTCCACGGACATTGACTGCACTGCTCACTGGTGACACACTGCACTTGTATCTCGTAGGACTCTGATGATGTAAGATTGGCTGCAATGCTGTCCACCCCTTTAGATACTGGTTGCAGCTGCAGGAGGTACATTGAAAAAACACAGTAAAGGTGAGAAAAACCACGAATCCCTAACATTTTCTGTCTCCAGTATGAGACTAAGAACACTGCTGCTTTATTTATTTTTGGAAAACTGTGTAGTTTTCACATGTCCCATCTTTCTCACCATGCCACAAATATTATCATTTCTTTTTTAGACATGGGATTTGAATCAACAACATTCTGGACAGTTCCATTACCCTACTGAGAGACAGATGAATCCCATTTGTATCTATATTACCATATTTTTCCGCCACACTACTAAAAAGCCAGAATCAACGTCACAAGCTTGCTTGCATGTTTATACTTCACAGAGTGATATACCAACGTAGCGTACACAGCAATGTACCATACCATTCTCCAGAATTTGCTACCCATCTCCCTGATTCGTACAACATAATCCTTAACATGAGCTTCCTCCCAGGACGGAGTTATGTCCAACTGCCTTAAATATCGTTTAAAGTTGATATTGTTTCTGGGATGGCATCGACCTTGAAGTTGTCGATATAAAAGAAAAAACATGGTCTTCAGTATGTTACATTTTGAGAAAAAAAACCTTATTATTCATCAGTCAAAGATAATATCTTTAGTTAAATCAACCAATCCAGCTTTCCTGATACAGTTTATTGAGATCAGATTTGCACATTAATTCTTCTCTACTTACGATGTTACATCAGCACTAAAAATTAGGACATCAGTTAAAATAAAAAAAAAAATGTTCTATCACATACAAATGAAACAAAGCTATGTAACTGTTATAGGTAAATTATTTAAAGTATGTTAAATTAATTTATTTAGTACAATATTTAATTATGCTTGCTTTGAAAAACTTACTCAGATTTTGTGGTATTCCACTGAAAGTTGTCATAGTACAATTCATCTCAATATTACTTGCATCAATAACACAAGCGTTCAGCTTATCAGCCTTGTATACCGCAAAGTCGATGAATGTATTTGATGTGTTTTGGTGGCTCGGACCGTATGAACCCAATTTCCGTGACCGTGAAAAAAATATTAAAAAATTTGAATTAAAGCATTATTTTTTCAGTTGATAAAACGTACAAATTAATTTTTAGTGAAACGAACATGTCCGACAAATTCTAATTTGAAAGAGACAGCTACAAAAGTATGAACATTTCCAGAGAATAATTTAAAAACTTACTGTTCATAGATAAATGTATATATTGCATTTCTTGAAGACCATCTCCCTGACTTCCAGGTACATTTCATCTTGCTCTTCCAATTCCAGAAACAATCCAAATCATGCACCCCATCTAAAAGACACAAATTTATTAACCATAAATAGCAGCTACTGTCTTAAGAGAGCTTTACCGGTAAAGTAATTATTTTGCTGAAAAATACACATATTAGATATAAAATTCAGAATATAAATATCATGTGATAAATTATTATTAGTTTTATATACTTTTGGAGTTTCATCCATTTATAGTTGTAGTTACATCATCTCCCAGAAAAAAAATGGCACAAAACTACATGTCTATCCGTCAATAACTGCCATGAACTCTTATGTAATGGTTTGAATCGTTGTAACTATCTCTTACTCCAGGGACTGTCTGAAGCCCTGAATGAAAGCGAATGAGCCCCGAATCATTTGTTTAGCTCTGATGTTTTGGCGATCGTGCTCATGCCCTCGGACAGATTCTCAGAACTCTGAGCTAAAGCCCTGGTAATGCCCGTGCTGGAAACAAAATCTGTTTTGATTTTTTTTTTTTTTAACACTGCATCCACACCATCACAGCGTATCAGATATTATATCAATAAGTACAACCACAATGATATTACAGTAATTATTGCAGTAGTGGCTGCCTTCACTTTTCTGTGGCTGTGTAAGAAAATACAGAGATAAGAGCTCACCGGGAGATGAACGGCAGTGCTCATAACTGGAACATGGTTTTCTGTTGACTGGGAGAAAAAAACATATAGGTTACTGTTTGTCAGGGTCTGTTCATCCATATAAACCAAAAGCTCCTAACTGTGGTAAACTGAGATCACCTCTTAAAAGTTGCAAGCCTTTGTCAGCAAAAATCCATCTTATTCATTTTCTAATGTTTAATTTTATTAATTTATCTTGTTGGGGGGGGGGGGGGGGAGCATAGACCCTTACATTCAGAATCCTCACAGATCTCCACATGTAACAGGTAGGGGGCCTGATTCAAGGGGCCCACACTGTATTGTGGGGTTTACCATGAGACTCCTGTTCTACATTTGTAGGAAACATTTTCTCAGGGGGCCCAGAATTTCTGGCCTTGCTGCTGGTAACAGACACCTGGACACGCAAGGCGTCGATGTGTGACAGTGAATTCATGTGCAAGAATTGCAGAGCCGCTTGAGACCGGCCCACAACCTATTTAAACCTCAGCTATTTTTGGTGAATCTCTGTGTCTCCCACCGCACAATCACACCTCCAACTTGTCTCTGTGTTTACTATGCAGTCAAAATTAAATAAACAAATGTGAATTAAAAATAATGTATCTATGGTGCATATTTGTTAAGTTGTAAAGGTAATATATTTGTCTCACTTTACTACAGAATAATTTTTAACCATTTCAAAGCATACCATGCCATAGAGAACTAGTTAGACTATTCTTAAAGTAAACTTTGAAAATGATCACAGATTAAGTCATTTGAGGATTAATAATTTTCAAATATATGCTGATTTTTGTTTCATTAAGTCAGTTAATTAAACTTAATTAATCTGAAATTAATCAGAAATTTCGCCCGACATAAATCCTTGTATCTGAGATGAAACTATTTTACCATGGACAAGGTTACCACTAAAACACTTGCCAAAGTCACACTTGTAACACATTTTAGTGGTCATTTTACATTACAATAAGGATTCTTTAAAACATAAAGAAGTAAAATACCGCCATAAGCCATTGTGTTAACAGTGGAAAACCAGCAACACCCAGACAGGCAGCCTATAAAGTAAAGAGAAAAATGACAGTCATATACAAAAATGTCAATTGCTAAACTCGAAAAATCGTGTTTTTACTAACCACGAAAACCTAGAAAGCAACGCGCAGCCCGTGTACGTTTTATGCTACGCCTTTTCAGTTCTTTTTATGCAACATTTCAAACAAAATACGTCAACCTTCATAAGCGAAGCAACCGCTGTGCAATATTAGCTCAACTTTTCCAGCGCCGTTAAATGTTCAAACGCATGCCCGTATTTTACCTTCGCGCACGTTATAATTGTACTGCGCCAGAAGAGGATGATGTCTGGAGACATAACTTATGTCTAGCAACATTAAGACTCACAAATGACGACGACAAAGACGGACTGGTGAAATTCTTCATGGTTTCGTAGCCTCCTGTTTCTGCATAGCACCGTGGTCGCGCCAGCCATAGTACCTCATCGGGATGGGTGCAACAAGGGTGCAGAGCTGGTGACGGATGAGCAAAGATAGACGACAGGACATCAGACATATAGCGCGCGCGCACACGCAGACATAAAAAGATATACACGCATACAGATAAACACTCAATATCACAGAGATACACTGACAGGTACCCACATATGCTACATAGGCCTACCATAGAGAGATAAGCACACACACGCGCACACACAAACAGAAATGCAGAGACTGACACACACAGACTTCCGCGCACGGACGCGGGTTGGCCGGTGAACTGATAGGGGCCGCGCGCGCTGGGGACCAGTTTGCGTGGGTTAGCAGTTTGGCTCTGACTGCCTCCGTGTCTCCATACGTCCGCGTTTCTAGCTACTCTCACCGAAGATCCGTTCGGCAAGCGTTTGATAAATGAAGTTTAGCTAAACTACTTTCATAGTGTTTTTGCGCTTTCTCCGTGTTCTCTCTTTGTGTTTTCCACACTTCTGGACCACGGTATAAAGCAGAATTTAGAGAAATCCCAAAATATGTATGATTTTACGGCCACATTACGGTATAGTGGTTTTCTATTACTAATTCGAGTCAGTTGCAGAAACACATAAAATTTAAAAAACGAGCCTGCAAATCGAACACTGGTGCGAAAAATAATCAAAGTCAAATTGCTAAAACTGTTAAAAGTCAAATCATGCGATGCGAGTTAACAGTGCATGAGGGAGTGCACATCTGTCTCCATTTTTTGGTTTTTCTGAATACTTTAGCGTAGGCCATCATATTTTAAAACGTTAGGCATACTCCATACCTTCGGACTACTTTGCATGGGTTGAGAGTTTGGTTAAATGTACCTTGGTTGAAAAGTTGAATTTAACATTTAATAGCTGAAATGCATGCATATAAACGATATATTGCCTTTCTGTAACGGAACTGAATAGGTTCCTAAACTACTAGGCCTAATTGGAAAACAAAAGTGAACTTGAAGACAAGCTGCAACTGGAGCGCAGCTTTCTTCAATTTAATATACGGTATTAATTTTAATAAAGCAAATAGCCAAAACAGTTTGAGACGTTATGCACAGAAGTAGACTTCTATATCCCCATGTGGGTAATGTGGTTTACTGGCTAGAAACTATGGGCGTAAATTATGGGGTGGGGGGTTGTAACCCTTACCCCCCATAATAAAACCAGGTAATAAAACCCTCTAGAGACCCTTACATGGGTGGAGACCTAACCCCCCCTAACATTAAAATAGGTTCAAATTTGCTCAATGATTCACTAATGTTTAACAAGATTTTGCATGTTAATATAAAATGCCAGCAGGCACACATCACAACCTATTATATAAAAATATAAATAGGTCTAAGTATAAAACCCAGCATAAGATGTAAACTTGACGCTGTTAATGACTGATATGTGACCACGGAACAAGTAACATAAAAGACGTACAGCGAAAACACGGATATTAGTCAGACATGTACGATATATCTTGAAATAAAGTCAAACGAAAACATAGTGGAAATCCATTGCTCTGTAGGCTACATATTTGTACATGTGCAATCGGCTCGATTTGCACTTTGTTTTAACGGAAAAGGGCAGTTTCACTTCCTTCGTCTTAAAATAGAAGTGCTGTTGGCAACGCTTTTGTAAACATTTCGGCCATTTTTTAATTGTCGCGTAAATACATTATTATAATGGCAATTATATGTAATAGGCCTATCTACCTTGTCACAAGTTTACGCATTGAATTAATAAGATTTTATTTATATTTTTAGATGACTTCATTGTAAGCCTAATAATACAATAATTTTTTCAGATTACGGCATTGTGAATATTAAAAGATGAAATTTTGTCACGTGCGTTGCGAGGTCACAACAGCATTTTGGCAGTTAGAATGGCACTGTCTGTCCCTGCGCGGAAACTGTGACATGTTCGGCTCTTTGACGTGCGCCTTGAACTGTCTGTTCTGTATTATTGACGATCGTGCCTGAAATGCAGATTTTAACGGACTTCTAGGAATGTGCTATTTCTGTCGGCGAGTGCAGTAGCCTATTTCCTCATAATTTTGGTGATTGAGAATGAGAGCGCCACATTAGGACTATATCAAATAGCGGAAATAAAACAATTTAACTAGAATGCAAAATATGTAACCAGATTCTACTGCATGAAAATAACATGAAAAGCAGAGGTAAATTTTCCTAAGACTAAATTTAAATTTTGTGAATCTCAAAACTTCTGTTAAAATCACCCAAAATTTGCAGCAACCATCCAATACAGCCATGTGTTTTCTAACTGGACCACCAGTACACCTTGAAGCACATAATATCTCATTCACTTTTAACTAATTAAATAAATTAATAAAATGAGCTGTGAAATTTAATAAATACATGAAATGGCTGGGGTACCCCGAGGAGAGTTTTGGGAACTGAAGTGGTGTTCATCTAGCTGTCTAACAAGATATCAGTAACTTTTGGGGGAACAGAAGAAATTCTGACTAGTTTTTATTGTGTTACTCTTAATTGGCATATGTTCTAATGTTAAACCGTGTTTTTGTTCTTAGCAAACTTACTACAAAACAAAACAAGAAGTAACTATAAGAATCAAAATAACCAAACAAGGAACAGGGTAACAATGATAGCAGGATTATTGAAACAGGCAGAGTCCCAAACACAGCAACGCAGAGTAACATTTAACAATAACCGACTGAGGCAACAAAGGCAGGCACTTAAAAACAATGATGAGGAGGCGTAAGAAAAGGCAGGCGTGAATCAACCAACCAATCAACGAGGGCACGGCAACAAGACACAGGTGAAGAAACTGACACTAATGAACACGGAACTTGCAAGACCTGAAACTAAGAAACACAGAGAAATACTACACTAGGAGAAAAATCAAGAAACAAGTAAAACATAACATAACCACGGCAGGGGCAGAGAACCATAAACAAGACAAACACAGCAATAAACAATATCAAACTAAGGATAAACCAAAACGGGAAAGAAATGGATTAATAAATACTAGTTAAAACAGAACACCTGCTGACCAAACGAGAATAAGATATAGGACAGGACCAGAGGGGCACAGATCTTAACAGACTGTATGATAGGGAGCTAGGAGGGAGCAAAAACAGAGGAGTGGATTGGGAAACAATAGATGTTTTCACGCCGAAGTTCAACCGAATTCTTCATCCCTGCCGTGAAATGCACCCCCTCCCCCCTGCATCTTTGTCTCAGGCGCTTTGGAGAGTACATTCTGTGTGGCAAAGTGTACTATCTCAGCAAGTTTCATTTACGTAACACCAACAGAACTAGAATTGAAAGGGGGTGCAATTCCCGGCAGATACCCCGCCGTAAATGGCACCCCCCCGCATCTTTGTCTCAGATGATCATATCATAATTTTTTGATAACTTTAGGTCCATTGTATGTATCATCTGATCAAGCTTCACAGATTCAGTTTCAGTGCAGCTAGATTTGAAAAGGGTGTATACCCTTATGCATAAGGACGCACCCCCCTCCACCACTGCATGTTCCTGTCAGTTAATCTTCTCCTAATATGCTTTTCATAAATCTACTCAATAGACTAACATGAACAAACAGTGCGTACTTTGTAAGGTACTAACAACACAGTTACTGAGCCAGTTTCTTAAATATGAAACAAGTAAGCTGCCGTGAAATGCACCTTCCCCCGCATGCTAATTATTATGTATTTCGTTAAATGTGTTGGTTGCTAACAGCATTTCGTGATAGACTAAAAGGAGAGAATGGAAATGGATTTTATGTTTAGGTATTTCAGATCAATGTACCAGAACATTCTCTTCATTGTGGAGAAAAATAAATTACTAAATGTGTATAATGAATGTGTCATTTTCTTTGGTTATTAAAACCAAGGACTTCCTTGTTCATCCATCCATCCAAACATCCATTATCTATACCGCTTTATCCATCTGGGTCGCGGGGAGGCTGGAGCCAATCCCAGCATCTTCGGGCGAGAGGCAGGGTACACCCTGGGCAGGTCGCCAGCCCACCACAGGGCCAACACAGACAAACAGTCACACACACTCGCATTCACACCTATGGGCAATTTAGAGTAGCTTCCTTGTTCATAAACTAGTAAACTAATGACGAGAAAAACAAATAGCCTATGTTCTCGTTCGGGGCTATATGTCACAGTTTATCAGTTTTATATGGGTCAAATGCAGCTTTTGTGAAGTAAAACAGTGATAAACGTATTCTAAATGTGCAAACGCAATGTAATATTACTGTTGCACATTTCCCCCCTTCGAATCAAAGTAAAGAGCGGTCTTTCGTTTTCCACAGATTAAAAAACAACGTAAAGCTATAGCGCTAATAAGTGCTGGCAAGTTTCATTGTCGCTACCACCTAGTATTACACGAAAGTGTATCGGTTAGCGATCGAATCTTCCCATACAGTAAGACACGCAAGCACAAATTTAACTGATGCATTGAATCTAATTAAATTACAAACATAATTTCATCTCCTCAGTTTTTGCTCCGCTGCATCTCTTTTTCTGCACTTCCGGTAACCATGTTAGCGCAGGTACTTGTGGTCAATCAATCAGCAAGACATAACTGTAAGCGGCTAGTTCGCAATAAATCCTAAGTATGGAATAGGTCCTGAAAAGAGGGTCTGGAACTGCCTTCAAGGAACTACAATAAGGCCGAGTTCCTGCGGGTTGAACACGACAAAAGCCTAAGGTTACAGAAAAAAAGTTCCGGAGGTGTGAAAGCATCTAATGGACTAGCCCCCAGATCATTGGTTGAGTTTCTCTTTCCACTGCACAACAGGCGTCCTTAAAGGAAGCCTTGTGCAATAAAAGTTAATAAAAGTTACACCATGAATGCCACAATAATGAGAATGATTTTGACTTTCTTGTTTTGAGATGAGTAGCTCCATGACCAACGCTTGCTTCACTCCTCCAGGGCTGGGCTGACATTTTGCCTCCACTTTGTGTGTGTGTGCAGAATGTGCTCCCCATGTAGCATGGCTTAGCTGCCGGTACACTCCTCTGACTGTCCAGAGACAAGCTCCTAGCATGTGATCATTAGTATCCTGTGTGTGTCTGTGTGCCCTGTGACAGACTGGCAACACATCCAGGGTTTACCGTGCCTTGCACCCGATGCTGCGTTAAAAAGGGAACTTTATAAAACACAAAGCAGAATACCCTGCAGCCCTGACCGCGATAAATACAGGGTATATGGATGGATGGATGGACATAGAACAAATGCAACTGTTATATAATCATACAATTCAAGAGCTAAAATTTTTAATTATTTGTTTTATATTTTGTTATTTCATGTTTTTATTTTTAAAGCATTAGGGGGAAAGCAGACAGTTTCACTGTACAAGTACAATAAAGATTTCCTATTCTATTCTATTCTATAGTTGACATTTCATATTATCTCATAACAGATGAAAGTGTAAGAAACTTTTTGAGTTTCATTTAATGGTCTTTTTCTCTCTTGAACCTTCTATTCTTCCAACTATTGTTGTCCTAAAAACACTTTGATCGCAGAAAACAACATACAAGAAGTAGGTTGTATCACTACTGAAACACACTAAGCGTGATGATGAGAGATTTTTCTCTGATGTGAATAAAATATTGAAGGAAAACCACCAAACAAGACAAATGTAAGTAAGGAGAACATCAATTGTAATATTCAAAGTATGTTCTCATTTCTAAAACCTGGAGCTATGACTGCTGACAGCCCTGATATATGGCAATTAAAAACCTTTTAGTCTTTAACTGTTTTACATTAAAGACCATGTACTTAAACTACAGGAATTATTTTTTAGTACAAGGTATTTTTTTTATATTGCTTACCGTTCTAGAATTATCTGTGTGCCATTCTCTAATGTGTAGAATTCAATACAAATACAAGAACTGCAAATGTGACACATTTCATAACATAGAAACAAATTCATTTTCACTTTGTATTTGATTGTTTCAGGATTAAAAAAAAAAGCTTTTTTTAGGTTTTCAAGGAAATTTATGGCTAACCTGAAAGTTAAGTCAAGAGCAAGAAATGCCTTAATTTTCAATACCAAACGGCAATGTGATAATGATTTCTAACTAATTAATTGCCTGTCACTGGGGCTGTACCCTTGTAATTGTACCTTTTAAGGTATAGAAATAGACTCTGAGGAACATCCCAAAGGTACAAACAGCATTAATGTACTGCACCATCAATGGAATCCATTTCTGTAGATTAAAAGGTACAATTGCCTCAGCTAAGGGTACAGTTGGCAGACCTTTGAGGGTACAGCCCCAGTGACAAGCAAAGGTACAAATTTTTACACTTTTTTCGGAGAGTGTACTTTTAAACATAAAGACTGTCGAGGGCTGAGAGCTGGTGATCAGTCAGAAGAATTACTATCCCACCTGTCGAGGGACTGGTGTGTTACGTGCTGTTGATTTTTTTCCTTAATGAAACTTTCTTAACCACAGTGATGTATCACGTTCGGAAATGATCAGACTTCTAAGAAAGTCGCAGTTCATGGCAGTCTCACTATCTTAGTCTGACGCAAACCTGGAGTGACCCCACCCAAACAGGACACATGTATTACACTCTCAAAAGTAATACTTTACTGACTAACTGGTATTTTAATTTGACAAAATCAAGTTTCAGAATCTACATCAGAACAGAAGGGCATTTTCATCTATTTAATGCAATGAATGTTTTAAAATTTACTTAAAACTGAATGTAATGAAAAGGTTGATAGTTGGAACCACATGGAATTTGGATCAAGTCTTTCATGATTCTTAAAGGGCAGATGTCGATAGCCCTCTAAACCCAGGGGTGAGGTGATCCAGACATGACCTGGTAGGCACAGTATAGCCAGCGATGGAAAGATTGCTGCTAGTGTAATAACAACAACCCTAAAATTTTGCAGCTAATCGGCAGCAGATGGCGCAGTGGTTTAGGACATGGTTCACTAGGCTAAAGGTTGTTGGCTTAGGGTAGCTACACTCTTGGATTCAGTGACATTGCCAATAATGACATACAGGAAAATTAAGTAGATGTTTGTGTGTAGCAGATAAGCTGTATAACTGGAACAGGAGGTTTTTGCAATAGATCACACTACTGCTAAACCAGAAGACATTGAATGAAATACTTTGTGTGCTAAGCAGTCTAATTTTAATAATTTAGAAATTAACTAAAGATAGTTCCTTGTTTTTATAGTTGTGCATCGCAGTTCTCAGCCAAAGAGGAGGAGGGTGAAACCTAAAAGCTGACCTCACACCCCATTGGACAGCTAAGCCAATCCCAGCTGCTGTTCGGTGTGGATGGAAAGATGTCCTGCTCGTGGTGCCATGAGCATGCTACTATCCCACTGGTTCTCCGCTGTCTGGAGGGCTTTTTACATACTGACAGCTAGGTTTTTCTGATGCGTACCACTAGCCTCACAGGACCTTGAAAGAGAGAGAGGGAGGGAGGGAGGGAAAGAGAGAGGAATCAGAGGAGCTCTTTTAGAAACCTGAAAGGAAATGGGGAATCACGCATAAGATTCTGCTGATTTGAGGTAAACAGTAAAGGTATGATGTGTAAATTGCAGTTTGTGTCATATTAATCAAGTGGTACTACAGATATGCAAGTGAGGCGTTCACACCTTATTATCAGGTGTGAGAATCTTCATCACAAAGGTTTTCTGTACTCACTTTTTTCTGGTATTTTGCACAATGAAGATTACTGATTCAGATAAGCTTCTAAGAACCATACTTGTACCACTTTGACGCCTTTCTCAGAAATCAGCATTAAAAAAATTTTTAAGTTTTGAAAGTTTCAGGTAGTCGATGCTTCGTTTTCTATTTTAAAAGTTTTTTTTTTTTAAAGTGAATGATGAGCACTTAATCTAAGGTTATTCAGACTGTAGGTGTTAACCTACAAAGTGTTGATTGAATAATTAATGAAGACTTTCGGCCTCTGCATAGGAAATTATGAATGGTAAGTATATTAATTACTGCTGCAAATTTCCCTACCTATGCAAACTGTCCCAGCCTCTGGGTTAGGTTGCAATATATTAAATCTTTGGTGTGGATGAGGGTCAATTTTTGATGATAGGATACATACTTTATGATCCATCCATCCATGCATCGATTTTCTGTAACCACTTATCCTATTCAGGGTCGCGAGGATACTTAATGATGAAATAGGAAAAAAACGATGATAAAACGATGATAGACCAACACAATAGCATCCCGTCACGTTTAATATTTACCCTAACTTTTATTAGCCTGCATCGTGCAGTTTTGTGTATCATTTAATTTATAATTTCTTTTTCTTTTTTATTTATTACTTGGCCGTTATTAAATGACACCGTTATCCGCATCACTTGCACGCCTCACAGGACGATACTTAAGATCGGCGGTGCCATCTAGTGGAGACTGAAGGACCTTCGCTTTGAATAGAACTGACAAACCCGACACTTCCGGAAGGATCCATCTGCAGCAATAGCACACGGCTGCAGAGTGCAGACACTCAACGCCGCTCTCCGGCCCTTTCAGGTTGGATTGACGCATGCCCAGAGAAGGAACATGTTCTTCAGTGGTTTTACAAGTTTTGAAAATGTACTTCATCTGTTTAACGTGTTTTTAAAAAAATGTCCTACGCATATATTTATGCACGATCTGTACTTCATGATTGTCGACCTATTCTAAATCTAAACGCTAAATATACTCATTTTAATTTCGTTTTTTTTTTTTGTGATTTTGTGAACCCCGTCTTGTGATTAGGGTTAGGTTTTAGGGGTTTGGGTTAGGGTTAGGATAAGGGTTTTAGGGGTTTCTGGGGGGTTAGGGTTAGGGTAAGAGGGTTAGGGCTATCGATTAGCACTACGGTAGCCTAACTCGAAAAAGTAGCTCAACTCGACAGAAAACGGGTGTTCCAAACCTTTGCTGGTCTGGATGAAGCACCTGTGTCGTCATGAGAGGTGGGCGGAGTAACCGAGGCAACGCAAAATAAAGATAATGTCGGAAAGTGGGCGTGGTTTGTGACGATTTTAAAAGTGATCAATAAATATCTATAGCAGGACTTTGACAAGTAATCATAGATAACTGATGATATCAATTAAAATATTATGTGCTATTTGCGTATTTCTTGTGTGAATTTTTATGCATAACAGTAAAACTTATGGACAGTACAACATTAAAAAAAACAAAATTGAAATGAATATATTTAGCGTTTAGATTTAGAATAGATCGACAATCATGAAGTACAGATCGTGCATAAATATATGCGTAGGACATTTTTTTTTAAACACGTTAAACAGATGAAGTACATTTAGGGTTAGGCCTATCGATTAGCACTACGGTAGCCTAACTCGACAAAGTAGCTCAACTCGACAGAACAACTAGGATTACAAGTCACACTATATAATACGTCATTTGATAAGTCTAAATGAACTGAAACACAGAACAGTGACATCAGCTGCGCTTTCAAAAAAAATATGAACTGAGGACAAGTGAATTGATAAACCTACAGTCGCGCTCCGCATAGTGAGGTTTCGGTCAATCACGGACCGCATATACAGCGGTGGTCTCATAACATTATAATAGATCTGAAAAGTTCTCATCCCCTACTGATGTCGTAGTTGAACGAATTACTCACGTTTGCGGTCATGCTAGTGTAGACAAACTTGATGCGCTGCCAGTCGTATAATTACATCTATATCTCATACAGTTATGTATATATAGTACATAACATTTGATAATTACACGCAACTATGTTACTGTTTTATATATTTACTATATTGTACTTTTATCGCTATTTTAGAGTGTACGCTTTCTACTTGTAAAAATAAAGGTACACTCTGTGATGTTTTCATAATGATGAAATTGCCTGACAACGTATTGCTCAAAATGTATCCCCGTCGTTATAAGCGACACACGACTGTATTATGGTTAGGGTAGACTGTACATAATAAAATCAAAATGAACAGAACAAACATTTAGGTTAGCCTTCGTACTGTGTTAGCTTTCTGTTCCTATCTCTTATGTTAGACGGGTCGGTGACATAAAATACAATTATTTATCGTCCAGTTTGTTTCTTACCTCTTGGTTACTTTGTTAGGCTTCCTTATCCATGAAAAGATTGGTTTTAATATTTTTGGTGTGGCTTTCTGGACCTTTGTTTTTGACAGCATACCTCTCGTTTTCAATAAAAAACGGTAAAATAAACCTCAAGAGAATTATATAAATAAGCTGAATTGGTCTTATCTTGCCTTACTGTACATGTCTGGGCATGCCTTGCTTAGTGAATGCTCAGTGATTTTTAGTGATTTAAAAAATTTATTTTGTTTAAATAAATCGAGGTTCCTGATGCAGTACACAAATTTATGTGGTGCTTTTATGCATTTTAAACTTAAAAAAAGGGTCGGTGCCGACCCCAACACC
>JAODJW010000117.1:2184394-2199508 GCA_026777045.1 Hyperopisus bebe
CAACATTTCTAAAGAATGCTTTCAGCACCTTGTTGAATCAATGCCACGTAGAATTAAGGCAGTTCTGAAAGCGAAAGAGGGTCAAACACCGTATTAGTATGGTGTTCCTAATAATCCTTTAGGTGAGTGTACATACTCCAGATGTTTCTCTGGTACTGGGATAATTCACTGACGGTCATCAAACTAGACCTGATTGTGACCTACAGCAAATCTTACGGTGTTTATACGACCAGCGCGGGGGCCTACTCAGGAGCCCCCTACTACAGGTGAAAATGTCACAGCAGCTGTACAGTTTCTGTACCTTGTGGCCATTAGTGATGCTGTTGAAATGTGCATTTCTGCTTCCCTAATCTGTTAAGTTCCTGTGGGGATGAATTACACGTTTGCATGCGTAGCAGAGTAGTGGCTGACCGTGCTTCCCTGGCGGTGATGTCCTCTGTTTGGCTTAGCGTGGACATTGTGAAGCTCTTGCCTGCTTTAGTTTTGAATGGAAATAGGAAAGTTTAACAAAGTATGTCAAACATATTATAACATTTATACAATGTTTTGATTACTTTTGCAATGTTAGTAAAATCCTGGCTACGCTGGGTTCGTGATGAACTCACGAACTGCACAAATGCTGCCCCCTCAGAACCCTTAGCAAAGCAGAGTGTCGATTAGTCTACTGTTCTGTGCTGCTACATTATTATCGTCGATTACATACTCAGGCTCTATGTTACACATTGTCCTGTGCTTTGTACACTTTAACTCCTTTCACTTACTGTTTATATATCGCCTTGTGGTCCTGGGGGAATGTTATTTTGTGCTGCTGTATGCCTGTATATGTGTGGTATGACAATAACTGTGTCAACATGCAGTCCCACTATAGTTGTATCTGATAAATGAAGTAATGAGATTATGTAACAATCTTGGGTTACCTTAGGCAGATAACTGGATTGTTTGTGCTGGACTTGACTCAGTTTAGCCCCCAAAATGTGGCTGTTGGGGTGTTTTATTAAAAGGTGCAGCATAAGGCCGTATAAAGGGAAAATTATGTGTTTTTGGGTAGAAGAGATTGATCTGTAATCAGGGTGCATAGACAAGGGAGCTGTTTGGAGATGGTGAAGTACTCCTCTGAAGTGCAGCTGCAGAGATTTAGTTAAGTAACCGGAAACTTTACTTGAGTAACAGGGAAATGCTGTATGCGGCTTTGCATGATGTTTATCGAGCAGCCGCTTTTGTTGAAGTCCTGGATTTTTGTAGTTGCTTAAACCCCTGGAAATGAGGAAAAGGTCAAAAGACTCCGTTTTAGCAAAGATGTATTCAGTAAAATGCCAGGTGGCTTATCATTTGTTTAATTTCATGGTCGGTGTGGGCAATATATAGTTTTTGGTAATACTTAATCTAGTTGATAGGAAGCATACTTTCATAATTTGTGTGTATTTATAACTCAAAATTATCTGAATGGCTATTTTAAACCCACCCGTACAGCACTGTCAGTCTAATGTGAAAGTGAAGCCGGGCTCTAAATGAAAAGCATATTAATCGAGTTACAGTTTTGGAAGAAGGATCTCTTATAAAAAGATTTCTCATAAACTTTGTCTTCTCACAAGGTGAATATTAGCCTGGTTACTATTAAACTGCATAGCTAATGAAAAGCAATAGGAAATTTGGGTGCCTGTTAGCGTTAAATTGACTGTTTGGTAAATCCACAGCAGTGTGGAGATTGATTAGCTGCTGCTTAGAAGTCTCTTGCTATGTGTGGGTGCTTGTTCTTGGGAGTAGCGTGTAGCTCCGTTCCGTCACTGTCGTTTTAGGGGCGCACACCCGTCATAACCGCATGCAACATCTTTGAAACAGATCCTGGCTGATGGAGAATTAAGACCCATCAGGGCTGTGGGGGGGCGTCTTTAAATGCACATCGACCTTTATTCGGATTTAGTGAATTAATTATGATGCCGCCCTCCCCTGCAGACTCATTACTAGAATATATCACTTTTTGTGGTTCACATGATTAACCTGCCAGTTCCTGTTGAATGTTTAAGACAATCTCAAGTTACTTTGATGGTTCATACACATAAAACGGCAAGCGCTACCTGTACATGCGGTGCATGTTGTGAATTTCGCTTTTTAACAGTTTCTGAATAAAATGTCAGTTTGTGAATGGTACAGGGACTGGATTGGAAAGATGAGTAATCTTTAATGTCAGTAAATCAGACAGCAAGTTTCGTTAATTGCTTCTCCAGTGTGTTTATTTGTTTTAAGCAATTTAATATACTGTTGATCTCGATTTCCCAGGAAAGCAGTGCCATTTTATGGAAGAAAGTGTTCTTAAGTGTGACATCTGGCCATGTCTGATCAGCTCACATTGATCTTGAGAAAAGACTTTTTTAGAAAGAGAGCATAGATTTTAGCTCCAATACAGTCTGACTTTTGAATTGGGCAACTAACAAGCTTTATTTAGCATAATTCTATCTGGGACTGTTAGCATTCGCTCCAGATTCGATATGCGCCACTGTTTCCCAGCAGGGCTTGAAGCCCAGTAGATGAGTTGGTAACAATCTGGCTCATCAGAAAGAGACGAGTACCTATCGATTTGATTTGATTTGATTTGAATAGAATCTTCAACCAATTCAATAGATTATTTGAAGCTGCTAATGTGTGCAAAACCTCAGCTAGTTCAGGACAAAGAGGAGGGACGAGATCTCCATGATGAGGAAGTAGCTGGTCACTGTGAACATGACCGCCGCTGCTGAATCTCGGCGCAGCAACCCTGTGTTTTGCTCTTCTGTAGCGTTTGAAATGATGCCTGTTAAAGTACTTGACTATTGTTATCTGCAGAGATTCACTGGCTTTTAAATTGCAGAAAAGACACATCCAGCTGCGGATTATTTGTTTGTGTGTCATAAAACATATTTTTGTCATGTTTCTGCCGGTGTGCTTTAATCTTCAGCCCCACCTGCGGGGGTGCCCTCTGGTGTCACCTCATGGCTTATTTGTTAAGGAGATTAACTTTAAATCTCCCTCTGACTTGTGTGGCGGGCAGGGTTGAGGTTCTGCTGTCGGTCCCAGCACAGGAGTGTGGGCATTGCAGGGTGTGTCTGTTCCCAGAAGCTGTAAGATACGACTCGCTCGCTGCAAATGGGTCCCTGCCATTGCCGACTGGCCGTCCACCTGAAACATGCCAGGCTTCTCGAGCCTACCCCCCTGTCTGTAGCTGCCCGAGCTGGAATACCTTTATATAAATATGTATTTAAAATTCAGGCAGTGGTGTGTGTGGATAAATGTATATTCCCTGATTAGGGTGTGACTATGTGGGTTTGGATTCTGTGTCCCTGCAATGAGAAGGTCATGGGTTCGAATCCTAGAACAGGCATCTTGATGCTGCCTGCCGTTGGGCCCCTGAGTGAGGCCCTTAACACCAAGCTTGAGGCCCTCCATGCTGGCTGATCCTATGCTGTGATCCCCAAGCTTTCTCTTACCTGTGTATGTGCCTGTGTGTGCAGAGCGAGATGAGTAGGCGAAAGGAGAATTTCCCCAAGGGGATTAAAGTATCGCGATTCCATTCTGTAATGTACAGTTTACATTGGAGATGAGTGTGATTTTGTTAATAACAGGTGGTTGGCAGGAAAGATTCCCTTCTGCCATTAACCCAGAGTAATTGTAGCTGTAACAAACACACTTTATTTTTTGCTAAATAAAGCCTGTGTCCCCCAGCTTGGTGAGTGAAAATGATTGCGCTGTTTACGTGTATTACTGATGGACTGGATGGCGGCGTCATGCCTGTATTGTTAGATGGTTTGATCCTCCTTTTATACAGAAGGTTTGTGGGTTAAAGTTTTTATCACAGAATTCCAAGACTTGCCTGTTTTTCAGGAAACAATGTGCTGGCAGATGTATCTGTAAACGGTTTCTGTATGTATTAGTTTTGTATACAAAATGCATTCTTTAATGAATAATTTCTTTAAATATTTTTTTTCATAAAAACTGGTTACAAATCCAAATACCCAGTTCTCAGCTGTGTGGTGCAGCCATTGTAACGAGTCGTCCATTGTCCTGTTGTGCTGTTGTGTTTAAATGGCGTGTTTGCTGAATTCAGCAGTGTTCCTTCTCAAAGATGTCTGTAGATTCTACATAGAATTTATAGACTTATTTTGGATATCTATTTTATTTCCTGTATGTTTTATGCTATATGAAATGATAGAAGGAAAACCAGTTACTCTGTGAAATGGGTTTATTTTTCTTGTGTGTTTGCTTACAGGTTTGAATCTTAAATTTTGTTTTAATTAAATAGAAGTTGGAATAAACACAGGAAGCTCCTCTGTCCAGAGAATATCTGAATCTGGTGTGCGGGGCCTGCACTTGGCCTTATGGGTACGGAATCTGCTGTCTTCCCCATCTTTGGCTTGAGAATTGATGCTCTCTTCTGTCACATTTTTGAACTTTGCTGTTTGGGGTCTTCATAAACAGCCTTGCCCTCAGTGGAAGCGCATGGGCTTCTGGTCTTTGGGGAAGTGGGGGAAAGGTTAGGCCAAGCAGATGTCGGGCGATGATGTGAAGAAAACGGCATCCTGGGTGAGGGATCCTGAGAACAAGGAGCCTGCTGGAATTCCGGAGGACCTTCGGGGACCATTTTGGATCCAAGTTTGTAGCTGCCCTTGTTCATTTCCTCTGGCTGTGGGCTTATCCTTCTTTTCACAAGAGTAATAAGACTGTCACTAAAAGTTTCTTGCTGTAGCGTGGATTTAAACTTGTCTAGGGTGTGGAAAAAACACATAGAGTGGAAGTGGTGCTGTAGTGTATTTTCAGATGTTTCTTTTTTTATTTTTTTACGTGACAATTCTAGGGTCAGTCCTTTACAGTTCATTTATCCCGGGTATGACTGAAGAATCAGTCAATGGGAATTTAAAGCATTAGCCAATTTTAAAACACTGTTTGAACTCTGACTTAAGTAAACATTTTTTTTTTTGCGCTTGAGTATTGAAGATGAGATGCATCAGTCATCAGCTATAGTTCAGAACCTTGTAGTGAAATCAGAATGTCCACAAAACCTTGAAATGTCATGGCAATTTTTCACCCAGTTAGGAGAGGGTGACATCTGTGAGCATCCCTGCTACGAGGGTAAAAAGCTTTGAATTATCACTTGAAATTGCTCTATATAGATATTCGAGTCTATAATCATCAGTTTGGCATTTAAAGCCTAGTCTGCAGGTTATATACAATAGCAGCTTCTGAATCCTGACCTTGGAACAAGTTTGACTGGTATTTTGAACAGCAAAGGCAGATTCTCTCAGGCCATTTGAAAGAGTGCAATTTGAATTCGTAGGATTGTGTGCATGTTGATTTAAAAAAAAAAAAAAAGTAATTTTTTTTAAGCAAGGGTTTTACAAAAGCAGTCGGGCACATATCGGCAATCAGGGAAGGTTGAGCTGTGTTTGAAAGTTTGAAACTGCATTACCTTAAGCTTTTTGGGAACTTTTTGGGAATCGTGGCTGATGAACAAGGTAAAAATTTTAAACCACTTGAAATAACTGTCAGATGAATTTGGTTTGTGAATAATGGCCTTTTATGAAACACTGTAAAAAAAAAAATAGTTTGAAAGCAGGATTCAAATTTTGGACAGAACCCAAATTCACGCTGTAATTGGTGTCTTGTCCTACTTGCACAGGCAGCTCCAGAAGGAACACACGACAATGAAACGGTCAGGGAACCTTTGACCTCTGCGTGACTGTTACTGGGAACATGACTGTAATCCCGGTTGGCTTCACAAGCGGTGCTGTAGGAATTTTTGGCAGTATCTCGCTATTTTTGGACTGTCCATTCTTCAGAATTTTTTTTTTTTTTTTTGCTGTGTAATCTTTCTGTTGGACTAATATTACTAACGTGAGTTCAGGGTTGGCCCCAGCCCGTGAGTTATTTTTGGTGAAAGTAATCATATCCCTTCATGGTGCAGGACTATGGCTCTGAAGGGGCGCGGTGACCCAGTTAGAGGCACTGGCAGAGACACTTGCACACACACGTACCGCTCATGGGCTGGGCTGGGTTGGCACCCTGCTCCCCGCCCCCCCTGCAGGTCTGCAGTCACAGTGTCAGGGCTGTGGTGGTGGCCTCGTGGGGCACCCCTCTTCACTGGCTCTTCTCATTCCCTTGGTTATTCCTAACTTTAACCAGCATCCGAACTGAAACGAAAGGAAGCAGGAGACAGAAGTGCTATGGAATTTATTTATTTATTTGCATATCCATTGTTGCTCTCTTACACAGATAGAGGTGAGAGTGAAGTTTGGGGTTCATCCATGCTGTGTCCCTAGAGCACTTTTTACTGAGAATTTCCCTTATCCTTGTAATTAAAGTGTTGGGCGGATTCTGCCTTCCCATGGAGATGTTGCATGGTGGAGGTCTTTACAGTAGCTGAAATTGCATGTGTGTCGCCTGGGTCCACACTCTTTCCTCCGGTCGGGTACCGGGCACCACTGCCCTCTGACTCAGCCAGACCTGAATGTCAGCCCCGTGCTGGGAATGTGACTTGCTGAGATGCAGTTTGCCCACGGACAGTTCTGCTGCTGACCCTCTCCCCACTTTGCTAAAGCACACACCCTGGAGTCACGTATTAAACCATCCTGGTCCCTCCGGAGTATCGTGGACACCCATATCAGAATGGCATTCCTTGAGCAAGCTATGCATCATTTTTTCCGTACGTTAAGCTGTATTTTAAAACCCTGTTGACCAACTCCAAGCTCACTTTGTCACATGGAGAATTTGCTTCCCTTACACCCATAAGCTAATTCATGATAATAACGTCAATCGCCTCTATGTCTGTCTTCAGTGACCAAACGGGAAATGTCGTACAGTGACTGCTTTGAAGACTCTGTCCTTCAGGTGTTTCATGCTACATTCATCATGATTGGCAGTAACCTGAACCTGAATTAAAACACTTGAGGACACTGCGTAAAATAAAGGCTTGATCCATCTTTGCTTAATTTTCATCCTTTCAGGATCGTGACTGTCAAAGGTCAGACTAATGGTAATTTATTGCATCTCTGTTAAGCCATTGAGGAATAATTCTTGCAGTATAGTCCAGGGCTATTCAAATCACTGTCTCGAGGCCTGAGTCCTGCTGATTTTCTAGCCTTCCTTTACCTGTGAGCTGGGTGTGAAGCCCCTGTGGCCAATCAGAATCAGTAATTATTAAATTAACTGCCTGGGACAAGTGAAAACAAGGCCTGGATTTGGAATTGAGGGCCAGATTTGAAGAGCACAGGTCTAGTCAGTTTGCTCCTGATTTTTAACTGAATGTTTTATGTTGAACTGAACCAGCATATGAACCCTCTTGGCAAAAGTCAGATCAGATTTTCTGGTTCATGTTGGAGAAGCACAGCAGGATATTAAGTCAGAAGACACAGGCTTCAAATAGAGTATTTTAATGGTGATCCTGTCACTTTAAATGTACACCCCTTCTGCCCCAGAGAGACCTGAGATTGTGCTTCTGGGCTTCTTGCCCCAGAACACGGCCTTCTCCTGTGGAGGTTGGGGGTTGGGGGGTGGTGGAGTGGCCTCACTGAGAGTGAGAGGACGGGCTGAGCTCCTGTCACTGTGACTTTGGGGAGCTGCAGCTGTTTAGGGTGCTGAAGCCTAGTACTCACTGAAAGATGACATCACCTAATGGTGACCTTTGTCAAGGGCTCCAGATGTAGAACTCTGCCAAGGAAATATGATTATGATCAATTGCACTTGCTTCTTATTGCATTGCTGTTTTGTCCTAATGTCCCCTGATTTTATCTGTTCCATAACCCACAAATGTGTTCCTCTGAACACATGTGACAACATAGCTTAAACTTGCTGGATTATCCTGTATTAATGATATCAGCGCTTCTCACACAAATCGTGAAACTAGATGCGCTTTTGTCAGCTGGCAAGGCTGTGGGTATCTGAAGGGTTTTTGAGCTGTTAGAATGGCCGTGACTTTGCATCACACCAGTGAGGAGAATAGCTTTGTCTGTAGAAGACACCCATGCACCCAGAAAAACACTGATTAAACTGATTGCTAGGTAACCTGAAATCCGTTTGTGAGTATAGGGAAAATGGAATAGTATTCTGTCCCCAGCTAGACCATGTGTTAAGCAACACCCATCAAAACTCTCGATGTCTGCTCTGGTATCAAACAAAAGACCATAGATCCCCTATATGTTCCTCACATGTGCAAGTTCTCAAAAGCTTCATTCTTTGAGGGGATAAGTGGTGGACGGCGCGCTGTTAAGGAAAGGCAGCAGCCCTTATCGAAGACGGGCAGGTATAAGCGGTCTGCTCCTACTTTGAAATGGCAAAAGTAGGTAAAAGGAAATTCATAAAAGTTTTTTCATCTGTAGGATGCTAAAATGTCTTAATGTTGAACACTGTATTTGCTGCTGAGGTGCCCTGGGAAGCAGGGCTGATGTCTTCCTGCTGTAGTCCTCCCGTCGAGCATCATCTTCAGACGTACATGATATGTTGTGTTCTAGCTGTGCCCAATCCTTGTAATGCTGCGTCATATATGGGGGCTGCAGTGTTAATAGTCTAATATTTCTTTGGTGCTTTTATATATTTATATTTGTCTGATAAATTCTTGCTTTTAAAGTCTTTGTGTCGTGTACTTTTTTTAGAAAGTTTTAATTTTATGTTATTTTTGGGAAAACAAATGTCAGTATCCGTCGTTTCTAGAATCTGTCACTCAGTGGATGGACTGAGGAGCCTCACGCTTCCCTTAGGGTGGGGAGCCGGTTGTGTGGGAGGAGCCTGTTCTCCTGATGCGTGGATAATGGAGCGGCTGGCCCATGCTGCCCCGGGGGCTGCGCCCGTCTGCTGCTGGGAGTGTCCCTGGCTCCTCGCCAGCCTGCAGAGCGTCTTCACTGCGCTCACTGCACTTACTGTGTTCACCATGCTCAGACTGTTGCACCATCACCGCCGCCGTCCTTTAACTGCCAGCACTGCGGTTTAGCGTCTTTTGTCCGGCCTGTCGAGCTGGTTTCTGTGTACATGACCGGCCTCTATTCCCCACCCAAAATGAGGCGCTGTTCACCCAACACGTGCCGTGTTCCGGCCTGGCTGCTGCTTGTTTGTTTTGACTCGACCCAGAGAGGTCTCTGCTGCGTTTAGCAGCCACGTTTGCTGGGCCCCCGTTTCTCGACCTCGACGTCATGCGGTCGACTTTGGCCCCGTTTCTAGCTGGCTTTTGCGTAGCCAAATCAAACGGGTGCTCCCGTGAAGTCGGCAGCTGGCTGTGAGTCAGAGGGCACTGAAGGAGCTTCAGACCTCCAGGGCCTTGGTGCCTTTGCCTGCTATGTGTTTGCTGAGCAGATCTTGCATGTTGTCCCTCCTCAAACTATTGCTGGAATCCCTCGATATATTTGCATATGTAGGTGTGTCTGTGTGTGTCACTATGCATGCATGTGCTTTCCATTTAATAATTGTTCAGAAACAAACATATGAAGTAATTCTATATTTGATGGTTGCATCACAGTGAAAATGACTTGTCTTTGAGGACAATGCACTGGTCACACTCAAAATTATACAGCACAAGCCTGCGTCCTGATCAGAATCGGTCTCCCGGATGCACTGGGGGAGGGGCGGGTACGCTGTACATGGGGGTGGGGCCAGCCCTCTGTCTGTTCCTTGCTGTTCGGTCGTGACCCTCTCGCCTTTCGTCTTTACGAGGCTTGTTCGTCTTAACTTGTTGACAAATACAAACAGTTCCAGTACATACCCTCTGCAGGGTTTCTTATTATCCCAAATTCAGTATGAAAGGGATGGTGGTGAGTAGAGGGTAACCAGGGGGCAGAGAGCATGCTTCAGGGTAATGTGGGACCCTGTGATCATTTACTGCCCAAAGCCGGGGATGATTATAGGATTTATTTTTTTTTTTAAAAGGAGGGTGACATAAGAGGGGCAATAATTAATGCAGAGGGTCCAACTTTATTATTAGCCAATGATATGTTTTGAGTCCGTGAGTGACAGGGGAGGGGGCATTCTGGGGGCCAATCCGCTTTCAGCTGGGGCTGGTTCTCCTGTGGCCACACCCCCATATACTCCCCACTTGCAAAAGTGCCTGAGATTTACAGTATGCTGCCTGGCCTGCCTGAGAGTGCTGTTCCCTTCCTGTCAGGTGACATTTTAATGAGGCCCAGGCAGCACAATACACAGGTGGTCGTTTCCCCATTAAGCTCAAAACAACTAGTCCGTCCCAATTCTCCACTGCTGTATTTCTGTGGAGAAACAGGGTGCCAATTCTTCCGTATTATTGAGGTTCCTCACATTTTTATGATAAAGTGCCCTGTGTTAATGTCAGAGGAAATGAAGGGGCGATAATGTTATCGGTCATCAAATGACCTTCAGAATGAACAGAAATACAGGACAGGGTCAAAGGGCAAAGGGGAAGATCTCACCGGCTCGATGGATAATGATAAATTGAGTTATGGAACATGCACAAAAACAGTTTTAGCTTTTAAGCTCGGCAAATTGTACCCGCTTAAAAATCAGATAAAGTGGTTTGCTGGCACGGCTCTCTTGATAATTGCTATCCTCGTCAATTTATAGCACTGTGATTTATTCGCGTTTGTGTTTTTGCCTTGAAGTCCTGCTCCCTGCTAATGTGTCCATCTAATCCTTCTGAGGCACCTGGAAATATTTAAATACTGGTCTTGCTCTCTGCATTGGTCATTAATCTTTGAATGCTTGCAAGATGTTTTAAAAACCCTAGATACAGAGCTCTCTGTGTGTATGTTACACATATTTAATAACATCTCCATGGGACTGGGCTGAACCAGATGTTGGACACTGGATCTTGAGAGGTTAAATGTCACTGCTAAAGGACGTGAATGACGTCAAGCAACTGTCATCTCCATCATGCACAATTGCCCTGCTGTGTTATTTATAAGCACTTAGCATGGTGTGTCTGTTACATGCTACTTGCTAATTTGGCACCCATCTCAAGTTTCTCCACTGACCCCCTCCTAAGGATGCCTGTGATCGAGGTGTGATGCTAATCAAGCTTTGCGTTGGTTGTGTTAACATGAATGGCTCTCGCCCTGGACAGACCTTGAAGCGGGGCTCTTTGATAGGGTCTGGAGAGCCGATGATTTACTGGACACCAAAACACTCCATTTGCATTTGCGACCGTGAGAGAGATTAATAATGATCATTATTTGCTTGGAGTGCCATAGTTTATCATTATTTAAATGCAAAAAACCTAGACGTTTTATACCCAATAGGCATGAGTAAATGAAGCATTTTCTTTAAGACAAATATAACTATAATGAGCTGTTTATTGGACTCACTCAATGTGCCCTCCTAGCCAAGGTCTTTCAAATCAAAGCATCTTCTCTACTGCTAATGATGCTCTGTAGGGCACAACATGTTACCTCTGCTAGCCTGGTATCTGCTTATCCATGTATATCGCACAGTTGTGTGGCCATTATGATAGAGGCTCCCTATATAAGCCCAACCCTCAACCTGCTCTCTTAACCTTTGGTCATGGGGAATGCTGGTAAGTCAAGAAGGCATGGGTGAGGAGGTCTGTTGATGTTAGCCTCACCGGCCACATTGCATGATGGGAAAACCACACAAGTTCCTCTGGGGAGATTAAGTAACTCTGGTGGAGGGTGATTAGTCAGTGTAGAAAGGTTGCTTCTGACGTTGGCCCGGCCACAACAGCGATCCTGCCCAGCATAACCCTATCTGGTCCTATCCATGGCTGACACGCCACGCTCATTAACATGTTACTAGAAGAAAGTGCTAATTTGGCTCAGTGCATCAAAACTGCTCGTTCGGTTTATGGACGCAATGAGTGTTTTGCCATGGAAAAAAAAAAAAACTTAAGTCATTTCTCGCTCCCTTTGGCCTACGGACTGGAACTCTTTGGCTGCTTTTTTATAATCGTGACTATTAAAATTTTTATAAGTGTTCATAAGCGGAACTCGTTTTGTGGTTGTTTTGCATGTGTTTGTTGTCCATTATCTGAGCTAACTGTGAAAAGACCTGAAAAAGGAAGTGACATGCAGTTAATCATTTGGTCTCTGACACATTAAAAGCAGCAATTTAAGCAAAAGACCTTTGAATGAAACAAGTTCTTGCATCCTTGCTGCCAAGATGTTTTAACAAGTAATGACTTGGGAATGGGGTTCTGTTTACGGTTTCTTTATGGGACTTTGGATGATTAGGATCTGGTTGTTAATCGGTTCTGTCGCAATTGTGTTTTTTGAGGGTTTTCAGTGGCACAGGACTGCAGTGTTCTACATGAGTGCCTAATAGTCAGTCGGCCATACACCGACCCATAAAAGGAAGTCCTGTATTTCTCAGGAGGAATTCTAACATCGTATGTGATGGACAGCAAGTGTAAACAGTGCTGTTTATGAACTTCCTTTTATTGATTTTCCTATTTGGGTTTCTGGACGTTCAGGCTCTCCAGGTGCTGCTCTTATCCGCCATGCAGCGCTGGCGTAAAGCTCCCTTGGAAGCCGGTGAGCTGCAGTGGCGCCCCCTTCAGGCTGCAACATGTCAGCATTGCCCACCTTCCGTCTTGAATATCAGTATTGCCCAGCCTCATTGGCTTTATAATGCACCAGTGTAAACCAGCCCCTGGGAGCTGTGGGTGGCCAGCGGGAGGCCAACGAGACCCGGTCAGTGGTCTTGCTCGACTCGTATTCCCTCCATCTATCTGAAGCGGGAACCTCCCTCAGCTTCCCTTACTACATGTTTTATATATGATAATGCTAATAATATATACATATACTGATAGAACTTGGCTGTGAATGTACAATGACACAGATGCTCTATGTGCACCAGTGCTACATATTTTATATAAAATTAAAGTATTAAAGCTAATATTATATATAGGTATACTGTATAGCTGAATAGTGAACTGCAGTGCAGTGCTGTTGTCATGTTTAATTTAGCAGTGTTAAATGTGACAGTGATAAAAATAAATTAGCAGCAGTCATAGACAATGTTGGGAAGGTTGCTTTTGAAATGTAGTAGGTTACATAGTACTAGTTACCCTGTTAAAAATGTAATAACTAATGTAACTGTTCTGAGTACTTCAAAGTAATGTGACTTATTACATTTGATTCGTTTTTGATTACTTGTTTAACAAATGTTTTAAACTGGGCAGTAAAGCTGAAAAGTCCCAACAGCTTTTCTGACCCACATTGTCTGGAAATGTGCCTGCATGGCGAAAAAAATGCAAAGCAACAAAATCAATGTTCCACATATAAGCTTTTTTTTCCCCTTCCTTTTTTTGAAAGGAATATACAGTGGTACCTCAGTTCTCGAACTTATTAGAACTCAAATTTCTTAAAAGTTCGAAAAAAAATTACCTAGAACTCGATCTGAATCTCAGAAGTCAAACCATGAACGCCGACCTAATATCTTGTATGCGCGGGGAAATGAGTCACACGGCTCGTCTCTCTGCGGAAACAAAGGATGACGCTTCAGTGTCAGCCTCGCATTCGCCGTGATAACATTGTGCATGTTTACACAAGCTGAATACATATGTTTAGACAGTAAAAATACATTTAGACAATGATAGACAGTAACAGTAATAATAATAATAATATAATTATTATAATTAATTATTAATAAATACATAAAAAAATAAAGATTTATTGTTTATTTTAATATTAATAATAAACCATTTATACATTTAATTATAAAAATATTGTAGTGCCGCGGGGACGGAATGGAGACAAAGGCGCAGATGTCAGGGTGTCGGGGAATACGGGGTTTAATTACAGGTAAGGCAGGCAAAATGCAGACAGACAATACAATGACCGGACTGGGGAAACAAACTGAAACCCGGACGAAATACAGAGGACTAATGACAACAGCAGAAACAGCGGGGATTCCACACGGGGTTAACGAGGGGGCGTGGCACACAGAAGGAGCGGACAATCGGGGCAGGAAACATTGTTTTTTTAACTTTACGCATTGTTTGGATGCATTTATTTTCTTATTTTACAAATTACTGTTTTGATAAATGTGCTTAGATGTGTTTAGTACAGTATATGCTCTTCTTATTTTATCCAGTTCATTTTGTGTTTAAATGCTAAAAAAACATATTTCAGTGTCATTTTTGGGGCCGGGAACCAATTAATTGGTTTTCCATTACTTTTTATGGGGAAAATTCGATCTGAACCCAAACTTTTTAGGATTCGATCCAGAGTTCTGAATGGATTAAATTCGAGTTCTGAGGTACCACTGTATTTTGGTTACTTTTGCTTGAGGTTAGAGCTGGGTAGGGGTTAAGAGTGTCATAATTGGGATTATGGTTTTTCCCATATGAATGAATGGAAGGTCCCCATTCAGACAGGTATGCTAACGTGTGTGTGTGTGTGTGTGTGTGTGTTTGTGTGCTGCTCTAAACAGCCCAGGGTTTTAAACTTCCAAATAAGCAGTATAGCTTTTTGACTCCTTATCCAGAAGATTCTTTTGTTTTGTCGTTCTGTGCTTCAGAACGGAGAGAGACCCAATTTCTTTCACTGGAGTTCATGGTGTCCCAAATGGAAGCAGACCCGGTTTCTTTTGCTTGGGTTCACAGTGTCTTAAATGGAGGCAGACCCACTGTCTCACTCTTGGGTTCATGGCCTCCCTAATGGAGACACTTGGTACCTCAGGTTCCAGTCCCAAAAGGAAGCAGGTCTGGTTTTACTCTCTTTTCAGGTTCCTGTCCCTAATGGGGGCAGATCCAGTTTCACTCCCCTTTCGGGTTCCTGTCCCAAATGGAAGCAAACCCGGTTTCTCTAACCTGAGTTCACGGTGTCCTAAATGGAGGCAAGGGTTTTCTCTGGTGAGTATTTGGCAGGGTTCTCTCGGTGCGTGTCGGCACGTGGGTGCGCACGCGTATGCCCTGTGAATGTGTCTCTGTCCTTTCCTTTGCGTAATCACCCTGATTAGATTGAGCTGCCTGACTTGAATGAAGTGAAATGTGTGTACCTTTCATCTATTGGCATTACAGGCAGTTAATATTTGTTTTAATAAACCAAATAGCAGGTGTTCTTGTTTGACCTGTTCATGGGTGGTGGTGGTGAGCTACAGCAGGGGTCTCCAACTCCGGTCCTGGAGAGCTACTATCCAGTAGGTTTTCTATCCTACTTGCCTTCTAATGAGCCA
>JAODJW010000117.1:2208046-2218207 GCA_026777045.1 Hyperopisus bebe
CACCCCCCCCCCCCCAAAAAAAAAAACAAAAAATAAATTCAATATTTAAAAACACTTATGGTGTAGTCCAGTGGGATAAGTTCCCTTGTTGGGAACAAGGATTAACAAGCATGACTCTGTAAGAAAGGTCTGCATGGGAACCCGACTGTTTCACTCGTGATCCAGTGGGAAGAGGCAGGAGATGGTGGGACGAGGGTCAGACCGAAGCGTTCTTCGCTGTAGAAGGCAGCAGGAAATGCTTTGAATTAGTTATGGGTTATTTTGTGGATTTCTGTGAACACTGGCAGGTTGTTTTGTGTGATCATTGGCCGGCTGTCTTGCGAGTCCTTGTGTGAGTTGTACCACGAGCCGTACGATTTGATGTCACTGTTGGGGGTGCAGCTCCCTTGGGTTCCCTAATGATGCTAGCACCTTTTTAGCCTGGACTCCCTGGGGGTCTGTTTGCAGTAGTATCTAGTCTTCTGGGCTGGGTCGACGCCCTATGCTCTGGTACTTCCTGCCATGGCTGTGTTAGCCCCCCCCTTCCCCATACCTCTAAGCTGATAGTCTTACTGTAAGTGGTCCATCAGTCTGGCTCACTCTGACATCGCTGCATAATTTCCTGAATACTGGATTTACATTGTTTTGTCTCCCTCGGTCTCTCTTCCTTTCTTCTTCCCAGCTGGATAACATCCTGTATCCTCCCTCCATTCCGTTCCGGAAGTCGAGCAGCCCGGAGCTGTCATGTGGCTTGGGGATCACCCAGAAGTTCAAGCGCCAGCTTAGCGAGGACGGGAAGCATTTGAGGCGGGGAAGCCTCGGGGGGGCGCTGACAGGTAGGTTACCGTGGGAGCGGGAGCAGCATGCCTTGGACCGTGTCCTGTTTTGAAAAGCCAGGTTGAGGTGACACTCGGGGCCCCAGTCACGCTAGACACGTCACGCTGTTAGCATTGGCCCCTGGGGGTCGTCTGCCACAAGGTCCCCCTAACGAGTTGGCAGTCACCCCCCCCGCCCAAAACCACTTCCTCAACATCATCTTGTAAGCTTTTTGAGCTTACCGAGAGAGGCTTTTTTTTGTATTGAATATTGACACAGAAGCAGCTTTTTTTTAAAGACATTACACTCGCGCTCATTCCAAAGACAAGTTTAGGTGACTTTGGGTCTATGTTGCGCTTTGTTTGTGCAGGTCTATGTGATGGAGCAGTATCCCACCCATGTAGTATTCAGCCTTAGGCCTCCTCCCCCTGTATCTTCCCCAACGCTGGGTGTTCAGTGCCACACTAACTGGACAAGTGCTTGTTGATGATGATGATGATGATGGATGTAAAGATTGATGGGTTCACGTTTGGCGTGACACCAGGAACCACACTCCTAACGAGCCTCTCTGGCTGATCCTGGTCAGAAATAAATGGCTCTCTGTGCCGTGCTGAGATTTCCTCTCCAGATGTTCAGCTTACAGTGAAGTTATGGTTTCCAGAGGGGGAAGTGAATTTCAGAAATTCAGCATACTCACTTATCTTCATCTGTAATGCCCACCCTCCATGAGAATCTATTGTGAATGTTTTCTAAAGATCAGTGAGGTTGACATCACTGGGCATAAGCATAAGTGAAAGTCGGATGTTAAGTTAACACTCTGCTTCTTTGCCTGTGGCATTCGCTTTGAAGTGCCCCTTTCTTCTGTGGCAAGGGGCGGTGCTCTAGTGTGCCTGGGCTCACAGTAGCTGTGAAGAATTGCTTCAAAGATGGTCAAGCCTGGCTCATGTGTGTATCGAGTGCTCCTGGGAGAGATAGGAGCGTATCTTACATGAATGGGTGACTAATCAGTGGTGTCCAACTCTCACCATATCCCAACTTGCGGAATGTTCTGTAAGACGTGAAATGCCTGTGATGTCGTCTGTGAGAGAGATCTATGCAGGTTTCTTTCTGGGATCTTCGTTACTGTTTTTGTCATCTTACCACTAGCTGTAAGGTTGCTGTCCAAGATAAGTGGTTGGAGAAATGGATGAATTAATATAGTTATAGTAATAAATAGGGATGGGCCGATCCACATTTTTTCAGTTCCGATCCGATTCCGATACACAACTGCCGATACAGATACAGATTCCAATACAAGAGCTCTTTTCCCTTTTGTTATACTTAATATATTAATTTTTTAAGCTAGTAAATGCAGATGAAAAAAATGTATGACAAATAACATTTAATTAGGCTACTACAAACATGCCTGACGTACTGTTCCACCTCCTTTGTACATCTTCAAAGCAAGTATACACAACTGACGAATGCTTAAAATTTTAACACAATTTTTATCCCATTGGTGTCAGCTCAGTTACACTTTGTTGCGATGGCAGCCCCTCTTGTATCACAAGCTGGAGCGAGTTCACAAGACAGTCCAGGTTAGCGACTCCCAAATCATTCATCGCTTTTTTTTTTTTGTCTCGCACAGTTGCGTGCGCTTTAAGTGGGATTGTCCTTTAAACTCTATTCCTGCCTCTCAACTTTATTTTACAAAGATTGCAAATCACTGTGCTACTGGTTTCTATTAAAAGCATAAAATACTCCCAGATCGTCATGTCTCATCTTACGCTCCTCGTACTGTAAAGGGTATGCGCATGATGTCACAGCAGATGGAAGTCACTGTACTCACATCCACTGAGTATCAAAAAAGACTGATGGGCAGCGTTAGCGTTCGATTTGAATGCCACAAAAAAAATAATAAAATGGGAAAGAGCTGTCGTGCAATTGATTGTACAAATAGCTCCTATTTCATGTTAAATCTATCTCTTTAGAGATTGCCAAAAACGAAGTAAGTATAATACATGGATCGGTCACGCATGGCTGATACCCGATCCGTATATCGGATTGGCGCATCTCTAGTAATAATCCCTATATATACTTAAATTTCAATTATTTAGCAGAACCTTCATCCAAAGTGACATACTATTCAGAATGCAGGGTCAGACAGTCCCTGAAGCAATTAAAGGTTAAGGGCCTTGCTCAAGGGCCCAACAGCAAAATCTCTTTGAACCGGAGACCTTCTGATCAAAGGGACAGCGTCCTAACCCACTAAACTAAACCTAACCCAACCCTAACGCCCCCAATATGGTTACCTGAGTATCCATGGTATATTTTTTTATTTTTTTTTTTTTTTTTTAATTTGCAGTGAATCGTGTCTTGCAGGAATTTACCCATGATCTGATTCCTGTCCGCTGTGGTTTCTCTGTGCCATCTTGTCCTATTTCTGTCTGACCTGTACCTGTGATTCGGGAGGCAGAATCACCCTTTCCCCTTTCACTCCAGCTATGCTGGCTGATTCCCCCCCACCCTCGGCCTGTCCACATGCTTCCTTAAACAGGAAATGGAAATACCGCGACTCTTCAGAGGAGGTTTGCTGGCCAACTTGAACTTCAGCCCTTTGACACTGACACTGTTGTTATTGCTGAATATGCTCCTCTCCATGATACGTCAGTCTTCTTCCCATTAAGAAACTGTAAACTGATGTATTAAATTTGCATTCAAACAGAGGTGGAAAGTTCAGGTCCAGAAAGTACAAATCCAGACCATGATTTTGTTTCAACCAACCCATTGAGTTTAGAGTCACAGTCACACAGTACTAAACTGGTTGGTTGAAACAAAATATTGGTCAGGATTGGTTCTTTCTGGACCTGAACTTTCCACCTATGCATAGAAATACATGCTAAAAGCAGTGAAAATAGTCTAGGACTACTTGCACATCACAATGGCTCAATTGCCATAATACATGATACTGCTGTTCAAGGGTATCTGTGTATGATGGAACTGTACTCAGCCTTTGTTTAGCAGATGAGATGGGTGTCAGTGCTGGCTGTGTTTAATGTATGAATCTTATTCTGTTACAGGGAAGTACTTGCTGCCCTATGCCTCTCCCCAGCTGGCCCCCACCATGGAGACCTCCAACCTAGTCCGCATGCGTTCTCAAACCCTGGGCAAGTCTGCCCCGTCCCTTACCGCCAGCCTGGTAGGTGCGGTGGCCTTGCTCACCATATGCTGCTTCCTGTGCCGGTGTGTGTGACCATGCCTGTGAGGGCGGTGTGAGGGTGCCGGTGTGTGTGAGGGCACATAGTTGCCCTGCGTGCTGGCAGGAGGCGTTATACGTGGGGACTTCCCCTGTCCAGGTGACCCATTGCGTTGCACCTGGCATTTGTAGTTGCACCCCAAAACAAGTTTGGCATGTTTTGTTCTGGCTCTGTGTTTGGGCAACTATAGATTAAGGGCTGGTCCAATTTTTTTAAAAACCACATTAATATTAAATAAGAAAAGTCTACTGAGTAATTGTTTGCTGGCTCCTTTGTTGCTATTCATTAGTGTGATGGTGCTGACGCAGGTTTCTGTTGACCTCTTGCAAAGAGGAATCTCATTCAGGAGAAGGTGAAACCAGAAAGAGCCAGAAGAACTTGCCATGGTATTTAAGCACCTCCTTTAGGAAAAATAGACCATTCCCATGTTTTAAAAAAGAAATAAAATGTATTGGCAGATTGTGATGTATGTTTAGCACTAAATAAGAGCCAGAAATCAGTTAGTCAGGATGAAATAGTGTTTTTTTTTTTTTTTTACACCATATACATCGAGGTAATTGGCTAAACCAATTCTGTATGTTAGAGCAGAGCCCTACTATATACAACTAGACCATCTACATGATTTTTTTACACCTGATCTTCACATAACATTTTAGGGTAAATATTCCACATAATTCATCATCTGCTGTTCGTAATGTTTGCTAGAAATGCTGTTTACCACAAATCCCAGTTCTCCATTTTTTGCTTTTTGAGAATGAGTAGGGCTACAGCAAACCACTCATTTATGCAGTAGATCTTGTCCAGCATATAACATTGGACAATTATGGTAAAGAAAATGGCCATTTATTAGTGGGGCTGTCACCCCAGCTCATTACGACGCTTCAGCGACAGGGCTGATAAATCTCTTTTTAAGATGAGAAACGGCACAGGGGCTGGCAATTAAAAGGTACATCTCTTTAAGGCACTGATATGGTCCATTGCCCATCTGTTTTACCGATTTTATGTATTCCTTTTTAGCACTGTGCTGATACATGAATGGAGCCAGTCCGCTGGTGCCAGAGTGGCCGTCCGTGGCCGGACCGGGGACTATAATGAGACTGTGGGCAGCCATGAATCATACCGCTCTCCTAAGTGACACTTCTGTATTTTCTCTGGTCTACCAGACTCGGGAACATGGGTCGATTTTAAGCTGGCGGTGAGGAGGATTAAAAGAGGGAAGTGGATGGAAATAGATCCCCTGAACCCGCATCCTATCTCTTCACCAAAAAAACTATATCTTAGGGGCAGGGCTATCCGCATCAGGTACTTGTTTCAATCAGGAATCAGACCTTCCACTTTTGTATTTGAACGACTTAATGGTTATTTAATTTATATTTCTGTAAGTGAACCTATTCCTAGCTTACTTTTGGTTGCCTGGCGAGGGAGTGTCGGCACCGGCTTGTCATCTCCCCCCTGCTCCCCTGTTGTGTCTCAAATTTTATGATTTGGACAGTATGGCTTGGCACTTAGCCAGCTCTCCAATTTGACTCTCCCTGCCGGCCCCTGGAGGATGGGCTCCCCATTTGAGGTCCCTCCCAAGGTTTCTTCCTCCTCAGGAGTTTTTCCTTGCCACTATCACCTATGGTTTACTCACTGGGGGCTTTGGGTGGGGATGCTGTAAAGCGCTTTGAGACGACGTAATGTTGTGATAATGCGCTATACAAAAATAAATTTGTTATTGTTTGTTGCTTACACAAAAGTTGGCACCAATAACAATCTGGCTAGCTCCCTGTTTTTTTTGAGGTTTCTTCAGTTTCTGATAAAAAGGGGCACATTTAATTTTGTGACTTTTTTTTTTTTTTTTTTACACAACACAATACATAGAGTTCTGTTCACGTTTTTGTTTTGTTAGGGTTCCGCTTAGGTGAGATGTGTGTGATTCTCTATTACATAACATCTGCTTAGTTGACTTATTGCACCGGTATGTGCTGAATTTGGCTAAAAGCAAACCGACGAGTAAACGGAAGAGAGAACCCGCAGGTGCATGTGAATCCTCAGCATCCCACTAGAGGGCGCCAGCATACTTCATGCCGTTAAAGGCCTGTCAGTGTAATCAATCAAGATTTCTGGCATTACAAACTAATGGGCTCAAATGGGGAAAAAAAAGTGATCAGACACGTTTCAGTTTTATATTGATTGTTCATCATTTGCATATAATTTGATTATGCATACATTGAAAACAGTGTAGTGATGAAACCTTTCATGCTTTCTGGAATTTTAGCTTTTGGTCCAGGCTCTTAGTCCTGTTGCACTGTGCCATTTAGATGATCTTGCTTGTTAAAAATACATATGTTTTCCATAAACACAAATGGGTACTGGCTTTGTTTGCTTTTGTAAGTAGTAGCAATGATAAATATTCTTATTTTCAGTTGGTAAATTAACGGCTACGAACGCCAAACCTAATCATAAATTGAACCCGAAGGGTTTAGAGAGCAGATATTTGGTGTTTCTGAGGAGTGTTCTGCTGCATGGCTGTGCCTTACTTATTTTCTTCCATCCACTTCCTGTTTCTGAAGCATTCCGTTTCTCTTGCACAATGCAGTTTTGTGAAAGAGGAAGGTCTGCAGCAGCGTGTTTCCTTTCACTTTGCATATTTCTCTGATGAAACTTAAGAGGACAATATCTTGCTGTGCTTTTTTGTGTCCGTGAGCGAGATGCGGCTCCTGTTTCCCTCTCGTTTCCTTACCCACCTAACCTACTTTTCACAGATGCGTGATTGCAGCCATCCGAAAACCTTTCCAGTGCTGTCAGGTTTACGCATATCAGCAGCTGTCTTCTTTATGCAGTCTGCTGCACCAGGCGCATGATGCAGATTGGAATTGGACCTGTGTGAGTCTCGACACACCCGGAGTGAGGAGGACGTGTTCGAAGTGTGGGGAGAAGGTCTAAATAAGGACATGACCGCTTGCTTTAGGAAGGAGGTTCTCCTTGAATGCTGGTAGTGGTGCATCGTGGGACACCATTATGTCTTCGTAGAACCCCCCACCCCTACCCGATTTCCTCTTGCCCCACCACGTTCAAGTAAATGTCATTAATATCAGTCTCACATCTGAAATCCTTCTGGCGCCAGCATGGAGAATCCCCATGCAGGAGGTGTTGAACAGAAGCTGAGGCCCCACGAAGGGGGGAGGGAGCAATTGCCAAGGCAGGGATAAATAGCCCAAAATTTCCCCACATACAATGGGGTTGGGGGGGGCCCTTTGTGTTTTCGCTTGCCGGCATCCTGTTTTGCTAATTCTGCACATTCCACGTTCGCATGCAGAATTAGCGCCTGCGGATGTGAATACTTCACCACAATGGTGCTCATGACTCGTGCCGTCCACGATTCACACTCATCTGAATTATCAACAGGTCACATCTTTTTTGGCTTCGTGGTTTTGTACTGTAAGGGCCGTGACTGCCGATATCCTCCTTAAGACGCAGGTCATGTGCGACAAACATTGCAGACGGCTGCGCTTGGATAAGCACTTTTTTTTCTACCCCAACATGCGGTTCAGAGACGGAGGTAATCACGATCCATCTGTAAATTTAATGCCGTCTATGTTAATTCTCTGTAACCCCCCCACCTTTTGGTGTGTGATATTTCCTCTCATTTCATAAAGACCGTCTTTCAGGTCACAGATTATCGGTACCAGGGTTACACGCGGTGACCTGGGGGGTGACCCACGTAGAAGAGACCATGGGGTGAATGTGTGGGATATGTAAAGCATGGGTGTTGTAGGCCTTGTATCTCTTTGTAGCCTATGATTGTGAGTTTATCAGACTTGAATTGGGAGTCTTTGGTTTGTGGTGTTATTGAATGACATGTTTTAGGTACATTACACTATTGGACTGTAGGTTATAAACACTGCATGCTGAAGATGGACGGAAGATGCAGGGTGACACAACGGGTTGTTATATAATTATGGTGATCATACAGGCAGCATTTCTCCAGAATGTACTGGCCTCCACACTGGCTGAGGTACCCTGCGAGCTGATGTACAGCATCTTGATGGATTCTCAGAATGGGCACAGTGGATCAAGTAGCCAGGTGTCTGTCAGGAAGTCATGTTGGTGGCATGCTGGGGGACTGAAGCGGGAATAGAGCCATGGGCGGAGGTTTCACACATCACTGTTTGTCTTCAACAATGAATGCTGTTATCTTCTCCTGGTTAAAAATGGCTGCAGGTTATTGGCGTTCCCTCTCATGGCGCGAGATGGTGGGATCTCTTTTAGGAACCTTGGAGTATCTGCAGCTTGGATATAAATACAGGGCCCTTATCGCCCCTCATCAGGCAGAGTTCTGATGGACTTTGGACCAAGCTGTAACAGCCTCATTGGAAGGCTCTTTTCAATCCCCTCCCACCCTGTGTTCAGAGGATTAATAACAGCAAACTCTTCATAACCTGACTATTTTTAAAAATGCCTGATGCTAATCCCTCTGGATTCTCCTTGCTGTGACCTGTCATTACCGCCCGTTGCCGGCTGTGGCGCCTTCATGTTAAGCGAGGCCTGTGCTACCATATGCTGCCTTGGTGCATCTGAACGTTCAGTATTGTAGGATCTCAGTACACTGTGCTGTCATTTGTGAAGCACACTAATATACTACAAGTGCTGAGTCTGTAATACCAATACATACAATACGCACAGAAGAAAAAGGTATAGGAAAGGGGGGAATGCATTATTAATAAATGAGGCATTAAGACAGGCTGTTGCAGATGAAGCCAGTGAATTTAACAGGCGTCAAACGATTTGCTCAAAGTAACTCATCCCGAGGGGTGTGAAATGGCGTTGACTGCATATCTCACAGCCCTAGTGCTGTAGATGTTTAATCTCTTGCATCGAGAAATGACTGCGATCTATATAGTTGCATGCCTCATCCCATTTCAGTCCTTTAGTCTGCCTCCGGAGAACAACAGCTTGTAGTCTGGCATGAATGTTAACCTTCATGATAGCGCTGTGATGGTTGGCAGGGTGTGCGCGCGCAGCGTAACCGTCATCTACGTTTGTGTTTAGGCAAGTGTTGTTAAATGTCATTTTTATTATTATTTAGTATTCATTTATTAGTGTTATAATAAAATCCAACATTTTGTAGTACGAATTACTAGGACACACCTTTTATTCCTGACTATATTTTATACTCTTTGCACTTTTAATCGGATATTAAGTGCTCAATCTCTAATTTCCTACTTTCGGGGACCTCATGCCTCCTACTGGAAGGGCATGGTGCATGTCTGGTGCGTGTCTGACTCAAGCCCAACCTCCACCCATAACCTTAGAACAGTGCAGTTTGGTTCTTGGGGTTTAAAAATGGTGAACCCACTCCTGCTGTCACGTATGTATGCAGCCACATATTCAACACTTTTGTTACCATTAACACTCACACTCGTTATCATTAAATGTACAATATATCTATTTTACCTGTGGGTTTTAGCGCTGTCAGGTTCGCCTTGGCGCTAAGCAGCTTTGACAAATGGCTACTCTTCGTCCTCCCCTCTTCCTTTAACGGTCATCTGTTTTACCCCCAGTGTGTCTGCTCTTATGACTTATCAGTTTGTGACCATGATAGAGCATGACAGAAAATCAATACCCCTCTTCAGAAAGATAACGCGTAGTGGCCTCGGCATTAAGGCTTTGTCCATGTGAATTCACTTCGATTATTGCTGGCAGCATATAGCTTTACTAGCCTGACGTAAGGACGGGTGAGTCATGTGGCTGAGCTACGCATCTTTCGCGTTCATCAAGTTACACTTACTGATTTTATATACATTTTTTTTACCCTCCCATTTGCCCAGTTCTGCTCCAATATCTTAAACGTGGGTGGACAGCACAGGTGAGGAGTGTGTGAGTGTGTGTGTGTGTGTGGCCTGTCAGGGTCTTTGCCAGTGCCGGGGGGGTTGCTAGGCCAGTAGACGTGGGGTTTAAATTGGCCTGTTCAGAGCCCATTTCCCAGAACTGCGAACTGCCATTGTGCTGTTTTCCCTGGAGAAGGGGTGTGTGTGTGTGTGTGTGTGTGTGTGTGTGTGTGTGTGTGTGTGTGTGTGTGTGTACTACTTTTTGCATATATGTGTATTTTATCTTTAAATCAACCACCACTCACTATAGTATACAG
>JAODJW010000117.1:2218307-2233455 GCA_026777045.1 Hyperopisus bebe
TGTGTGTGTGTGTGTGTGTGTGTGTGTGTGTGTGTGTGTGTGTGTGTGTGTGTGTGTGTGTGTGTGTGTGTGAAACTACTTTTTGCCTATATGTGTATTTTATCTTTAAATCAACCACCACTCAATGTAGTATACAGTCAGGACTGGATAATAAACCAGCCCATAAAGTTACATCAGAATGGTCTTTTAGTGAATGTTGCATGATGTCATCGGGTAGATACCTGAGCAGCCTGTATTGTTCTACAGAACAAACTCTGTGTTTGTATATGAAACATGAGTCTCCTCTCAGGTTTTGTTTACCTCCTAGTTCTGCTTCTGTAGTGAGAGGTTGAGTCTTGGGGAGCTGTAGTTCATCTGCTCATTAATAGCAGCTTGTGGCAAAATCCTTTCACTGTTTATTGATGGCTTCTGCTGGGACAGACTGGATGATGTGTGCTCTCCTGGTGATTGCCTTGGGATCACAGTGCCCATCGTCACTTCTAGATCCAGGTCTTTGTGTGTTTGGAATTTCTGTAATTCTGGGGGATTTACAGTGGAGGGGTTACTGGTTCTGGGGGAACACTGCCCTCATTAACTCAAGAGCCCATGTCCATGCCCATGTCTTCTGAGAACAGCCCTGGCCCTTGTGCACCATGGAACCAGGCAGCCGTGTGGTGTGCTGTGTCCTCTGGCTTTGTTTCAGCTAGGAGAAGCTGTTAATGTAAGAATAAAAACTCTCCCTTAACAGTAAACTAATACAGATGCTCCTCTACTTACGAACATTTCAAGTTACGAACGGCCGTTTGGAATGTAACTCATTCGTAAGTCGTCATTCAACATCATTTTAAGGGTATCCGCAAGTACAAAGAACTAGGATGCTGAGAGTACGCACATTACGTTGCTGCGTGGCGGGAGTAATGGCCAGAAGTCGTACTTGGCGGAATTGGCGCGCAGGAAAAAAATTTGATGTTGCAGACAAGACACGGGAGCACAAACACAATTTGGACTTTTCGTTCGTATGTCTGAAAGTTCGTAAGTTGAAAGTTTGTAAGTAGAGGAGTGTCTGTATATACATTTTTTCTTTAAATCCCTCTCATGGCTTGTTTTTCAATCTCAGTGCAAACCAGTCTGGCACATAAAGCTGAGCAGCATTCAGGCCACAGCAAAGATGGAACAGTATATACGACACGGCTGTCACCCTCATTCCGAGGCTGGTGCTGACGGAATCTCGACTGGGGTCTCACTTCCTGAGGACCCACCGCGCACGCCCATGTTTCCTGGCGCATTGTCTGTTTCTCAACTAAATGATTTCCAGGCAGTTACATGTCGGTCATCAAGTCTGGACAGGATGTCAAAACAATCAAATGAAGTGTGGGGATTGAAATGTGCTCTGTTGATCACATTTTCTGTAGTGAACTTTGAGATTTACAGGATTCCCTTTTTTATTCATGGATTGTATTAAGGAATTGTGTGTTTGTGTGTGTGTTTGTTCATGTTGATTATATGCTTAATTTCCTCCTCCAGGTAGCTCAGTTAAATGGAAAGGGTATTGTTTCTGAATCTAGGGAGACGAGATCAGACTGTGATCACCCTCCAGTCCTACTCAGCCCCCCGTTGTTCTGGCATGGATCGTGGATACTGGTGTTCAGTAGTGCATCCTGAGCCAGGCTGGGGTGGGCTGGGCGCAGGGGGGATTGGGGTACTTAATATTCACTGGGTGATGGCGGCAAATTGGAATGAGGCGACGAGAGCTGAGGGAACGTGCGTGGAGTTGGACCACGAGCTTGGCGGATGAAAAGCTTTGCTTTTGCAAATGCTGATAATTTGTATTGCGCTGGCTGGTTTGTAGCTGGGGTGGGGGGGTCCCTGATTGTTCTTCAGGCTGGTGTATTCTGGGGAGGGTGTCGTTGCGTGCCATGCCTGAAATTGGCACCAGGGGTGTGTTTATGTAAATGAATGAATTTGTAGGTCTCATTGGTACTATGAGAGAGCCAAAAGCTTTGGGGTTTGTTTTCTAACTCTTGGGAATGTTGTGGGGGGGAGTGGCTGGTGGTGGTTATTTTTCGTCTCATCTCTGAGGGAGGTTGTCCATGGGGGACTCTCTGCCCAGCTGTGCCACCCCCCCCCCCCCCCCCCCCACGTAATGCTGCTGCTGTTAAGCTTCCTGCCCAATCACAGCTGCTGTCCCCATGCAGTGTCAGTGCTCCTTCTCCCCAGTGGCTCTGAGCACCTTTGCAGTTGGGGTGGGCTGGGGTCTGGGAGGAGGAGTGAGGCTGAGTGTTGGCCGTCCGGGGGCTTGCAGGATGCCAGCTGCATTGTTGGCTGAGCCGCACAGACACGGGGCAGGATTTCCTCCTTTTCTCACGGTTGACCATGGCTCCTCTGGGGGTGGGGGGGCTCGTGCACCACCCCCTGCCACAGCTCACTGTGTCTCTCTCGCTCTCTCTCTCTCTCGCTCTCTCTCACTATTCTGAAGTTAGAGAGGAAACCCACGGAGGTGGTAGTGGTGGGGGGGGGGGGGGAGTAAGTGTCAGCTGACTTTCCCGCTCCAATCAGACACACCGTCATATAAGCACTGAGCAGCTGCGGGGCTCAGAATTAGCGTGGCGGATCTGGCGAGGCAGTGCAGCATGGCTGTCCGGCGACGGGAGGCAGCTGGGGGATCCGTGAGGTAGCATGGACGAGTCCAGCATCCTGAGAAGGCGGGGGCTGCAGGTACGGTTGGGGAGGGGGGGGGGGTGATTCGGTGTGATGCCTGCCGCCGGCAAGTCCAGCGGCTTTTCTGCATCGCTATCCGGCTGTGTGGGGAGCTACAGCTCTTCAGCGCGTGTAATACTCGGGAACTCAAGTTTTTATAGCCCGTTGGTGAGGGCATTCGGCTGCTGGGCTTTTTGCATTTTGCATCATTAGATAAGAGTCTATCGGTGCATTTGTGAATGTTCTGGAGTTTGTAGAGTCATACCCCACTGTGGTGAAATTGGATTAAGTGTATGTGTGAAATGATTTGTCTCCAAGTGTGAACAATTGTTGCTGGGAGAGAGCAATAGAGTAGTTAATGCTGTGATCTGTGTGTTTTTCCCCCTCGTTAAATCATTTAGATGACTTGCCATTGGAGCTGAATCGGTGTGTTTTTGTTCAGCTTTGTCAGCAGTGTTCGTCTGCTGGTCAGAATGATTGTTGAGTTGTAGTCAAAGTCTGATCACGACCGTAACTGATCATCTGTTTTGAGATGAGATGCCTTTTTGGTGTCTTGCCCTTTTTTTTTTTTTTTTCCCTGCTCGTGTACCATGTCTAACAAAGGCAGGTGGTGCAACGGTTTTAGAGGACATGGTTTCAGTAAACTCCAAAGGAGAATGGACTTTTCACTGCCAGCTGATGCCCATAGCGATTGAAAGATGTCCGTTAATAGGCAGTCTTATTTTCTTTGACCTCTGGAGGGGCATTTCATTCATTCAGAGTGAGGGTTACAGCGATCTCTTTGAGGTTAACATCAGACTAGCACTAGGGGTCATTGTTGTCAAAGGGCATTCGAGGTCTGCAAAACGCTCAGCTGGCATTTTTGCAGAGTTTACAGTTGGATTAGTTGTTTGTTTTTAAAGTTCCGCTCGCTCATTAAAATTTAAGCACCTTTTTATGTTTCAGAAGTAATTGTCTCATAAATTAGGAGGTTATGCCTGCTAGTCTGAGATTGTGAAAAAGGAGCATTTATTCCGTTTGAACAAACTGAAAGCAGCAGTTCGACATTTTAAGGTTATTACTTCCCCTCTCTAATTATGAAATTTGAATTTGAAATTTAGCTTTGTTGCATGCTGTCAAATCCCAGTTTTAGATGCCGAGCAGGGTTTTCTTCTAGGGCCCATTAACGCCTCCCAAAATGGCCATAAGCATTTATCGCGGGCAGCCGAACTGGAAACGGCGAGAGACCCCCGTTAATTAGCTACCGCTCCCCTGCTTGTGTGCTTTCAGCTTCTGAAGGGAGCATGACGTCCGACTTCTCTCTTTGCATCTCGATGGCCTGTGTTTCATGGAGTTTTTGACAGGAAAACTGCCCCCCCATTCCCCACTACAGCAGGGTTGGGGGCCTTATCCTATAGCTTGGAGCAGTGAAAATGAGTGTCAGGTATAAACAGAACCTTTATTTGAGCCGCAATAAAATTAGAGTTTTAAACTGGATTTTGCTTTAGGGTCAACAGGCAACTATTTAGATCAGGAGTGGGCAATCTTATCTGCAAAGGGCCGGTGTGTATGCAGGTTTTTGGGTTAACCTTTAGGTCAGCTGTTCAAACCCAGGTGTGAGGCTCTTCAGCCAATCAGTCCTCTGATTAGTAATCTAATTACAGAGTTACAGCAAAAACCCACATACACACTGGCCCTTTCTTCGATAAGATTGTCCACCCCTGATTTTAAATAATGGGGACAATATGGCATACCATGTCCAGGTGTATGGATGTGGTTAAGCCTGCCCCTGCCCTCCCGTTCTTCAGTGCCCATTTAGTCACCATAATTGTCCTTTGCTCACTTTTACACCTTTTAATTCTGTGTTGCAAATAAAGACTTCCTACATGTAGGTGGTGTTCACTTTGGTATGTCTTTGCTGCTGCTGAGCTTAGTGATGGTGACACTTTCTTTCGGTGTGGGAAAGCACAGGGCCCCCACCCGAGGTCTGTGGCATGTGTCTGGGACTGGCTGTAGTATAACTATCAGGTTGCATATTCACACCACCAATACATCGATGTTTTGGGATAGCCTGCCGTTCTCCCCTTTTATTAAAGAAGCAGAGAAGTTCAGTAAAGAGTAATGTGTTGTTTATTAAAATTGTCCTTTGAAGCTTGTTTTTGCGGCTGTGTTTGAGTGTACGCCCCAGGTTCACCAAAGGTTGGCTGCAGTCTAGCAGCAGCAGAGTCACCGGGGATTGAGCTAACTGGTGGCATTTCTGTGGATGAGATCACAGGATGCTGTCATGGTACTGGAGGCACTTTCACCTCCGTGCCTTTGCAAGTCTAATCATGACCCCACTGACCACAAGTGAGCATAAGTGAGGCGCGAAGCCCTGTGAGACTCATGCCGGCCACTACCGGCTGCGGGCTGCTGCAGCCGGAACCTTTGAAGGCCTTATAAACAGGTGTCAGTGGAGCAACCCAAATAAAGCATGTAGCTCGGTGTAGAGGATGCACTCGTTGGTCAGAAGCTTCACATTTGAGAGTGGAATTGCAGCAAAACAGTTTAGCTCAGCGTCAGACATATTTAATTTTTCTGCAACACTAGGTGCATAATAAAATTGACCCTGAGTGAATTTGGGGTTGACTGCTGTGAATCTCAGAACTGCACTGATTTCTGTGACAAAATTGTGTTACACTCAGATTTATTTCAACGCAACCCACAGAATTGCTATATTAGAGAACAATGTGTCAGTCATGGTCTTTGTCTTCTATTCCTTTAGATGATTTAGCTTCTGCCGTCTTACGAAGTCTTGAACTTATATACTACTTTAATAATAGTCAAGAGTCTGCAGTCATGCCGGTAGGAATTCCACTTTTCTTTCACGGCCCTCATGAACCGATGAAGTGGATGGCCCCGCATGTTAATGTTCTTGCGTTTGACAGTTTGCCTGATTTACGTTGCTGTAAGTTTGCTAAAAGTTGGGAGCAAACCGCTTCCACCTACAGTAGCACACGCACTCATGGTTTTTCTTTTTCCCTCCCCCAGTCAGTAAGGGCACCCATTGATTTAAATGGTGTGAATTATAAAAAGGAACAGATGCATTATAGGTGGGGGAGGTAAGGGAAAGGATTTATTTATACATTTTTTTTCCAGTCAATTGAAAGCGTTGAATTGAATTTTTTGAACTGATAACAGGGTGTGTCTATTGCATATTGGAAAGAGCCAGCTGACTCTCCATCCATCCTCTCCATAGTTCCATCCACTTTCCTTAACTGCTTGCCCAGTGCTGGGTTGCAGGGAGCCTTGCATCTGTCCCAGCTAGCATAGGGTTCCACAAATACTGACATTTTGCTGACAACACGACATGAGTCTTATCAAAACTCAAAATGGTTCCAAGTGAAAGGACTTTAGGCACTGTTGGTTGTATATCGGTGCTCTGGGCTTGGAGCGGCCTGTATACGGTCAGTGTTCAGGTCCAGGGTTGGTCTGGTTTCATGGGAGCTGGTCTTTGATCATCTATCCTCTGTTGTGTAATGTCTGGGTGTGCATGGCTGGCAGCAGCAGATATATCTACGCGCGGGGCTGGCGTAATCCTATTGCATTCCGGAATTCTGTCTCATCATGTGCTCTGCTTTTCTGTATTCCAAATATCCGAGCCACTCCCCTTCAAGGTTGTGGAAACTTTTATTGTGCAAGTGGTTGTCGTAGTATTGAGCTCTGCTGGGCATGTCTGTGGTAGCGATTGTTTACCGTTGCCAGGCTCAACTAGTCGAGGAAGTTGTGGCCGGTTGGTGGTGCTCCTGCATGACGACATTACCGTGGTACCGCACTGCACAAACGCTGAGAAGCACAGGCCTCCCGCCGAGAAGCACACCAGTGCTTTGTGCTTCTTAACCAACAAAACCACTAAAGCAGAAGTGAGACATTCATGAAATTCTAATTTCAGGGTGCTGGGATGGGGTGAGAGTGAGATTAAAATAAATGAAAACAAATGCAGCCAACGTACTCCGCTCATCTCCCGCTAAAATCAGTTAAGACTGATGTGGGAAAATGTTACCTGAATTTTAAAGAGGTGCCAAAAATAAATTGGCGGAGATGTGCATGTCTCATTCACGATATTCAGAAATCACGTTTGCTATCTGTGGCTCTCACTGTTGGAGGCAAAGCACTGATGGTCGCTGCCTCTGTCTCTGGTTGGTTGTATCAAACTTCATACAGATGCCAAGAGTGGGTGAATAGGACTGGCTTTGTCTAACCCTTTGCTGTTACCCTTGAATGCCTGTTTTAATCATGGGAAGGGGGGGTTGGAATTATGGAATTTTAACATGGCTGTGCTGATGGGGTCATGGGTATGGGCTGATTCTGACTCTCAGAAGGTATTAGGATCATTAAAAAATCACTCTGCTTGTAATTCCCAGTTTATAAAATACAATTTTACACCGCTATCTTAATTCATTGGACAGTATCTTCAATTTCTATATTCGTCTGCAGTGCTAGCTTATCTGGGAGCTCCAATGGACAGCAAAAAGATTTTCATTCCAGTTAAGTTGTTTATGTAGTAACTTCAGATATGCTGTATATACATTTTTATCAGTGAATCACTGTCTGATTGCAGTTTGTTTTCTGCAGTTATTTTTGGGGATATAGTTTTGACTCGTAGACCAAATGCACTGTAGTTTTACCAAGTCTGTCTCCTGGGTCATACAAGCTGTGTTTCATAACGTCATTACAAGTGCTTTTAAAAGCTGAGACATGCAGGGCCTTTCCATAACCTCCTCAGAGTCAGCTCGTCACGCACTGAGGTTGAGGGTGTGTGACTCCAGTATCTAAAAACTACTCGCAAATAACAGTGTGTGTATTTTGGAGGATAGTCTTCAAGTAGGTCAGGGTTTCAAAATGGTTTAGACCAAGAAAAACAAGCTGCAGTGCCTTTAAATACATGCCCTCCAGCGTAACCTTGAACCGTAAGAATGAAATGTGCCTGTGCTCTTTTTATTTACGGTTCACCATACTGACATTGCATTGCTCTGCTTTCTTAAACTTACACGGAGCTCAGGTGCCCAGATGAATCCTGTCTCTTCCCATCCTCCGGCTGGCTCCTTATCGGTCATGCTGACGCTGCCTCCTTCCTTGTTTTATCTGCCGTTATTACGCTGCACTCCCAGAAGTGTCACAGACGAGCTGTGTTATTTTCGGGGGATCCCTCCATGTGTGGCTGATGACGAGAGGATGTCGAATTAAACCGGAAGTAATGTGATTTAGCAGCAGGATCCATTTGTGCAGGTGAGCAGTTTGAGTGTAGTGGGATTATATCGGTTCATCCAGTCAAAATTCCACCTGCTTGTATTTGTAGGCCGGTTAGTGTTGCTCATAACTGATCAAAATGATAAAAACAGGAATATAAACCTCAAAAGACTTTTCAAAATGAAAAGCCTGAGGTCCTTTTTGTATAATTGGGAGCACTAGTGAAAGCTGAGGTTAAAGTCCAGAATGAGAATTAAGCCCTGTTCTTTCATCCCTTTAAGTTCCCAGATGTTTTGAAGCTCAACTAGTAATCTGTATGAATTTAGTGTCAAACCAATTCATATAGTGCATTTATTTGATTGTTTACCTTAATGTACAGAATGTAAAGGCACCCAATCTCATATGTCCCCAAAAAGCTGCAGATTCAGGATGTTATTAGCGTCTTCTCATTTCATAGTACAAAAAAAAAAAAACAGAAGACTGCTCCATATATTAGCATTTTACAGATCAGTAAACCATAATTATATTATTTTTTGTGATTTTTAATATGCTTGTTTTCTCCAAAGACTGAAACAGCTGTTAGCTCTGCGAGTAACTTGAAAAAGGACATAATGTTCATACCAGACCTGTGTAGTAAAATTATTACACTGATACTGAATGCAGTACTGAATTTCACTCTTAATGTGTTGGTCACTACGAGTTTAGCCTAAATGGAAGTGAATATGTGGCCATACTAGCCATACTTGAGGCTTAGCTGCTAGTTGTCAGTCAGTGGTAGTGTTACACCATTTATGCCCCCGGTTTGACCTTTTCCGCACTTTTAAATGGGGTTTTGTAAAGAAGCTGTGGTTCCCGCTGTCTTTCTGGTTATTGTCATGGATGTCTGCATTCCAATTCGGGCTTAACTGTGAGCTTGAAAAGCATTCATAGCTTCAGTATTGGGAGGAATGCATATTTTATTATCTAGTTTATAAAAAGTATTTTGCCCTCTGCGTGTTGTATTTATTCTAAGGTAGTGTGGTAAACAAATTCTAGATTGTATCATAAAGCTGTTAGTCGATATTATTATGACTGCTCGGATCTGTGCATGCCAAGTTCATTCCTGAAATGTTGCATTGAATTTAAAGTGACTGCCTTTGATGGACTGGTGATGGATTAGTGTGAAATAGTACAAAAGATTTGTACTTAATATAGTTTTTTTTTGTAGAAGTTTGTTTTATGCAGTGGACCCATTCATAGGAGGCCAGTGAGCTTTGGGCTTTCATGTTCAAATGTCCAACTGTAAACCAGCTATAAGTCTCCACAAGCCATTGAAATTAAATTTTCAACAACTTGTTTTTCCACCCACTCCTCATGGTTCTACATTTCAATTTTAACACCAAAGGAAAGACGGTATTGGTTCGCCGGGAGCCTGATGGAATGAGGTGACTTCCAAAGATTTTCCAATATCTTGAGACCCTTTTATTGACTCGAGACACTATCTGATTGTCTTTTGTTTATTTGTATTCACTCCAAGACAGACCCTCGCTATCTAACTGGTCAAGGCTCAGATAATCTAGCAGTATGAGTACCGCTCTGGGCAAACGTCACATGCTCACTTATCGGTCCTCTCCCCAGCGAATGGAAGCACACGTGCAGAGTCGCCTGAAATTGATTGGGGACGAGGTGGCGATATCCACGGATGACCTGCTGCCATGTTTCCTGATGGTAGCATTAACCGCAGTATCTCCTTTCGGGATTAAGCCCTCATATTTCACATCCAGTAGCTCCATAGTAGAGGGAGTAATGAAACTCTGAAGTCAATCAGTGATTAGAATGGGCTTTTCTGAAGCCAGCGATGCTTCGAGGGGCGGTGACGACAGTGCAGTAATTTGTTCAGCACGCGTCTGCCTTGAATTTCTTATTTTTGAGCAACTGTATGAAATTGTACATTGCATGAATTGATTAAATTCTAGAAAATTTCCAGACTATGCTCATTTCCATTTGAACAAACATGACCTCAAACAGCAGTATGCATTCTTTATGTATGTCTTATAGAGGCAGTTGTTGCTGGATGCTTTTTTGTTTATTGCCAACAACTCATCTATGAAGATTCGTTTTGAGAAAAGACAAAGCTTGCCAGACGTTTGCACTTTGCGACTGTTGTGATGTTTTCACTCTGAAATGCTATGGAGAGTGAATAGATGGTGCTGTGTAATACAAACGTTAATATTTACAGTTCTGTTTATTTTTCTGTATTTTTTTTCCCTCTGTTTCCCTTTTGTTTTGAGTGTGACATGCTGTGAAATCCATTGTCTGAAACGTAGCACCATCCCATTAGATGGGACACAATCTTTCCCCCACAGAATGTATTGTTCTTCTGGAAAAGTCCGACCCCATCATTCCAGAGGCCCTTTAAGCAGACAGTTGATAAATATGTCACACCCCACCTCCATCCACATGGAAAGCTGAAGTGCCTCACCACATGGATCAGAAGGTATCCCACCCCTTGCCGTAGAGATTGCCTTTCCCTCTGTGGATAATGCAGGGATCGATGGCGGGGGGTGGGGGGTGGCATGCTACGTGCTCTCGCAGCGGCTGTGTGTTTTGGTTTTTTTTGTGCTTCTGGGTAAGCAGTGGAAGAATCGCTTTGCATGCATCACACACTGCATACTGACCAGCAGCAGCTTCCTGGCCAGCGTGGCCTTCATCTCACCCTAGTATATGCCCCTCCAGAGCTGAGACGTGCTCCTAAAGGCGCAAGGCGTTTTTTTTTTTTTTTTTTGCCTGTTTCACGTCCTTGTGTACAGAAGTTTTTAATTGAATGTAGACCTGCAGGGAAGCTGCTCTGACAGAAGGGCTGATCTGAATGCTCTCCAGTGCTGCTTTGTATTTAACTTTGTGTGTGCCAAATGTGCCTGAATACCAGGTCCTCGCTAGAGTTTCTTAAATGGGGAAGTGGGCCCCGGCTGGCTAGCTGGCTAATGCGCCTAACTGGCCTACACATCTGAGATTCTGTTCGGCCACCATGGCTTGTTGAATGCCCCCTTTATGTCTTTCTTACCATTCCTACCAGAACCCGTTGGTGAATAACATGAGTCGTGTGTGCAGAGGAGTCATGTGTTTGCCGGATGAATGGCAGCTGTTTCAGGGACGAGGAGACATGTTGAAACCTAAAATGACAAACTTGGTGCTTCTCTGATGGCATGTTTGTATACAGTGAGGAGATCTATAAATGCAGCCAGGCTGTTGTTTGCTGGGGGGTGGGGTAGGGGTCTAACTGCTGAGCTATTCATGTGTGTGAAACACAAAATAGGTAAACATCAGTGTTTGTTCTGAAACAGTAGTGCAACGGTGTTTTTGATCTTAGACCTTGATTTGTCTCTGCTCAGTGTTTCCTTGTTTGCTATCATATGATTTAAATATAATTTAATGATAATTTACCATGGTTCCAAAGACATGCATTTATTTGTTACATCAGCAACAAAACTTTTTTTTAATAATTTTGTTTTTAGATCAAAATGTTTGTTCCAGGTAAAGGGACTTTTGCATCTGCTTGTCAAGGACTTCGATGTCATTAGGCCTCTTAAAAGCCACTGTTCAGTGAGTCATTAACCTTGATAAAGAGCTTATAGAAAATTAGTCCTCAGCTCCATCTCCATCTGCTTTGAGAATATTGATGCTTGGCAGTACGAAAGACTGGACTTGCTGAGCGTACCTATCAAGGGTATCCAACTGCAGTTCGCCCAAAATGATGCTGCCCTCGCTGTGATGGGCTGATAAAGCCTGCATGCACACATGCCCCTATGTGCTGTTCTGTTCAGTTGAGAACAGAACAGCAAGAGAGAGAACAATCTCAGCCTAGTCTCTTGTCATGTAATGAGGAATTTTCTGCATTTGTCTGAAGTCTTGTTACTGATCCATCCTAAAACCCCCAACCTGGCCTCTGAAGGCATCCCTGGAAAGGAGACTGGAAATTCACAGGCGTCGATGTGTGGGCGAAATTACCAACAACATATGTTATACTAAAATGTCAATATGGTGAATATGAGTGCACACCCCCCCTTAAAGCTATCAATTTGTTAAAATATATAAGTGTTTTGGTATTATGGCTTTATTAAATTATGCAATTATTAAAAACAAATGGTTTGGTTGTCGTGCCTCATTCGGTGCTTTCAAGGGTGTATGAAGAGTCGGTCTGGAGTGTGATCTGTTGAACTTGTGTGATCAGTAAGGGCACAGTGCCCTTAATTTAGCCTGCAGAGCTCTGAATGCTCTCCTGCTGCTTAGTAACAAACAGCCAATGTTGTGTTGTGTGTATGTTTACACCCTCACGTGCTTTTACTGCCTGCATCAGGATAGCAACTCCAATTCCGAATAAACTAAAAAAAAACACGCATCAAATCTATTTTCTCCTGAATTACTCCAAGCCTCCTTGGTGATATCCTTATATAGTCTGATGGCTGGTTGTGTAGTTGGTGCGCAGACACTGACATTCACAAATGCCGCATCAGGAAGCTTCCCCCGAGGGCTTCTTCTTCAGGAAGTCCGCCGCGATTTTCAAGCGCTTTTACCGATTAATCGTAAGTCGCTTCACTGCTCAGATGCTCAGACACTATTCAGACAGTAGGTTTGGTGTCAGACAAATTTGTACTTAGTCAGATGAGCTACTGAACTAACCTGCCTATAAATTTTTGAATAAATGTGTGACAACATTATTTTAGTGTATTGCACTATTACAGGTATGTGTGTATAGTGTGGGCAAAATATGACTTATTTGCTGTGTTTGACAAAAAGTTACTAAAGCGATGCCTTTTAGGGAACTTACCGAGATTTAACCGTAGTGGGTAAATGGGTCATTTTTGCTGAGGACTAAATATACAAACTGGGACTGTCTGCTATAAATATGACACTTCATTTTACCTTTTTCTTTCCACGTGCCATGTCTGTACCTTCCCAAGTTATACTGGGGGCGCTGCTCAGCCAGTCTAAGACTGAGCAGGTGAATGGAAAAGCCTAGCTCTGTATTTCTGTCTCTTATCGCATTTTCATGGAACATGCACTTGAAAGGGATTTTGTATGTAAAATGAATGACACTTTTGTGTACCGGCAGTCCCATGTCCCCTTTCAGGTGTTCTGCCTGCCTCTGGTGGCTGTTTACCTCTCATTAATTATTCACAGATTAACTTTCTCATAAATCCTGAATGTTGGGCTGTTGGAAGCCATTCATCAGCATTAAGGCTGGCCTTTGCTCTCTGTACCCACACAGTGTGAAGCCTCTTGCTGCCTTACTGCTATATGATATTCTCAAGAAGGTCTGTCTGCCATTTGGAGTTTGACTGGAGGCGGCTCAGTTCTTTAGTAGTCACGGGTACTTGCTCTGATTAAGTCCTATTTTGATGCAAAAATTGGCAGGTGGTGTTGAACAAAAACTTGAACAAAAGTATCTGGTCAGAGTGTATAATAGATTCTAAAGGGGAATTTGCCATGTAGCTAATTAAACCGTTCAATGCAGGAAACTTGTCGAGATCCACCTCCCACCCACATTTGGTTTTTGTTCTGTTGGGTGTGGTTTGGTCTAGTCTGAATCATGCTGTTTGAGATTTGAGTTTTCCAGTTCATAAGACCCTGCATCTTCCCAAGAACAGTCCACCCTTGGCAGCTAGTCTTATTTATGGTACATTAAATGAAATGTCCCAAAATTTCATATTAATTTCTCTGTTGATACTCATTGCATGACTTTGTACCATTTCTTTGGAGTGTGAAAAAGCCAGTGTTATCTTATATTCTGGTTGTTTGGTTGCTTCGGCTGATAAAATTATGTAAATGATTGCTTACCTCATAGTTACCATTTCTGTAGGGTGTACATCAATAATTACAGATGTCCATAACTTATGAACTAAGCATCAATAGTAATGCAGAATCATTAATCGCTCTAAAACACAAATGCTAACAATGGCAGTGCTCATTTGCAGGAGGGACCTGTCAAGTTTCTGGTACTTGTAGCATCTACCTACAGAGTCTGGCGTTATTTTGTGTTAATGTTGGTTAAACTGGCCCAGAAACTTCTGAAGTGTCTGTTCCCATACTTAGAAAGCAACACTATTTATGTATATCCCTTTGAGTTCCCTCTTGCACTACATTCCTCTACAGTTACGCAGTATTTATATTACGTACCAGGTTAAGGGTTTAAAGAGTATGGGTGCAGACGTTGAATGAAGCTGAACTGTTAGATTTGTCTTATTTATTCAGAGGAGCTAAAGGACTGCATTACGGTAAAAGATATAGCTGTGGCCCCCCTCACTTCTCCATCTTAGCACTGTATGCCCATGTTCCTAATGTCTGCTTGATCTTAGGGTGGGTGAACTACTAAGGAAGGAGGGCAAAATAAAGAGAATTATTAATGAAGCCTCAGGAGAAGGTGGTTTGCCGTTGGCTGGCTTTGATATTGGACTGAAGGATGTCGCCATAGCGACCCCTCTGTGATGCTGGCTTGCTGGAGGGCCTTCAGAGGACAGTCATCCCAGTGCTCAGTGGGGACTTCACATCAGCACCCCCTGCGGCCATCTGTGTCCGCCTTTCCTATTTCCCTTTCCCATTCTCATATATCACTCTGTACCACCACCACCAGGAGTAGTGAGCAGCATTTCAAAAGCCCGGCATTTCAAGTGAGACTTCAACATGGATTTTTAGAGCATCCCTTCAAAATCTCCAGGTTACTTTTGAAGTTTTGTCATCCCTGTTGGTGTCTCCCATGGTACACCTTGTCTCTGCTTAGTACAATTATCTCCCATGAATTCTCCTGTGCTTTTCAAATAGAAATACTGCAACCATGTACCTAAAAGATGCCGCGAGTAAGAGAATAAATGGCAGAGAAAATGTGAAGTACTTGGTACTTGTCTCTGGTGCACTAATGGAGCAGTGCCACATGGTTACTTTAGTTTAGGTGATCCTCAAACAGATGTCATCCAGTTAGTTTTTTTTTTTTTTTTTATATATAAATATATGTGGTGTTTTAATTAGAGATGCACGGATCCGATATTTGGTCAGTGTTGATGCCGGTCCAGGCCTATTAAATGGATCGGGTATTGGCCAGTGTTGTCATCTTACTTTAAAAAAGTAATTAGTTCCAGTTACAAATTACTTCTGCCAAAAAGTAATTGAGTTGGTAACTCAGTTACCACACTGTAAAAGTAATTAGTTACTCGGCAACATAACTGACATTATTTTTTATGTTCTACAGTGCTATTATGTTCTATAACATCTTTAACGTCAAAGACTTGAG
>JAODJW010000117.1:2233555-2243601 GCA_026777045.1 Hyperopisus bebe
ATCATCGCATTTGCAACGGTGTCATCATTATCTCTCGTCAGGCAGCTGATAAAGCCAAAGCTTGACATCTCACGCGTTATTCAACCAAATTTTAGTAATGCGCTACATAACATTCTCAGTAATAACGGCGTTGCAAGTATGGGAAAAATAATTAATTAATTACCCCGTTACTGAAAAAATAACGCCGTTAGTAACGCTGTTATACTTAAACGCCGTTACTCCCAACACGGGTATTGGCCATATATGTCCGATACTTAGTTACTTAGTTTTTGGCAGTCTCTAAAGAGAGCTCCTATTTTGCGTTAAATCTGTTTGCACAGTTAATCACACGACAGCTCTTCCCTATTTTAGATGTGTTTTTGCGGCATTCAAGCTGAACGCTATCGCTGCCACTCAGTGGGTGCTGTGACGTCATTCACATACTCTTTGCAATACGAGAAGCGCAAGAACTTTGGATACGAGGATGACGATCTGGAAGTATTTTACGCTTTTAACAGCAACTAGTAGTACAATGAGTTGCAATCTTTGTAAAAAATTTTGAGAGGTGGGAGTAGTGTTTAGTGGAAAATTCCACTAATAGCGCATGCAGTTCAATGAGACAATGCAAGTTATATGAAAAATGCAATGGATGATTTGGGGGACACGGCTTGAATTTTGCTCACATGCAGCAGCTTGTGATACACGAGTGGCTGCTATCGTAACAAAGTGTAAGTGTCGCTGTTGCCAGTGGGAGAAAAATTGTGGGGCATTTTAAACATTCGCCACTTACATATACTCGCTTGGAAGATATTCAAGTTGAATTGCAAAATGGATCAAAAAGGCTTAAAACAAGATGTACAAATGAGGTGGAACCATACGTTATGTATGTTCCTAGTAGTAATTAAAGATTTTTTTTTTATTTGTATTTACTAGTTTTAAAAAACACAGACAGATGGATAGATAGATATTGTATGAAATATTAAAGTAAATAGAGCTCTTGTATCAGATCAGAATTGGATTGGAACTGAAATAATGTGAATCGGCCTATCCATAATAACTATGATGAACGAAACTTGAAAACATTGCAGAACTAGTGGTGTTTAGCCATTTGGATCTTGGCGTGTTTAAGTGAAATGCTGGTTGGCTACAGTGGCACATTGAATGCAAACTTAACCCGAGTAGTTGTCTGGATGTGATGGCTTGTGATCTGGAGCTCAAATGTGATTGAATAACACTCAAATCTCTGAGAGGTGGTAATGATGGTGACTTAATTTGGCAGTTAAATTGGCACTGAGTCCTAGAGGACTATGTGTATTGAAACAGACTACAGCTGAGTTACTGTGGCGTTCCTTTGGGGTGTCGAGTGTGGCCTAACGTCATGCACCCTCTTTGCCTTGTACACGTCCATGTGGCCCAGGATAGAGAGTGGGTGCGATCTGCCAGTCCCCAGACAGTGTCCTTGGTGCAGGTGCGGCGTGGTGTCCCCATTCCCCTAAGGATCATTTCCTATTGGTCAGTCAGCATGGGGAACAGGAAGTAAAGTATGCTGAGCAGGCAGGTGTGGGCGCAGCTGAAGGTGCCCCTGGGAATTTGTTAGCAGATTCTCAGCCAGATGTGTGGAAAATTGTCCTCAACAAAGGAACTGTACAGGTGTGCTCAGTCTCTGCTGTAATGGTATCCAGGCCTGGGTGGCGCGTTCTGTGTCATGGTGTTAGGCTGCGGAAGTTTTCAGAACAAGGTCAGGACTTCACTAAATCTTTTTCCGCAGGATCTCTGATCTTTGGCCATTTGGCCGCTTTTCTTGTAGCATCAAAGCACAGCATCGTGTCCACAGCCCATGTTTCATTGTTTAGCTCTTTTATTTAGTTGTATGTTTTGCAGGATAAAGTTTGCATTGTCTCTTCGGTATTTCTCTTGCTTTGTATCCTGTGTTGCCTGTGTTTTTACAAGGGTAGTAAACGCCCAAACACAATGGTATTAATTTGTATCAATGATTGTACTTCCCATGTAATTAGACCCACATAACTCAATTCCTCAAATGAAATGCTGATGCGGTGGCAGGGGTGATGGATATTAAGCCTTAATCTAGAACTGGACAGCTGCTTTCAGAGGAGTTTTTTTTTTTTCAACATGTTTCATTTTTCTGTTTAAGCCTAATATTTTTTCCCCTCTTAAAGGAAGATCTAATAGCATATTTCCATCCTGCTGGGCAGATTTGAATTTTTTAAACCAGCGCACTCAGATTTTCATAAGGTAACTAGGCAATGTGTGCCTTGTCTGCTCTTCCTAATAAATCATGGCCTCTTGTGCTTACCTGTGTGTTGGGATGAGATTCAGGGGCATAATGACGACGCAAAGTGTTACCGAGACTAAGGCAGCGACGTGATGTACCTTGAAGAGTGATTATGTGACTTTGAGTCGGTAAGGAAATAGACAGGAGTGAACTCCATGTTCTGCATGTGGATGAATCAGTGTAAGCAAAGTATCACTGCGGGTGAGTCGGTATGCAGTTGCACCTTTTTCTGGTATCGAGACAGGATCAGTCAATTATTGCTTTAATATTTAGTTGTTTAGATGTTTGCACTGCTGTGTAGGCAGAGGTTATGAACTTGGAGTTGGGTGTGCTCCTTTCACTGGCCTTCTGAGCTTCTGTGAAGCTGCTGGGAGGTGGGATATATGTCCTTGTTTGAGTCTGTCAGAAATAGCTCACAGGCACACTGGGCTCAGCAGTGGGAAGGAGGCAGCTGTGTTGCTTGTTAGACGTTAGTGTCACCTTGCACCTGATGGAAGAAGCACAGCTGGGCTGGGCTTGCGGCTCAGAGGGGCTATGGGCAGCATCCGGCCCTCTCCTCAGTGTAATCGCGGTCATTTTTGCTCCATCTCTTGTGTTTTCATTTACTGGATCAGTCCTGGGCCACCTTTTTCTGATCTGAGGATACATCCTCGATGAACAGATCAGGAGCCGTTTCGGTTTTGGTTGCACTGACCGACTGAAATGGGTTGCGTCTTGCATGTCAGCTGCCAAAGCTGAAAGAAGTGGAACACATTCCCTCAATGACTCATCTCTGTGGTGAAAACATTTTTAAAGTCCCTTTTTGCATCTAAAACTGATTGTAAATTTAGCTGTGCTAAAGTTTTTGTAATAGTATACAGCACCCTCTACTGGTGAAGTACTGTTAAATTCTGCACTGCCCCATAATTTAGTCACTGTTGTTACTGTTCTAATGGGTAAAATCAGTTCAATTTGAATTATGCTAAATGTGCATGTATGTATAACTTCACCTTTTTACTGGTTTGTTGGGTTCAATATCATTTGCTTTTCAGATGTTTTTTTTTATGGTTTCTCTACAAAAAATGTTTTGTATGAATCAGAACCCTTTATTCAGCAAGTACAAAAAGTACAAGGAATTTGTGCTTTAAGGATTCTAATTTTGACGCAGAACCAAAATGTTCAGTGTCACATTTAATCTTCAGTTTATCTACATAAATTTTAAATGTTATGAAAGCCTTTTTAAAATCAAAATATAACTAACATAATGAATGACAGATATCTTGGTATTTCATGAGAATGACCTCAGTTTATACTCTGTCCCATTGATATGTCAAGGAAATATTGCTATATGTTACATTTTAATCCTGCATGCGACAGGTATTTATGTATATATTTCATATTTTAAACACGTGACACATTAGTCACTAGTGAGAGCATGAAGAGCTATAGGTGTGAATGTTGATGACTTTGCTGGTAAATTTGGATAACGAGAGTGTGGTAAGAGAGGTCAGCTATTTCTCTTCCCTGTTTAGGTCTGGCTTTGGGAATTTTGAGCCATACTGGGAATTCTGTGAGTCTTCCAGAGCATAGGCAGCCCACTCTGTGGGCTTTGGTTGAGTGAGGGCACCAAGTTGGAAAGTTGGCAATTCAGATATTGGATGAAAAAAAAGTCATATGTGTAATGCTTGCAACCATACTTTGGGTGCAACATTTGTGGAATTTTTTTTTTTTCATTGAGATCCATCTACAAATCAGTGCGAAGTGTCATTTCAGGTTTAGACTCTGTTGGCTGGCAACCGCCTGCAACTTTCCCTCTCTCAGCTGACTGACCAATCCCCAACAATCCTTCCCTGAGCTGTCCAATCATAGGTCACCCATCTTCCTCATTAACATATCTGAATGGACATTCTGTGATTACTGTTTGGTGTTTAGCGCTCTCTTGAACAGTCAGCAGTATTCATGTGTGTGGCACCCGTTGCCAGTCAGTATTATCTGAAATGGTGCCTACAGCTTCTCAGCAACCTGGAATGTCTGACTTAAGCATGTTGTATTTTCACTGTATGTACAGTATGTGTACTTCATGGCTCTGTTGTAACCAATCTGAGTGGTCATTTTTTTTGTCCTAATACTCATGCCACTTTTTTTTCCTTCTCCCCTCCACAGAAGGAACTGAGCCTTCCACGAAGAGGGAGTTTGTAAGTACCAATGTTTAAAGTCTCCATTGCTGATATATTCATTGGTAGACAAGGAGAGTCATTATGTACAGTAGTGGAAGATAACTGCATTAGGGTTGAAATTGGCAGTAATACCCCCAAAAAGGTGATTTCACTGACAGATTTGGTACAATGAGTCCACTGTTTGGACGTGTTTATCCTTTGCACTTCCTGGGTGTTCTGTGGGAGTGACCTCACAGCTCGTAAGTGTAAGGTACTGGCCTTTCTCCATTTGACCTGGGTTTGGTAAACAGAGCTGGGGCTCGCCAGCCAAACCAGTGTAAGGTACTGGCCTTTCTCCATTTGACCTCTCACATAGGTAAACAGAGCTGGGGCTCGCCAGCCAAAACACACTAAGCTTGGGGGTGTTTGGTCGCCGTGTTTTCACCGTGGCCTGGCAGAAGGCCCATTCTAGCACGGGGGGGGGCTGAGCTCCCAGGGGGTCTTGTGTCTGGGGCGCCCTGCCATGTCCCTTTGGGAAACATAGTTGTTAGAGATAATCTTGCAGCATGGTGCTGAAGGTCCCCCAGAACAGAGCTCTTGGTCCCTCTTCCTAAATGTTACATGACGTTCAGTGGGGTTCTGGCGCATTTCAGTGTGTGAAGGACTTAGTTGAATGTAGTATTAATATCTTGTATGTTTTTTAGCAGCTTTTAAATAGGAAATGAGAACTGGTGATCTTCGGAAGCATCCTGTAATGAAAGGCCAGACTGGCTAAAAAGTCGTGGGACTGAGCCGTGTGCTTAGAGTATTTGGATGAGTCTTGCTGGGAACAGCTGAAATGAAATACAAGTTACCCACTGTCTGTTTTAGTTCATGGATTGATGGATAGAATCGATCTTTATTGTCATTGTTTTAAAAACAATGAAAGATGGATGGATGCATGCATGCATGGACGGAGAGCTGTTTCTGTTGCTGGTTAGTTTTAAGCTGTTTTAAGCAGGAGCAGAGAAGTAGGAATCATGGATGTGGATTTCAGGTAATAGTGGTAATATTTTTGTATTTGTGTATATACACTCATTTTAATATGGTATAATTTTCTAATATGAATGCTAATGGTACCTGCCTGAAAAAAATGGATAATATTCTTGAGGCCAAACAAGGATGGCTGTCTGTCTGGTGTTTAAAAGTTTTCTTGGACTTAAAAGCTCCTCTCTTCTGTCAGGCTGTGTTTGGACTTTTAAGATGTTTCATTACCCCCTGATGAGGGAAGAGAAGATTCTTAGTCAGATGGCATGGCTGCCTTCAGAGAGACTGTGTGGCCTTTATGCCTATAGCCATGGCGGCTCCGCCCAGGTTATCCCACTTCCAGTTGAGAGTCTGGCTTTGGTCCTAGAGTAAATGTCAATCTGCTCTGCATTTCATTCTGAGGAGGGGGGGGGGTCCTCTGTGAGTCTCTGAATCATTGCCATGCTCCAAATGCAGGGGGTGCCCTCCCGGCTGAGCAGCTGGGAGATGCGTTAACTGGCTCTGTCTTACTTGGCCCCTCCCCTGCGTCTGCTCCCTGTCCCTTGTGGTTAGGCAGATCTGCACCTGCAGCTGAGGTCCGTGTGATCCCGGGCGTGGTGACGGCCCCGGTGGGATATTGCAAGAATTAGCCGGTGACTTTGTAGCTGCGAGTCCTTGCGGAGTGCAGGCCGCAATGAAATGGGGGCAGCCCACAGGAGACTGCGTCAGTCTAGGAGTAGGTGGGAGGGGAGGTGCTTCCTGTGTGATTGCTTGGGCTGCTTTGGGGGGGGGGGGGGTTGTAACTCACTTCCCATGGTGGATTTCATTACTTTACAGGGGGAAAGGACTGAAAACATGTTAAAAATTAACAGAATAATGGCCATGAAATATGAACAGGGAGGTGACTGTCATTGCATAGCCCAGCTGAATAGAATCTCTCCTCTTCGTGATTTGAGTTGAGCGTTTTTTTTTTTGTCTTGTACATGGGGGAGGAAGACACCCATGGTTTTTTCCCTACTGCCTCTGTATGTCTTTTGTACCTTTTACACCTTCAGCTGCTGGACTTAAGTCAAAAAAGTATAGGTGCGTTGACAGAAAACATGGCGCCCTCTTCTGGCCTCTGCATGCTTCTGAGAACAGCACCTAGATGCATTTGCAGTCTGGCTTTTACCATTATGCTAGACAACCAAAAGGCTGTCAGCCAGCTGTCGGTTCATCTCCCTTTATCGCCAAAGCTATGCGCCGCTTCTTTCTTTGGTGGCTTTTGTTACTCTGATTGTATCTTACTCGCATGACTGAATGTCTGCAGAATGGGAAATTGTGATCAAACCCCGAAAGTATTCAGACGTATACCCAGTATATGTATGTATGCAATTTTAAATGTTTTATGGGCCTTATAATTTTAACCCCCTAAGACGTGCTAATAAGGTGGGATATTTGCATACTTGGCTTGTTACATTACACATGATATTTTACATGATATTCTGACTCCATCAAAGTAATTAGTCCAGCCTGGCAGCTGTTTGATTTTGCAGGTTCTCATCCTAACTGCTGTGATTACTTGCTGTTGGCTTTTGTTTTCAGCGTGACTCTTGCCTTTAGTGTTAGAAATGCCATTTTTAATCGCCAGTTGACAACCTCGTTAAAGTGACACAGAAAGAAGGTACAGGATAACATACAGCCTGTTTTTAACCATGCTCCCCTTTAGCTTAGAAGTATAGATGGCTGCTTCTTCAGTTTGTGTCCCTATGATGAGCTGAGATCACATGTATGTAAAATAACTGCTTCCCCTCCGCTCCTTGAGTGTGCCTTTTGAACAAATTGCACGTGTTTCCCGATTCATATGACTGTGCTGCGATTGATTTTTACAAGTGCTCTTTGCATTGACATTTACATTGAAAATGTTTGACTGGACCCTGATGATTATGTGACTTAAAGCCTTTCTGTCTCCAAAGAGGCCGCTCTGAACTGCCATATGTGAAGATGTGGGTGCGGTATACAGGTGTGTGGAGCGCTTCTTGATCTGGGCCTTGACTTGATGCATCTCCAGCTCACTTTGTCCTACTTAATAAAAATCCCTTTGCATTGCGGGGCCCTTCTGCCACACGATGTTGCTGGTGGTGAGTCATGTGCTAATTTGATAGTCCACAGTTGCTGGCATGAGGGGCGCAGATGAGCGCCGTCTAATAGCGGTTTGGTGGAATGAGGTTGCTTCTAGATGATGGAGGAATATTGCAGTGGTCTGTGCGCAGTGATTTATGTAAACTCTTTCAGTGGCTTCTGTAAAACTGCAGGGTTTGATACGGAGCTGCTGCAGTGTCACATGGTCAGCTCTGTCCCTTCGTCTCCCCTCCAAATGTAACCCTTCGCAGGAAGCACACCCCTTATGCTGGCCAGCATGTGGCTCTGCAGGATAGGACACTGTGCCTGTGACATTGTGAGGTCGCCAGTTCAAATCCCATGGCTGGCAGTGACGTAACCTTGAGCAAAGCCTTGAACTCGAAGCTGGTCTAGAAATACTGGCTGACCCTGCTCTCTGACCCTCACTTGTGTGTCTCTTTGGACAGAAACGTCTGCTAAATAAGTAAATGTAAATACATGAAAACGTTATAGGTGTGTATGAATAGCTTCCGCTGGGTGCCATGCTCAAGTTTCACATTAATGTTTAAGCCCATGTGCGGGTTTGAAAATTGTGTTGATTGCGGTAGCAACGTCGCGGTAAGCATATACGTAATGGTATGTATTGATGAATATTTATGTGAGTGTTTTTATAAGTATGCTTTCCAGCCTAAAAGTGCAAAATAATCTGAGCACAGCTGCCTCAGCAGTAGCTAAAGTTCATTGTTTAATACCTCTTATACATGTACTGGTTCTGGTTGGTAATGGTTTACTTTTTAGCAGTTTAAAAAAAAATCAGTTGCCCTTAGTTATGTGATCCAAACTTTCCTCAGAGTTGTTAATCATATGTTGTTTTATACTGCTGCACATGTTTAAATTGCACTCATAAGGGTTTTCTCAACTCAGAGCCAGACGAAAACTTGTAGCAGGCTGCAAGATGTGTGAATTATAACCACCGTCATTATTCACTAATGAATCAGGCGTGTACGGGCAGGTACACATGTGCTGACTGTCATTAGGTACTGCTTCAGGATTAGTATCAGTGTTATGGGACTGTAATCATTTTCCCTCTCCAGAATTTTTTGGCCCAACTATGGTTCCTTGTCCTCCATATTTTTCCCTCCTCACACTTTTAAGAGAGTGTCAGTTTGGGTTTTATGGATTTTTATTCATTATAAGAAGTATTGCGGACTTTACCATCCTGTGTAAGCCTCTTAGATGTTTAAATTTAGTCATCAATAACCTTATTAAGAAGGTATCCTGCTAAAGGAGCAAAATGCATTACATTTGCTATACCATGTTCCTATGAGTGGCTGATTAATAAGGTATGTTCCCGGCTGCGTTGCCTGCCTGAGCTGCTAAAACTTAAACATGATTTGCAGTAGGACAAACTTACTTCTAACTGAACAATAAGTATAAATTTTAAATGAATAATAATGTAAAAAGTCCCCATAGCATCTGTTTTTAAGGAACATATATGCTGTTTTAAATTTTTAATTTATCGTGACAACTCTAGGTGCAGTATTGTAAAGGTTTAGCTAGTCACTGGGTGTGTGGCGTTTCGGCAGCTCCTTTGAGTGTCACCTTTGTGCTGAGCAAAGTGTGTGTGTGTCTGTGTGTGCGTGTGTGTTTTAAACACCTTAGCTTATGTGTGGGCATATAAAGACACATAAAGTGTAATTGTTGAAGGCAAGGGAGAATGGCAAACAAAGTACAACAAAGTACAACAAAACCTAATCATTACTGAATGATGTAGGGAGTAGTATCTATATTTTTGAGTAGTATCTATATTTTTGTCATACACACACCACACCTCAACATCATCAAAAATGAATACGAGCGCTAGCTGGAGGTTTGTGTATCATTATTGACTGAGCCGATCAGTTGATTGTAGAGGCCAAAGCTGCCATTGAGGATGGTATCAGCTATCATTAAGGCCACGTTTAGACCCGAGCTGACCCAAGCTAATAACACTGCCTTTATTAGGTAGCCATGTGTATTTTTTGTTTTGCCTTAATCTGTATATGAATCTTCACTACTTCTGTCTGTTTATACACTTACGTACTGGACAGGTGGACCGGTTTGGACCAGCTTGCCCTGTCACTGCATTTTTTCTTTCCTCTTCAGTGTCAGCCGTTTTGGTTTTCAGTTAATTTGACATAATTTGAACCCCCCCCACCTCCCCAATTCTGTTTCGAATGTCAGCCACACACATGATTTCCACACAAGATATGCGAGTCGCCTGCGGCCTGTCATGGGGGTGGGGGGGTACACCAATATAGGTCTGGGGGAGGGGGGGACTCTGCTCGGTTATGGTGACTCTCATGTCCACACCTCCTACAATACCCCTCTTCGTGAGGCCCCAGGCCATCATACACAGAATGACCTACCCCCCCGCCACATTCTCCCCATGTGTCAGAAACATGCTTCTCACATAATCACAATGGTCAGTGGGAGGGGGGTGGTGCTGGAGAGTTCTGAAGGCTGTGCTGATGGAGCGACTCACCATCGCTGCC
>JAODJW010000117.1:2249333-2265983 GCA_026777045.1 Hyperopisus bebe
TAGATATGTTTGATATTCGCAAAGGTGCTATACTACTATATAGCTAGTTAGTAAGTTGTTGTGAGCAAAGTTATTGCATGTCTGGAATTTATATTTCATTTTTCTATTTGCATTATGCAACTTTTTCTTTTGAAGAGCCAAGGTGCCCCTTCCATTCTGAAACCCTGTTTGCGATTCTCTTCATATTCACTTTGTAAATATGTGTATACAGTAAATAAAGTGTCTGCACATGCACAATGTCCTTTGTGCTGCTGCGTCCTGTCCATTATAAAATTTCTTAATATTATTAAGAAAATAATTTGTTGATATTTGTTGAATAATATTGGTAGTCGTTAACTGGCGTAATTGGAACAAATATCTTTTCTGTGTGTGTGTGTGCTTCTGTGCGAGTGAGTGTTTTTGGGGGTTAGGGTTAGGGTTGTCATTGGAGGTTTGTAAATGGCGTTTAGTTTGTGAGCGAATGTGCTTTTACTCTGAAATGGATAATCTGATCACAAATGGAAGGACAGGTTCAGTCACGGGTGTTTTCGGGGGACTGCCGTTTTAGAAGTCCGGCAAAATTACAAATATGCCACACAGCGTAGGTAAAACAGAGGAGACGTGTCCAAAAGGGACAGATTAAATGATATGCATTTTGGTTATTACATTCCATTTCAAAATTAATTAGAAGCAGATGTTTCCCTTCCTTTATGGAATGTAATTTGAGCACTGGGGAGGAGAATGAACACATTAGGAATCACTCTCCTGCACTCTGCCATACCTGCCTGTAGCTGGGCCCTCGCCTGCATGTAGCTGGGCCCTCGCCTGCCTATAGCTGAAAGCTTTTTTGACCTAAGCATAGCAATAAAATTGGCAATATAATGGCGCAAAGTGCATGGAATCGTTTTCTATATTTTTTAATAAAGCTTTGCAATAATTTTTGCTGCAAGCAATGACCCTGTGAACTATGACATTATACATGGCCTGCTTCAGTTCACTTTAGCCTGCTATAGCTTCCTTCAGCCTGCTTTAGCCCACTCAAGCATAATTTTTGCCCTGCAAAATGCACTGATTTAAAGATCTTTTTTTGTAAAACTTTGCAGGTAATTTATTTTGAATTATTATTGCATCTGCCTAATAGTTAGCCTGCTCAAAAGCATACCTCTTCTAGAAATATTTTGCTTAGGTTCATGTGCATAGAGGTGTTGTAGGGGCATGGCAGATTCAGGGGGTGGAGCACTTTACAGATGTCCCAAAACCTACTGCCTCTCTCCCACTCGACAAAGTATATTCATATGGGACCAATGCTTCTTCAAAAAGTGCTGACCTAAGCAGGGGGCCTAAGGTGACATTTTGTCCACAATGCCCCCTGCATGTGCATGTTGTTAACATTGTGTGGATTCATTCTGGTTACCTATGTACTTTTTTCCTCATTAATGCAGTCTTGTGAGCTACTAGCAGTTATTGAACTCATTAATGGTTACCTTCTCTGTTTCCGCCTGTCTGCATGTGTGAGGGTGGAGCTGAGATATCTTAAACACAATTTGTTTGACACTTGACTTTAAATTCATTTTAAATACAGTGGTACCTCGTTCTCGAGTTTAATCCGTTCCAGACTCCGAATCCAATCCTAAGAAGTTCGAATTCTGATCGAATTTTTCCCATTAGAAATAATGGAAAACCAATTAATTGGTTCCCGGCCCCCCAGAATGACACCTAAATATGTTCTATGTCAAACTGGTTTGTTCGACTTTCAAGAAATTTGAGTTCTAGTGAGTTCGAAAACCGAGGTACCACTGTACTGTTAAAATAAGCAGTTGCATTTAGTCTGTAATGAAACTGTTTATTTTTAACCAGTGAGTATTACACACCCTAACCCTTATTGGCTGAAGAGTTTAGTTACACGCATGACGTTTGTATCCCAGGCAGTGCCGACGCATAATCTGCTATTTCTCCCGAATATCACTAAAGCAGTGAGAACTGGTTTTTAGTTAATTTACCTGGTAAAATAAAGTTTAAATAAATGACATAAATGCTCTAATAGTACATGTAAGTTGGTGGTTTATTTATTGTTAGTTACTGTAATGTTGCGCTGCTTTATTTGGTTAATCGTCCAGTTTGTGAAGAAGGCATTCAAGTATGAATTGCATTGTAGTATGACTCATTTCCTGGCGCGTGCAATTTATATTAGGTCAGCGTTCACGGTTTGACTTCTGATATTCAGATCGAGTTCTAGGTCAAACTGGTTTGTCGACTTTCAAGATATTCGAGTTTTAGCGAGTTCGAAAACTGAGGTACCACTGTACTGTTAATATAAGCAGTTGCTTTTGGTCTGTAATGAAACTTTATTTTTAACCAGTGAGTATTAAGTATAAGCACTAGTATCACGGGACGGTCTTTCGTTGCTTGTTATGCATTAGCCTTCATATAGCAGTGACCTTAACGCATGTGTAATTGAACCCAATTTGAGAATGAGGTTGGAAAACATTTGGGAAACAAGCTAAAACCTGTAAGGCTAAGAGCCAAATGTCTGCCCAGAAAAACAGCCAGACTGCCGAGTTTAAATCGCTCAAGCTATTCTGAGAGTTTGGTATAGTTGTCGTTTTGCAGCTGAGAGTTCAGACAGTCAGACTCATCAGGTTCAGACTGAATGAACCCAAGGCCTCGTGCAGTTTATGTCCCTTGAACAAATGCCCTGTGACGTTTTTGATTTGAAATGAGCCCTGTGGCCAAGCTTTTCCATTATATTATTTTTTGAAGTAGGTGGCCCTTGATTATTGAGTATGCTTATCCTGGTCACAGCCAATCATAACATGGACAGATGATGTAATTTGTATGGTATCAAAAAAAAATTATAAAATAAACACCGTCCTTTAAAAAATGTTTCCTTTTGTATTTAAGTATTTGGTTCTGTTTCCGTTTTTATTTCTGGCTTGCATGAGGCAAGAAACAGGACAGTTGTTACACAGAACCGGCATGATTTAATATACTATGGGTGTAGTTTCAATAATTAAAGGTACGGGGTGAGTAGTATTATAGAAACGTGGTACAGAGGTGGATGGGTGCACACGCACACCTTCCGAAAACCCCAGAGGGGTTTGGCGTGGCAGCACTGCTCAAAAGACACGATCGTCATCAAAATAAGCATAGGTCAGGCTTGGGCATGGTATCCACCCTGGAGTCTGCTTTAGATTAGATGTTTCAGAAGAAAGGCACATGGGCCTGCTTATCTTCCACAGACTGGCACAAAGTGCTCTGTAATCTTATACCTGAGTCACGTTGTGTTTGGCCGGAAAAGCGTTGGCCCTCTGCAAACAGATTCCGTTCCCCGGGAGTGACTCCCAAGTTTAACTCCTGAAAACTTTCCACTTTCCTGTGAATGGCCTGATCAGGTGAGGAACAGACCCCGAGGTGACGTCACTGTTTACATTCTGGCACTTTAACCACACGGGGACATGTGTTTGCAGGTCTGTCCCATTCCCCACCCACAATGCACCAGCAGTGAGCATGTCGCTTCTTTTTGTCTGCACCTGCCTGCAGATGCTACTGTAGCCAGAGTGTTTCGCCATATTGGCAAGAGCTCCTCTGAAGTTTGGAAAAGAATAGCAGTGCTTCATGTTCTGGTTTTATGTTGGTGCCCTCTTGTGGAATTGCTTATTTTTGCAGTATTTAAAATGAATTTAGAGCCAAGTGTCAAATTGTGTTCAAGATATCGTCCATGTATCTGGAACGCCGCCCACCCCCCCCCATATGATTGTCTGTGACACCACTTCTCTCAGGAGCAGTAAGAATCACAACAGAGGCCATTATCTTCATCCATGGGTCCTTACCACCCCCCTGTCCCCCAGGCAGAAAAAAGAAGCCAGATTCTATATTGCAGGTCAACAAACTTCAGATTCCTTAGGTAATCCCTGAGAAGAATATGAAAGACGTAAATACAGCAGGTTTAATCTCCAGTAAACATCAGTGTTGCCCAGCTTGAGAGACGCCAGGTTTAAGCTCGTAGCGAAGCAAGGCGGTTCCTGCACCTTTGTGTCTTCGAGCCGGCGTGGGGGGAGAGGTCCTATGAGCACATGTAGCCTCGGCTTAGTTCGGGCTCTGAGGCATGTAATCGCTTGTTTTTACTGCACTGGGGCAGCGCTGATCCTCACCGGTTTATGCTTGAGACACGGCAGTTTTTATGAGATTGAGCATTAAAGGGTGGTTATTTTACTGCGTGCAATGTCCATTTCTTACAGGAACCTCATAACACGGCTTATCTGCTGAGTAGCCGGATGAGAGGAATCGGGGGGGAATAGGCGATATGAGCTGCTGTCAGGCACTCTTGAGGCAGACTTGCTCACTCTTCGCTGACACGGGGGGAGCCAGAGCACAGGGCAGGGGACTCCATGGGGGAAGATCTTATTTACATTTCAAAAAAGCCTCCATAATGCCTTCTGGGGGATTTTGCAGGGGAGCCAGATTGGCGAAAGCTGTGGACACGCTGCAAAGCATGTTACTGATGCAATGCTGTTCTCTCCTCACACCCCCGTTTAGAACATGAAGTGGTATGTCCCTGTTAGATGATATGGAGCATGTTTAGCAGAGGCAGTGTTTGGGATATGGATCAGACCGATTGAGGCAGGAAGGAGGGGGGGAAATCACAAGTCAGCTGTTCAAACGTGCCGTGTCCTGGCATCTGACCCGCAAGGCCGAAGTCCCCCTGGTGGATTTTTCTGGGCCCCTGTCGGCTGGATTGTTGCGTTCTTTCCCATCAGACCGTGCATGTCGCAGCTGCTTGCAGATGTGCCGGGAACGATCGAGCGCTTCACTGGAAGCGCTGGCGGTGAACCTGCATCCGCTCACCATTTGTTGGCACCTGGTCTCCTGAGATCCCTGTCGCCGCTGCCGGGCTGCTGGCATGATTCCCAGGTCATGTCCGACTCCAGCTTTTGGACTGTCCTCTCCAACTTTTCCATGCCCCATTTCCTCACTGGAGCTCGACTTCGCCGGTCTAAAAGGTATTGATCTAGACGCTGTGTTACCATGGGGTTTGGAGTGCTGGGTTTTTTGTTTTGTACTTGGTGTGTTTGCTTTACCTTGGATCTTATTCCTAATTTCGCCGGATGGTAGTAGCAAGACGGAAAAAACACGTTTGGGTGTTTCTCCATTGTGTGTGTTTCTTTGTCAGCTCTGCGGTGACTTCCAGTTAATCTTTGATTACTATCTATACATTGTTGTTCCGCCCATGTGCAAGGAACAAAGGATTTTTACAAATAAGTTCGTGGAGACAGCAAGATCGAATTTATTACAAACCCTTTGTGTATTTGAGTTTTTGGTATCGGTTCTGAAGATTATTAGAAGACCCTTCCACCCAATACACTAATGTCACTCATCTTATGCCAGGAAAGCTGGAAAATCCAGAATTTTAGCCAAACACTACCATTGCCTTTCAGTTATCAGGAATTAGCCGTATCACGTGCTTCTTTCTGAGACTGTTTTCTGGCGTAAATGGTTTCCTGTGGTGTAAGAAATCCCTATGAATGAGAGGGAATGACTTTCTGTTCCAGTAACATGACCCCAGAAGCCCTCTTCCCCTCTGTAGTGTCACTCACCCTCTTGCACAGATCAAGCTGTTGAGGCGTTGCTCTGCGCCGAGGCCTCCTGCCAGCCTCCGCAGCCCCGCACTTCTCAGCTTACTTTGTCGAACTGTATTTATTTATTGATGATTTCCTGACCTGCACACACCCTTTCTCTCCCGAGGTCGTGTCAGTCTCTGGGTTAGTGCCTAAATCTGGATGCCCTGTATACTATTTCCCTACCGTTGAGCTGGAGTTGATGACAGCTAGAGATGCATTTATTGATCTCCTGAAAGGTGGTGTGAGAGAGAAGATCTTAGAGAGGTAGTTTTGGGTGGTCAGTGGTCAGGGATGGGAGATGTGTTGAAGGTGTTTTGTACAATGGGATAACGGATTACTGAAATCAGTGGGAATGTTTGGCTGTTTGGGTGGTGCGCCTTTGACAATGCCAAGACAGACAGTGGCGAGGGCCATTTGTCATGCTGGGACGCCGTGCTGTTATGGCGACCTGCTTCAGCAGTGCGGCTGTGTGGAATAACACGGGACAGTGCTCTTATTCGTCATACGGGATGCCAGCCATCCTGACTGTTTATCTGACTTCGATGATTATATCTTGGTAATAATCACATGCAGAATTAGTTCATTCCCTTAACCAGGCACCAGATTGTTCAGTTGATCTTGTGTTGTGGTTGAAATTTTGCCAGATTTTCTTGCAAAATTGACATTTTAATCTTGGTATGGTTGGCCAATAAAAACGCTCTCCTTTTTAGCCTGTGTGGTTTGTTTTACTTCGGTGATTGTATCTTTATCATGGTGGTGAACTGCACGGTGATTATCTCTTGGGTGTCGCTCCATGTGGAAAATACCTCTCGCACGTTGGCCTCTAGGTCTTCAGCCTCTTCCTGTTGTGGGTGTTGGTGTGCCTTTACTGTTTTGCCCTTTATTTTAAGTGGGCAAGGGACTTAATTGTAGGGCTTACCATTTCTCGAGGTGTCATGGAGGTTATTTTGAAATGGCCAATGGCACAAATATACAATATATAATTTTCGATTATATTTTTAAATTTGAAATAATGTTGTATTATTGACCATGTTGAAATCTGGAAAGTATAAAAAGCTAATAAGGTTTTATAGATTTTTTCCCCAATTTATTATATTAAACTTTTGCTGAAACTTTAATATAAGTATGTTGCTGATTTACTGATGATTAATAGCTCTTTACTTTAAGAAGAAATGTTTGTGTTGTGAGTTGCTCTTACCAACTTTAGTTACAAGCTGTATAGTGGTTAAGACTGAATTTCTAACTAAAGGACCTTTGACTTGGAGCCCTTCCTTCCAGTTTCAAAGTATTATTTGGAGTGCCAACTTAATGATCCTGAATTAGCTATTAAAGGTGAATTTAGATGACATTTTCTGGCATTTGCATTATTTACTATTCTGTCTGTTGAGCAAGGGCTCAGGTTTTTTTTGGGGTATGTGACATCCTGATGCTCCCTGTCTGTATGTGTGGGAGAGCTGTGGGAATGTAAAACGGTGCAGGATTTACTTTTGCGTCACTCTTTTGTTGCTGCCTTGTTTATCCGTCAGGTGTCTGGGTGCTGCCACTGTTGTGTGTGCCTTGAGCACGGGCGGGATTATCTATCGGTAACCGTGAAATTGCACGCTGGGGCCTGTTCACGGCCAAGCCAGAAGCATGGAGTCCCGTCCGTCGTGCTGGCTGCCCTCCAGCATGTGGCTCAGGTGGCTGGTGGCCTCGTCTGTGCTGATAGTTCTAGACATCACGCTGCAACTAAATAAGTAAAATCCAATCGAAACGATGAATGGAAAGAAGAGAGCTGGCTCATCTGGGTGGGACCAGCTCAATCTCATTAAGGAAGTGCTGCTTATGGCTTTTTCATGACCTTACGATCTGCATCATTCAGTAGAATTTAAGAGCGGTCTAACGGCATGTACTGACGGCTCTGCGGCAGCTACAACCTCTGTAGTGTGTCCATTAAAATCGAGGGGGTCTGGGTGACCTTATCTGAAAGAGTGACATGGCTTAAGGTCCTGGGTGCTAATAATAGCCCCGCGAGTAACGCTAGGTGACCAGAGGCTCTGCTGATCTCTGTACGTGTCCCCGAGCACAGACCCAAGGAACGAGGCTCTGACTCACAGCACTCTTCACCAAGCTAGACTGGCTGTGACACCAAAACAGATGGAAAAGAGCCAGGCCTATCTCAATATAGGAAATTATTTAATAGGGCTTTCATTGCCCATAGTCATGTCGTGTGTGTGTGTGTGCGTGCGTGTGTGCGGGTGCATGCCCTCTTATGGACTGACATCTCGTCCAGGACGTCCCCCAGCCCTGCACCCTGCACTGTCAGGGATTGGTTCCAGGCTCCCTCCCACAACACTCTAATGGGAGGAGGATGGATGGGTGAATGGATGTACAAGATTCAAAAAAGAAGTCTGATTTATGACCTGTGTTAAGGTGGATAACTTGTAAAGTGCACTTTTTTTATTTTTTATTTTGGTGATGTGCCCCTTAGTAAACTTCAGTAACCCCCAAATGCCCCCTCAGCACACGTACCAGGTGTGCAGCTGGACAGCATATGGCTGCAGTCTTTACTGCCCCCCCCTTCCCATTAGGCTGGACGTGAGCATTAGGATTCGGTCTGTTGTGTAAATGCCGTGTTAAGCGATGTCCCCACAGTCTAGTGCTCTGTCGCGGCAGGTCAAATACACACCTACACACCCGCACACACTGCTGACCATGCGGTGGGGGGGCACTGCCTGAGTTTCCCACACTGCTGCAGCAGAGCACGTTGGCCTACTTGTAAATATAACCTCCCCCCTAAAGTCCTTTGTCCTTCCTTTGGATTGAATACATCCCAAGACAATTGCACCCCCCCTCCACTCCACACCCCTGATGGTGTTTCTCACTTTCAGTGATGCAGGGGCCCCATTTCTGTGAAGACCCGGACGAGATTCTTCTCCAGACAAAAACAGTGTGGGGTTCACTGTAACTCTGAGACCCTATAATCTAGATATGAGGGCCGTTTATTCTTTCCTTTACTGCTGAAGGGGAATATTAGCATATGCTTATGGATGTGGCTTTGGGCCTGTTTCCTGCTGCCGTCGGCCCTGAATGGGGAATTCCCCAATAAAAGTCAGGTCCATTGCAAGCATTTTGTTGCGTAGCTGAGTTTCCAGAGCCTCTCCGTCCTACCCGTCAGTCCTCTGACTCAAACTCTCTTCAAAGTGGGCCTGATCCCACAACACGCGTACTATAAATAAAGGCGGTTAAAGGTGATCTGCTTTGCACACGTCTCCTAGATGTTTTTTCCGGTCGCTGTCATGATATAAGTATTGCGCAATTTCCAAGAAAGGCCTTTAGGTCAGGGTTATCGGTTCTGCTTAGAGAGGAGTGGGTTTAAGGAGTTTTCTCTCTCTCAGTGGGAGTACCTGCTTTATCAGTTGCACTGAGCTTTTAAGGTGTCTCTATCCGAAGTATCGTAATGCGTCCATCTCGTTTGCCAAGTGGTAACTTACTATGCCATCAAGAATTTTGGTCCATGAGCCTAAGCAGGTGACCTAAATCATTAATGTGTATGATTTGTCCAGTCACACTGCACCATTCCAATCATGTTGAAGAAGCTATAATGAAATTGAGGTGAATTTACAAATCGGTATTACGAAGGTGGTATAGAAAGGTAGACGTGGTTTTACCAAACTGGGATGGAAAATGTCATAATATGGTGAAAGTGTTCAGTGTGTGATGGGTTTCACATTCAGTCTTTTCTATGAAGTTGCTGAAGTTAACTAGGGCAGCATTAATAAACAGTATGAATCTTTCTCCTCAATCTGTAACCCATCATCAAGCCGCCATTGGCTGCTTTAAGCGACCTGCTGTCTGTGTAAAGCTACATATACACTCTGGTTATGAGGCTCTCCAGGCACTTTGAAGGCATTCTGGGAAGAATAAAACCCCATCACTGAGCAACTGGGACCAGAAGTGAAACTTCATGATGGTCTTTTCATGCTCACTGAAGAAACAATGCTAGAGTATTCATTCTCTGAAAGGAAATTCTCAGGATTGTTTGGTCGATTGATTGTAGAGGATCCGTAGGTATTTTCAGGCCAGTGTGCTTTCAGACATTATCAATGTTTTTGTTCATCTGGTCACTGCAGAGTCACAAGTGAGCCTGGAGTCTATCCTAGGAATCACTGGGAAGAGGATACTCTTGACGGGATTCCAGTCCATCGCAGGGCACCCACACACATCGGACAGTCCAGAGCCATCTGATTGCATTGCAGAGACGAGAATAACGGGAGGAAACCAGCGCAGACAGATGGCCTGTTTCTAATGTGTGCATGTGATGGTAGATACTGCTGCTTGTTTGTATATTTTGTCTATAAAGGATGCTTGACTCACACAGACAACTCAGCTAACTGTGCCTTACATGGAGTCTGTCTGAAGACCAGACTTTTCATATGAGTCACCCGCATGGTATAGCCAATGTGGGACCCACAGCAAGGTCTCAGCCATGACCTCAGGCAAACATCGCCTGGCATTTAAATAAATTCTACCATTTTCTATCAATGTACTAGTTATTAGTAAGCAGTATGGGTGAGCTGTTTTAGGTGCTATGCTTACCATGTTTGAATGGGTATTTTAATTATTCATGATATTATTTGGTGTGTTTTAACAGAAAATGTATTCATCTGCAAATTATTGACGAATGCCTGTATTTTTCTGCCTTCTTTTCCAATGGAATAACATCCCTCTAATATTACAGCCGTCTTATCCTGCGTCCCATATTTCAGTCCGTGCCAGGGTTATGTAATGCTCAAGAACTTGAAATTAGAAGGAATTAGATCCGCTGCTCTCGTCTTAGTGGAACCGGCCCACAGACGTTTCCCGCTTTCATCAGCCGTCGTCATCGTGCCTCACTGACGGCCTGGGGACGGGATTTGCCAGGGGTAGGAGCTGATGCCAGTCGGAGTTGTAGAAAGCACCCAAGGCAATGGCGGGCGAGCAAGTGGGCGGGCGGGCGGCTCCAATCGCCCGCCTCTGCTCCTCTCGGGGCTCTGGAGCTGTTCCCGGCCACTGAGTGTTTGTCACTTTGCTTTATTCTCTTTGGCGGGATTCGGGCTTAGTACAAGCTGTGAGGAGCAGCTCCTGGCTTCAGCCATGCTTGATTTCCAATTCAGCTCCATTCACCAGCCATCGCAAGGAAAATCAGCTTTTACCTTGTTTTTACTTCTCCGCTTTTGATTCAATGCAATTTCAGAGATGTTTAATGTTTTTATGGAATATCAGACTTGAGGTTCTAGGATTCTTTCATGCGTATTTTTTGGTAGTTGATCTGCTTTGTCTTGTGAAATAGGATTAGCTAAAAACAGCAACTTAATACCATGCAAAAGAATCCTGTCAATTCTGCTTTAAAGTCCCTTATTTGAAAATCCCTCTGTGTAATGTAGCCTCATATTAAAAACAAGAAGAACCACAGATTTGGATGATGTCATGCACAATTATGTTGTCAGTGTCTGATAGCTGGCCAGCCAGAAATGTGACAGAAGTGGGAGTTTTTATAGACAGTAAAGTTTAAAATCTGCCCTGTGTGCTCTTTGCTAATATTTTATACCATTTCCCAGGCCTTTTGGAAGCAGTTTTTGACAGCTGATGATTTGGTGATGTCATTCTAGCTCTGAAAAGTTAATGTAGTGCTTGTGTGATGACAGTAAGGTCACTTTGCTTTAAAATCCAAATGAACCATTTCAGGATGTTTTGCAGTTCTTGAGAACACAAACATGTGACAGCCTGACTATTTAAGTTGCGTTAACTGATGTCCAAAGGAATTTCTGGTGCTGTCATGCACAAGTCAGAAGCCGTTGCTTAAAATGGTAACCATGGAAAGTTCCAGGAGTACACAGCATATAGATGTTATTTGTGATAGATCTTAAGTAGTTTGTGCCTTGTGAAGTTTTCCTGACAGCGAATGACTGTTTGTAATTTGTATGAGTGGGACTACTTTTATGGGATTGGTTGTTTTGTGTAATGGAGAGCTCCTTTCTCTTCATTTGCCCCTTGGGGGAGGGGGGGCAGGAATTGGTCCCTGTCGCTGGTAAAGAGGGTTCAGGATGACAAGGGAGATGGTTGCATGCCGTGCCGCATTGGATCCCTCATCAGGCTGCAGGCTCTGTGTGGGCTCTAGTATTTTGGGTACAATAGCTATTGCTGTGTAACTATTACTGACAGCTAAAACCCACAGCTTTATTTTTAAGTAATGCGTTTTGTTTTATTATTGTGACCAAACTTTACCGCCTAAACCTGTTCGAAGCTTATAAAATCAATGGACCATTTAAAAAATTACTTTAACTGTCATTTTTATTTATCAATATATAAAGGATATGCACAAGCCTTTAGCTTGGGCTGAATGATGGAATGAAACCCAAGACCCATTTGGCACGCCTCACAGTGGCAGTGTCTCCACAGAGCTACGTGGGTGGGTCGGCTGGGAATTAGAGCATCATTGGGGCTTGGTAAGAACCGCATCAGGTGTCTGGGTTATAGGAGACCAGTTGCACTGTCTGCACATCGGGCCTGCAGCCCATAGATTATATGCGAATTAGAGAGATCCAGCCACGGTCAAAGTTTTGTCCGCTGACGTCATTTGTGACACTGGAGGGATTTACGGGAAAACCACAGCCTGAGGAATGGGACACTGTAAAGCAGGAGGTCTGGTATTCTCTCCCAATTTCCTCCCCAGGTGTATATTCCACTGTTTCATTTTTTGGGAATTCCATCCATATACCATATCAAATGTATTTTCTTTTACAACCATTTTCTACATATCCAGTTACAGCATGCACAATGGAAAAAGAACAGGCGGAAACCCCCACAGACTTCATTGCTTATTTATATGAAGATGTCCTTTGAAAATCTATGCATCTATATCACTGTATATGTATGCTGGGTGTTACATGTCAAAGTTTCTGTTGGACGTTCAGGTTGTAACAAAGTGAAAAATTTCAAGATACCTCCTTGCCTAAGGTAACTGAGAATATTTAGAGCAGCTGTTTCTGGTGAAGAGGCTTTACCTTTCAGTAAGAGGATCTGTTTTGTAAGCAGTAAGTATGTCAGCACAGAAGCACACTTTGCCTGTCCTTCAGTGCATGCTGGGATAGCCCCTCCGCTCATCAGTCATTACCGAGCACTCTAGAGACACCTGTAGCTGTGGTCTGATTATAGCAGACCTGGGGAGATCCTCACGCATACCTACCGGCTGACCCTGGGCTATGAATGTGACGTGTCTGAGTTCTGAGGATGCATTGTAAATAATGCAGTACCTAAACCAGAAGAGTTACAGGCTATGGAGAAAGACTGGCAAACGGTAAGGACTAAAAAGTCTTAGGATAGAGCTGCTGTGTAGTTTTAGATCATCTCATTGTGGTAGCTTGACCGCCAGCGTTGTGTAGTGTCATGTTTTGTGTGTCTGCTGAGTGAAGAGATGGGAATTAAGGAGACCCGTCCGCCAATTTTGGTTCTCGGGGGTTCTCACATGGTATTGTAGAAATGCCAGTTCCCATAGAAGCATTTGCAGCAGGATGCTTAGATTAACGTGCGATGCTCTAATGAGGTCGCCTTTTTATTTAGCCCGAGCGCTGTGCTGAAATGCCGAAAGGTGCAGATCAGCATGAGCCGTGTCTCCCGGGATCAGCCCCTGGTGTCCTTGTAGGAATCTGTGATCTCCCCTCACGGCCAACGTGGTTTAGAGCGACTGTGTCCCTGAGCGTGTTCCCACTTGCAGCTGACTCACGCTTATTCACAGGAGAGCTGATTAAGCTGAAGGTCACCTACTGTTTGAAGGGCTTATGTTAATCAGAAGGGTTGCACCCCAGATGTGTGGTGTGACTGTACAATCGTGCACTCAGAACGTTGCATCTGCGTTCTGACACCCTTGACGGGACCCTCGATGTTGCTGCCGTATTCTTCCTGTAGTAGCTTCCAGTATGTGACCCTTGGTGGTCAGCACGTGTGGCCCAGTATGAATTACTGATTATCATCTTGGGTTGTGTGAGGGTTTATGTATGGTTTGGTGCCAGAAAACAAATTGGTTTGTATCTATATACACTCATGCACAAAGCAGCTTGTGAGTTTTTTGGCAGTTGTTTATATCGTTGTTTTGCGAGTTAGAGATTACAGGTTGCCTGGCTGTCAGCTGCCCTTACTTGGGGTTTCACTGCATGTGAAACCCTTTCTCATTGTTCCTATGCATCACTCCCGTGCTGGTTTTTCTCTTGCCGATGGCTCCTTCTGTAAACTGAGTCTTCGCCCCTTTCCCCCGTTTCACACGTGTCACAAGCTCAGCACCTCCTCAGGTTCTCCCCGATGTAACATAATTCTCTGTTCCCTTCTACAGCTGCCGGACGAGCAACAGGAAGAGCCTAATAGGAAGCAGCCAGCCCTCGGCTCTCCCGCGGCCCCACTCGCCGCTCTCCGCGCACACAGGTGAGTGTTCTAACACTGGGGACACTGGCGCCCCCTTCAGCCGGACTGACGCAACTGCTTCTGGTTCTTCAGACTCCAGAGGAGCTTATTAAAACTCATGATTGTGGATTGTGGCTGTTTCTGCTTGAAGGATGCAGGTTGTAAGTGGCCTTAACACCTGCTGCCCGCTTCTCTACCTTTCTGGTCTGGACGCGTCTTTGACTCCTGTCTGTAAACACCAATAACTAGGTGCATTTTGGATTTAGCTGCAAGTTCTGAGTATCTCTCTATTGTCAGCGGCACAGAGCTGAGACTTAATTTCCTCATACAGTTTCACTTGTTAACCACAGGAACTTGAATGAAATTATTGATTAATCAGGCAGTTACTCTGGCGTATACAAATATGTCAACAACGTCATCTTCTCTGTGCTCCATTTAGTTTTGGGGCTTAAAAGTAAAATAAGATGTGAGAAGTAAGTTGGTGCCCATCTGTTTGTGCAGCTGTTTTTATTTGTCAGGTCAACGCACCCAATCTCTAATTGTGTTGGTCACTTAAATGCCTCTTACTGAACCTTATTACTGTACTTACATGAAATGAGAGACTTGATATGGCAGGCCCCCGCCTCATCCGGCTGGGGCCATTGTTCTGGCTGAATGAAAAAGCAGTTGGCTGCTCCTTGCTGAGAACCGTCAGCCTCCGACAGTGGGCCATCTCCTGGGAGAGACATTAGATTTTCTGGGGGCCGTTTCTCACCGTTGTGACCTTTTTGACTTTTAGTTTTCAAAAAGTAGTCTTTGTTTAACCTTTAACCCAACGAAGTGCTTTATCTCAATCAGCTTTCTGGTGAAAAATGTTTTTAACAGCATTTGTCATGCCTAGCATGTTGCGTAGCTGTAGACCCTAGCTGAGACATTCAGTCTGAGAAAATTCTCCCAGCAGAGTGTGGCAAGATCGGCTGGTATAGCAGTCCAGCCCTCCATGCCCTTGCCACATCTCCCTCTCTGCGCCGCCCAACAGCGATTGTGACTTTCCTCGCAGGAAGCACGTGTTCTGCAGTAAAGGGAGGGGCCCCTCTTCCCTGCGAATAGCATTTCCTCCCGAATTGGTGCTCCGCGATGCAGGGAGGCGTCTTATTGTATAAATGTGGCCAAGGTGCGGTGGCTCACAGTTTTGACCCACCGTCCTCAATGAAGCAGGAGCTGAGTGACACTCTGAATGCGGCCAGCAGGTCGCCACCCCCCCTCGGAGCCCAGGTGCAGCTGTGGGAATGCGGTGAGTCCGACCTGGCTGCATTGCCGATGCAGTACCGCGCAAGGCGCATGAGGGGTTTACCTGCCTTGCTGGAACATTCTAAAGGGTCAGCTTGCAAGCCCACACTGGGAGTGTTAAGCGGGCCTGTTATTGGTCTGGTTTTGCTGGCTGTGGGGTCTTCCTTTCTGGATGATCCCAGTCTCAGCACTGTATAGATGTGTGGCTGCTGTCAGGAACAGGAAGAGAGCGTTTGCTGCTCCACACTTGGTATTACTGATTCTGTTCTCCCGTTAGAGGGCTGTGAAGTTTTCAATCCATTATGATTGTATAGTACTAGAAGGACTCAAGTCATTTTAACAAGATTTAGGAAATTAGTACTTTGCTTCATGTACTTTGCTTGGTTGAACCGGCCCCTTTGTCTGTTTTGAAGCTGAAACTTATACTAGGAAGGTCCTAATTTGTGAAGGTTCCTTTTCTTAAAGTCTACTCCCTCATTAAAGTGAAATACCATGTTAGTAAGGCCATCCACACCTTGTCTCCCCAAGGTTTTGGTAAATACCACCTTGGAAATGATCTGCAGCTCGTAATAATCTAAAAGCTGCCTGTAATGTCTATGTAGAATGGTATGGTACTCATTGGAGAGCTGCACAGCGTTGGGTGTGGCAGTTGTGGCTGAGTAATCCTGAAGATCGAGCTTATAGCTCCTCCTCATTGATGCCCCTCTTTCTCAATCTGGTCCCTCCCCTTGAGCCCTTGTATTACTTGTAGCACAGTTGAAAAGGTGACATTACTGATAAGCCAGCGGCCCCCTCTCCGATCAGCGCCGCCGGGATCCCCTTATTATGCCTGGAAGGGCTGTCATTGTTTGGCAGGCCTAATTAACTGTTTACCTCCCCTCAGCAGTTAAGTTAATTACACGCTCCATCTCGGGCCGAGCGCCGGCTCCCCTTCGTCGCAGAGATGGAGACGCCTGTAGCGTTTGGGAGCTGAGCTGCCAGCCGGAATCCCGCAGCGGCGGGGGTGTACTGCGGCGAGTGTCCACGCCATGTGGGGCATGCAGACAGACCCGCCCGCTGACTCGCAGAGGCACAGCGAGGCCCTTCTTTGCCAAACGAAGGTCACACGTCGTAATCCATGCCACCTGGCTTGCCGTTTGGCTGCCACTCACCCTCGGCGGAGCTGCCTGGGGTGGGGAGGGGGCTTTTGTTCCCACAGCGTCTCCTTCCTGCTGTCTCGCCGCTTCCGTCCTGTGGGTGTCAGGGACTGATGTCATGGGCCGTCTTTGTGAGAAACCAGCCGGATGTGTGTGTGTGTGTGTGTGTGTGTGTGTGTGTGTGTGTGTGTGTGTGTGTGGGGGGGGGGGGCGTGGGGGGGTGGGGGGGGGCG
>JAODJW010000117.1:2268134-2295909 GCA_026777045.1 Hyperopisus bebe
CCCCTTTTTTCCCTCCCCCGGATTCGCTCCTACCCGTCACGATTTTCTCTGATGCTGTTCTTCAGTCATGGCCACAGACCTGACAGGTAAAACGCAAAATAATGAATATATCAGATGGCTGCCACCTCTCTTGTTGATATATCGACTGATGTGCGTTCAGGAGTCTATATTTATCTACATGCCAACTCTTGCTGTAGTTTGTGTTCCTTAACCAAGGCATGCTGTTAGCGCGTGTCTGTTCCTCCTCTTCTTTGTGTGCATCACCCTAATGTAAACTTAAGACAACGAGCAGAGACCAGAAATCCTCCCTGGGATCCATTAACCTCTTTCCTACTGAAATCATGATTTGGTCTAATTATCCTTTTGGGGGAGGGGTTTAACCTCCATCTCTGGTGTGACGTGGACCAGCCGACCCCAGACTAAGTCTGAAGTGTTTGCCTTCCACGCTATCATGCGAGTCTTACCAGTCCTGACACCATCTTCACTCTGTGTTTGTGTTCAATAAGGTCTTTTGTTTGGTGGCAAGAAAATCTTGCTTGTGGATTTTCTTAGTCTTGTATATAGAATGTTAAGTACGTTTGGGGTTGTAAGTTACTTTGTAACTTAATAATGAACTGATTACAGATCAGAACAATCAGTTTTGTGTCATGCAACCATATACACGGCACCATCGTATTATGTGTCATTTCTTGCTTTTTTTGCCTGTTAATTGACATAGCTGTTTTTCTTTTTCCATTTGATTTTTGACACTCTCCCTTTTTCAATTTTATCCAGGACCGATGGCCGCCGCTGGTCCCTGGCCTCACTCCCGTCCTCCGGTTACGGGACGAACACGCCCAGCTCCACCGTTTCGGTAAGCGCACCCCTCACTGCATTTCAGCACACCTGGTACACGCTGGAAACGGGTTGGCTCACAGCTGCCTGTGTAAATAGATCATTAGCAGCAAAATGGTAATTAGGGTCGCTGTGACAGCTGGCTGTGAGCGGGGGTGTCCTCACGTGCCCGATCGTGGAGAGCTTATCTTGCAAGTCCCGCGTACTACCCACCCTCCGAGCATCGACCAGAGGTGAGGAATTTAGCCAGCTATAGCCGGGGTTGTTATCACCGTCTGCGGCTGCACTGGCCGGTAGTGAGGAGAGAGGCCCAGTAAACAGATCTATTGGGGGGGGAGGGGAGGACAGGACTCCCCTTTGTTCGGACAGCTTGAGCAATAATTAAGAAATCGGTTTATTACTTGCGTGCTGCCTTTTCTCAATCATCACTTTAATTTTAACCTTTTGTGCTATAAAATCTGTTTATTATGGTAAGTGTACTGCTCCGTGCATGTAACTGTCATATAGCTGTGATTCTCAAAAATGAATGCAAAAAATGATGCTGGGTGAGCCACGCTGTTGATTTATTTTTATAGTTGTGTCCATACACCTGTTTTGCCGAACGTGTCTCCCTGCCACTCAGTCTGTTCACGGTCAAAGAATAAACCCCTACACAGGTCCCATGGCTTGAAGGCACTTAAGGATGTGTCGCTGCCCCTGTGCAGTGCTCAGATACTGTCCCATTGTGTACTGTTTCAGCCCCAACTATATGAAAAGCCTTGTGCAGCCATGGCCCTAAAGTCTTTGTTTTGGTTTGTCCTTACTGCTAACATAATTAAATTCAAAGTGTTTTAGTCACAAATGGTAGCACATACTTGTTGTCACACCCATGATGAATATGTATGTAGGTATATACACCATATGTATTGCATCCATCAGTGCAAAGTAGTTGGTGTCAGAGAACTTAGCTTGGTGGTCAGAGTGCAGTGTGAAATGGCTCCCTGAAATGTGAGATGATTGAGGTGACGTGAGACCTACCACAGACAGCTGTCTCAGTCACCGAACCTCAGCAGCGGCCTCCCCAGACACGCGCTCTCCTCTCTGCACATTGGCGACTGGCTTTATCGTTAGTCTCTCTCTTTTTCTTGTTCAATGTATTTTCGTTTCATTTCCAGTCGTCCTGTTCATCACAGGAGAAGCTGCACCAGCTGCCGTTCCAGCCCACTCCTGACGAGTTGCACTTCCTGTCCAAGCACTTCTATACGGAAAGCATCACCGGGGACGACAGGCGGAGGGCTGTGCCCATGCGCCCGCGCTCTCGGAGCCTGAGGTAGGAGCCGCAAGCCCCGCCTCATCCGTGTGCTGCTTGTTTATTAGTATTACTACTATTATTCTCTAATGTGAAGCATTAAAAACCTGTTTATCTGTATTTTTTTCCCTGTAAATCCATCTCTACTGAAAAATCCTCCTTAAAACGCAAGGCAGGATATTACACATGCATTTCTGGCTGAAGTGCCCTAGACTTTGTGCTGTGATTCACTACCCAAGCATTCTTAGTGATGCCAATGCGAAACGTTGGTGGTTTAAAACCGGGTGCCGTGTCCGACTGCTGCACATCACCAGACTGCACTTGTACCTTCTGAGTCGTCATTTCTGCCTTTCAGCCCTGGAAGGTCTCCGTCTTGCTGTGACAATGAGATCATTATGATGAACCATGTCTACAAGGAGAGGTTTCCTAAGGTGAGGGGCCCCCTTTCGTGCATGTATTCTCTTAATGATGTATGTAGGCTCGGAGAAAAACATCCCCAGAGGCTACCTAACGCCGGGTAAGTCGCCATTTGCTGCTAATTAGCTCTCATGATCTCTGCCTACTCCAGGCCACCGCTCAGATGGAGGAAAGGATCCAGGAGATCATTCTGCACAACTCCCCGGAGAGCGTGCTGCCCCTGGCTGACGGGGTCCTTAGCTTCGCCCACCATCAGATTATCGAGCTGGCCCGCGACTGCCTGGAGAAGTCACGCCAAGGCCTCATCACTTCCCGCTACTTCTGCGAACTCACCGACAAGCTGGAGCGCCTCTTCCAGGAGGTGGGCTCCCACTGCCTTTTCCTGAGTGATAGATACAGCTCCGTCCTGTGGTCCGTCACCACCGCCTGGTGACCTGGCAGTTACTTGATAACACCTGGTGACCAGCAGTAAAGTCACACGCTGTCGCTGAAATGTCTGACGCGTCTGAAAATGAGCATGTGACTAATGAATCACGTAAAGGTCATTGAACTACTGTTCTGCATGTTCCAGTGGTGATGGGGTATGTTTTCACATGTTTTCTTTGTAGTAAAGATAGAGTGCATTTCCTGCCTGTGATGCCCTTTCTCATTTCCCCTGCAATATAACTGTATATGTGTCTATCCCTGACCCTGCAGTATAACCATGAATGTGTCTTATGTGTGGTTTGGTCCCCATCAGCTGCCTCGTGTATCCCTTTTCGTGGTGCTGGTGCCGGTACTGGTGCCGGTATGGAACCAGTTCTGCGCTTTTCCACTGCCAATTAACTGGTACCATGTCTGAAAAATTGGCTCTGGCTTGGCTCCAGAGAATTGCTGGTCTGAAACTGTGAACCCCTTATGTAGGCGTATGGGAAGGGGTTATGGTACACTCCAAACTTCTGCTGAGCCTCAGTTTATTTCCAGTAATTTGTTAGCATTTGGAGAAATTAAATTGGAACTGGTGAAAGCTGGCTGCATTTGTATTACGTAGCAAATTTTTAATAAAGAATTTTCACAAAGTGGCGCAGGATGGAACAAGTGTAGAAAGGCCCCATTGTTCTATATTCATTGTCGGTAGCCAGCCTCTGAAGTATGACTGCAACACGTTTCCTTTTGGATACACGCAAATGGAAACTGGTGCTTGCTCTCCTAAGTATATGTTCAAGACTGTGACATACATAGTCACTTCGGCTCCACCTGAGAACCAGCTCCCTGTCAGCACCGGCACCGGCATGGCTCTTGTGGAAAAGAGGTTTCTGTCACAGTGGTAACCGTTTCAAAGAGACCCTGAAATGTTCCCAGCCATCATTTGTTCCCTCTGGCTCTGTTTAGTCCACTGAGCGCTCGGAAAGTGGGGAGGTGGCCTTCATCAAGGAGCTTGTGAAGAAGATCCTCATTGTCATCGCGAGGCCTGCACGACTCCTCGAGTGCTTGGTAGGCCCGCCCATCCATTGTTCCCCATGCGCAGCGCCCCCCTGGATTTCTCCCAGTGACGCTATCCTTTTCTCTGCCCACCCATGGTAGGAGTTTGACCCTGAGGAATTTTATTACCTTCTGGAGGCAGCAGAGGGCCATGCCAAAGAGGGCCAGGGCATCAAGACAGACATCCCACGCTACATCATCAGCCAGCTAGGCCTCACCCGCGACCCTCTGGAGGGTGAGGAGTATGTCACGGCCTGTCGGGGAGGCCCCGAGTCACACATGTGCATGTACATGACCCTCAGTGCCTCATTGTCCCCCCAGTCCGCCTGGCCCATTGCTGAGTTGCTTGATTCTGTGTCACTAATTACCATTTCAAATCTATTTTTGAAAATGGTAAATAAAACACACCGCACAATTCCATATGATATTTTGAGTCAGCCGATTTCTCATTCAGATTCCTGGGCCCGTTTTCAAAATTCCCCAGATATATAGCAATTAGTTTAGGTTAACCCAGACACTTGTACTTTTAAATTATATAAATATATTTATTTTATTTAACCTCTGTGCTTATATGGAAATCACTCTGTCATGACAGGAAGTGCTTTGGCCTTCATTTTTCAAAATTTAATTAACTTCAGACACTTTTCTGCGTAGGTCCCATTATGATAACCTAAAAAAAAGTTTTAAATTGACCCATCTGCTAATTAAAATGGGCTTATTATGCAGCCTTGGCGAAGTTCTTTGTATGGAAATTGGTCAGATATTCGCTAATGCAGTTTTATAGGCAGTGAGGGGCTGAACAGATGTTACATCTGAAGTGGAACTCTCGTTGATGTTAATGTTGGCAGTAGTATCTAAGATGTTCTGGAGTGGTCGCATCTTTGAGATGAAGCATTCCTTCATGATTGGCTTTATGGGACGGGTGTTTACCACCAGACGCACAGAAGGTGGTTGCGCATCATGGGTAATCTGAAACGCACATATCCCCGTGAGTCCTCGATACGTTACGTTCGAGTTCCGTGAGATAATGTCCCCAAGTGCTAATCTCTCCATTTTTTCACTCATCAGCGGCCCTTGTGTTTTCTTACCCAATGTATGAAAGTCAGCCGAAATCAAAGATGGCAGATGGCTCTTAATGACATGTTTATTGCAAGAATGTTGTCTCGGCCTGGGGGCGGTTCTAGGCAGCCCCCCGATGGGACTCGTGTCTTGCTGATCATGCGCGTTTCTTCATTACTGGTCCCAGCGCACCTGTTTGCCAACGTCTGTGATGCTCACTGAAGGCCAGTTCTACCATGTCCAGTTTCTTAGGCATGTCCAAAATGCACTGGGCTGATCCTCAGCATCTGAGTCAGCATCTAATAAGGTTGATAAAGTGAAAACACAGCTCTTTTACATGCTGGGAATGTGCCAGAAAAGTGCAAAATGCTGATTCTCCCGTGACTTGCTAAAGACTGACTGCATGCAGATTACGGCCTTTTGTTGTGCGTTAAACTATGTGCCATATTACTACATTGTTAATTAAAACATCCTTGTGGTTGAGAGACTGACCATAATGGGCCTGCATTGTTTAGATATTAAAGTATGGGCTAAGATCTCCCTTTTTTGAGCCTTTCTCAGTTTTGTGCTGAAAAGCTCTAGAACAGTACCCATGGCACTGACCTCACTGTGTCTCTTGTAGAAATCGCACAGCTGGCTAGCTATGACAGTGGGATAGCAGAGACCCCGGAGACTGATGACTCGGTGAGTGTTCATCTGTGACCTCAAATCCTGTCAAGCTCTCCAGTGCGCGGAATATTTTCCTCCCGTCTTTATCAGTAGTGCTGAATGATGTGGTTTGCTAAATTCTTGGCTTTAATTCTCAGAGGGTGGCAGGTGCTGTAGATTTAGCTCATTTATCTTGCTGGGCTGTGTACTGGAGCAGTTCAGGCCGAGCATGTAGCTGAGGGCGATTACAGAAGGGCCCCCTTGTGGCCTAACCCAGAAACCTTCAGGGGACACGTGAACCAGAGCTCCAGCTGCTGCCCTGAGTGATTTCTCCATAATCACACAGCATAACAAGGACTGTTAAAATGTTCCTATCAGTTGTGTATATGGCCTTTTATGGGTGAGGTGGAGCTCCTGGGCACTGATGTCCGTCTCTCTCACCTGCTTAGTCTCAGAGCCTCAGCGCCGCCTTGAGGTCTCGACGCAAGCCTTGCGAACCCGACTTCGAGATGATGAAACTCATCAGCAATGGCGCATACGGGTAATCTTTTATTTAGCTTTCGTGTTGATGTTCCTCAGCCCAGGCTAAGTTTCTGTTGTCCTTATCTCAAGTTATGGTGGAGCAGGTATCAATGTCATACGTAATTACAGCTAGAAGTGAAAACCTAGAACAATTAAGGTCTTTGCGGTTCTCTGCAGATTCAATGGCAATCTGTTATCTCAACAGTGGACCTTCTGTGAAAACCAGATGTTGTGCCATTAGTTTTGACCTTGTTGGTCGTCATTAGTCCGTAGTATAATACTGTACATTGCCTTCTGGTAATGTTGCATCAAGCTAGCGGATTTCCTTGCTGCATCATGTTATGGTTGAACTTCGAGAAGATCCAAAGCGTTGTGATACAGTGCCTCCTTACCACCACAGAGCCGTGTACCTGGTGCGGCACAAGGAGTCTAAACAGCGCTTCGCCATGAAAAAGATCAATAAGCAGAACCTGATCCTGAGGAACCAGATCCAGCAGGCCTTTGTGGAGCGTGACATCCTGACCTTTGCCGAGAATCCCTTCGTGGTCAGCATGTACTGCTCCTTTGAGACGCGCCGGCATCTCTGTATGGTCATGGAGTATGTGGAAGGTAGGCAGTGAGCAGCCAGAAATGATTCAGAGCTATGGGTTGGGCTGTGGTGAGGTAGCAAGTGGCGCCCCCAGGTGCCGAAATAATATCAGTGGTATAGAGTATAGTATTTGTTCTTTAGATTTCTTAGTCATGCTAGGCTGACTGTGCCTGACTGTGCCAATGCCTGTCTGCATCCCTCAGGGGGCGACTGTGCCACCCTACTGAAGAACATGGGGCCACTGCCCGTGGACATGGCCAGGATGTACTTTGCAGAGACTGTCCTGGCCCTGGAGTACCTCCACAACTACGGCATCGTCCACCGGGATCTGAAGCCAGACAAGTGAGTAAAGGGGGCCAAAAGGGCTGTTGTCACAGAGGGTCCTGAGCCTGTGGTACTGAATCACCACTGCTACTGATGTATGGCTTATCTGCCTCCCACATGTAATGGAGGGTCATATGGTAATTTTTAGAGGGTGTCTTAGGAATTTGGCCATTATCTAATGGAGGTTAAGACATGTAGCCCCGGGGAGGTACCGTGGGGTCACCCATATCTCTCTCTCAGTTTGCTGGTGACATCCATGGGGCACATCAAGCTCACTGACTTCGGACTGTCCAAAGTGGGCCTGATGAATATGACTACCAACCTGTACGAGGGCCACATCGAGAAAGACGCCCGCGAGTTTCTCGACAAGCAGGTGCGCACAGGGCTTTCAGTATCTCACTTTCACCGCACTTGGTCACTTACCACTTTACCCAAAACTGTCCACCTATAGCCTTTCAGAAGGTAAATTGATGTGGAAGGTGCTCAGAAGTTCTTTTACTCTTGCTCTGACATGTGACGCCATCCCCCTGAATGCTGTGTTCCTTAGATGTGTGTCCTTATGTCTAAACTAGGGCTGTCAAAATGAATGCGTTAACGCAGATTAATCCATCATCATGATTAATCTGATTAAATTTTTTAACGCAATTAACCCATCTGCAGCGCAGAATGACTCAAAATCCCTGAAATGTCTGTCAACCCATTTCGGGCAGTTTTGGTGTGTTCCATTTGCCCTCGGAACTCGTATTCCGAGTCGGATTTTGAGTTTTGAAGCCAGAAGTGACGACGTGCGCTCCCGTTTCTTGGAGATCCGAGAAATATCTTGGAGCAGCACAGAGGATCCCGAGTTCAGAATCCAAGATGGCTGCGCACTTTATTAACAGAAGGGAAAGTTGTAGTTTTATACTGTTTAAGCACTACTTCTCATTTGTGGCTCACTAAATTGGTCGCACACACTATACCGTCCAATTGTAGACGTGTTGCTATGCAGTTTTTTACGTAAAGCACTGTGCGTAATGTGTTATCAACTGATAATGCTAACAATGGCAATTAACTGGGCTAGAATTGGATTTCATGATTAGTCTGATTATTTGTCGGATTTCGTTTGGGCTAACTATAAGTTAACGAAGATAAAGACCATTTAAACTGAGGTACCTTAAATCCGAAAAGTTGTCCGGCTAAGCAAAAAATCTTTCTTTTTGATATGGGTCCATGGTATTGCACTTCTATGGCAGATGGAATGCATCCGACTCGTGTTCAAGATGTTCAATAAACATGTTAAGTGCATATATATTCCCTTTTTTCTTGAGTCTGTTGGCTCATACAAAATGAAATGTAATTAATATAGATTAAAAATGAATGATATTAAATCGTGATTAATCAAAATTAATCCACAGCAACCCTGTGATTAATCCGATTAAAAACTTTAATCGTTTGACAGCACTAACCCATGTCTTGTGGCAGTGGTGGCCTAATGGCATCAGCAGATGCGCGTTTGTGATCAAAACATTGCTGGTTCGAATCCCTAGACCAGCAAAGTACCACTGAGGTACCCTGAACAAGAGACTGCCCCTAAGCAATGCTTGCAAGGCGCTAAATTAGCTGCCACCTGCTATGTCACAATGCGACATATGGTTTAAATGCAGAGGACACATTTCGTCGTTGTGCACTGTGTGCTATGGTGTGTCAGCAATGACAACTTATCCCCCTTTCCTGTACACTGTAGGGACTGTGTTTTCCAGTAAAACCACGCGTTTGTCCACAAATTGTCACTATATTGATGGAAGGGGGGGCCCCAAAGTGATTTTTTTTTTTGAGCGGGACCCCAGAAATTACAAACCTAACCTCCCATATATAGCCACTCTATGCTAGCTTAGGGTCTCTTGCCGCTCCAGGCCGACGTTGCCCATCTAGCAACCTGCTAGGTCTCTGCTGGAGTTACTCTCTCTCTTTTTATTTACTGCTTCAGCTATAAGTTTGATTGAAAGTGCAGAGTGTACCTGTATGGGTATCCCTCCCCCTCTGACGGCCCACTCTATGCCCCAGGTGTGCGGGACGCCCGAGTACATTGCCCCCGAGGTGATCCTTCGACAGGGCTATGGCAAGCCAGTGGACTGGTGGGCCATGGGCATCATCCTGTATGAGTTCCTGGTGGGCTGCGTGCCCTTCTTCGGGGACACGCCTGAGGAGCTCTTCGGCCAGGTCATTAGCGGTGAGCCTCGCTGCTCCGTGGTGATGTGATCCCGCTTGTTTGTCGTCGCTGACCGCATTACACTGCCGATGTAAAGGTTCAGATCTATTTAATGATAATGTCTAAGTTGCTGCAATTTGCACAGGATGGTGGCTTCCTGACATTTCTCTGAGTTGTACGAGGTGTGTCGGATGTTCAGTGAGGCGTGTGAAATGGACACTGCCTCTCTGTCATATGCAGGCTGTAGCAGCGTTCCCCTGGATTCTCCTCTCTCGTATTCTTACAATGTAAACCCACACACCCCCTCCAAATATCTACAACCCCCCACCATTGTACATTTTGCTTATGGCTGCACCCACCCCCTTAGCATCCCCCCTGAGCATTAATAGCATCCCCCCTGAGCGATAATAGCATAACTCATTGGGCAGGGTCCTTATTGGTGCTGCAGGACATCATACCAATCAGACACATGGAGTGGAGCATTTTGGCATCTTTAGGGTCTGTCCCCCCCACCACCACCCTTAGCAAGCCAAGGAGCTGAGCATTAATTAAGGATATGCAAACGCACTTGGAGAAGCTGCTGAAGCCTAGGCTGTTAAATACATATTCATGTTTCATCTCCAGATTTGATTAAAATGTACATATGGCGCTGTCAGCGACATGGCTGTGAGCAGAGTTTCATTCTGCTGATGGCTCCGCAGCCCATCCTCTGATCCCTGTGTATACTCTCCTCTAAAGCATGTGTTAGACTGTCTGCAAGAATCAGTATGTGATTCGTGACAATTGGGGTGTTAAGTTTGAACATGTCTTCTTGTACGGTGATCAGTGATAACTTTGATATATCTTCCTGAGGATAAATGGCTTATTTCTTTAGAAAAAAAAACATACTTAAAAATAAACATTAGCTGAATACATTTGAATTGTGAACATTTTTATGCTCATCTTCAAGAGATATATCTATCAGATATAAAAATATCTGCATGCATTTTATGCTTCATGACATTTTTAAGTGCTTGAAAACAAAGGTGTTGTTGCCGTTATAAACTGACATGGGATACTCGTCTTTCAAGACGAGATCAACTGGCCTGAAGGGGAGGAGGCCCCGCCCCAGGAGTCACAAGACCTCATTACCCTACTGCTGCGACAGAACCCTCTGGAACGCATGGGTACAGGTGGGCCAGTTCAACATCAGTACATCTGCTTTTGAGATCTGTCTTTTCTGGAATTGGTGGTGTTTAGGACCCTGCAGACTATTTTTTTTTATCATTCTTCTGTTTTTATTTTCGTTTCAACTGTATTAAATGCCCATTTAGCACAAATTGAGTCACGGTTGAAACATGGTGTTCTCTCTGTGAAGGGATTATCATTTTTAAAGAGCCAACTCGCGCTGAGAGCTGAGAGCTGCAGGAAGGCTATTCTGCTCTGCATTTCAAGCATGGTGGACTGTCAGATGCCCCCATGGTCCATTAAATCGGACTCAAAAGCCCCTCCCCTCATATCTGTCCCCAGCGTGAGCCTCTGTCTTCCATAAAGGTCACCTGCAGGAAATGAAATTGCATTATGTATGGGAACGGAGTGACCGTCTGGGGCAAGCTGAGAGGATCCAGCGAAGTGGCAGGCACGGGGGGGCACTCCACCCGCAGCATGGTTACCAGGGTGACCGATGTGTCATTGTGCCTGCAGGTGGCGCCCATGAGGTCAAACAGCATCAGTTCTTCCACAACCTGGACTGGAACAGCCTGCTGAGGCAGAAGGCCGAGTTCATCCCGCAGCTCGAGTCAGAGGATGACACCAGTTACTTCGACAGTGAGTCTCCCCACTGCCCGTGTGGTCACCTCTGTAACTGTCAAACCCCTGGATCCTGCTGAACCCTAACCCCCTCCCCCTCGGCTGTTCCACTAAATAAATAAGTAACTAGCAAGCAGAGTCAGAAGATCATAGCTACTTTGCTGGTTAGCAGAACATGCTGCTTTAGCATGTCCTAAATATCGAATGCTTTTATTCAATATACTTTATAAACAAAAGTATTGGGACACCTGTCCATTACACCTACAGGAACTTTTATGACATCCCATTCTAAATCCATGGGCATCGATATGGAGTTGGTCCCCCCTTTGCAGCTATAACAGTTGCCATTCTTCAGGGAAGTATTTCCACAAGATTTGGGAGTGTGTCTCTGGGATTTTTTTCTCATTCATCCAGAAGAGCAGAAGTTCAGCCAGTCAAGTTCTTCCACACCAAACTCATCCAACTATGTCTTTATGGACCTTGCTTTATGCACTGGGGCACAGTCATGTTGAAACACATGAATTCAGTGATCAAGAGGTGTGTCCCAATACTTTTGCCCATATAGTGTATGTTATGTAGTGACTGTTTGTGGCCAACAGGGGGCCGAGTTCTCTTTAGTGGAGCACATGCAAGTAGCCTGACATCAGCTTCTTTTTGCCTCCTGTCTGTAGTGTCGGGCCACCGGGCTCTTAATCCTTTGAAGGTTTTGCGTTTGTTCACTAGCTGACTAACGGTTGCTCCCTATTTGGTTTGTTGTTGTGTGGCATCACATTTTGGAACGGTCGTGGGAATAATTTCCCACCATGCTTATACAGCTCGGTCAGAGAGGTACCACCACCTCGAGACAGAGGAAGAGGACACCAACGATGAGGATTTCAACGTGGAGCTCCGTCAGTTCTCATCCTGCTCGCACCGCTTCTCCAAAGTGAGCCCCCTGCCCCATAAGCCCTTGAGACTGCAGCTGAGATGCTTCACTGAGAGATTTTGCTACTCAGATATTTAAGATATTTAAACATTTCTACTAGTTTTAGTTGTGTGGTGACCAAAAATAATATTAACAGTGCAGCAGAATATTTTTTTCAGTTGTTTTATTTTAAAAAAAACAAACATGTAGAGAAAACACTAGCAGCAATGGAGCAGTGAAGAAAGGTCTGAGGGCAGACGGGTGGTGGTCAGGAGTCGGCGCTCGAGTGCCAGTGTGGACTGCAATTCCTAATGATGCCTGGGGGGGGTCACTGGGGCCGTAGGTGTACAGCAGCCTGGACTTATCCCGTGGACAGCTGGAGGAGAAGAGCGAGCTCGAGGAGAAGGTGCCTAATGAGAGCCCTGTGAATGCAGACTCTCTTAGCTGGACACCAGATTTCACAGACATGTGAGCCCACCGATTAACGCCCCCACCCACCCATGACCTTGTCCTGGGTGTGCGGATAATGGATGGATGGATGTTCATTTCTGTTCATGTTTCAAATGATTGGACACTGGTCCACAGTGCTAACATCCTTCGGCTCTTTGTGATGTTTTTTCAGTTCACTTCAATTTTATTTTCTCGTCATAATGCCTGTCTCTCCTCCTGCTCCCAGGCCCTCCTTGTCCCAGTCGTCAGACACGCAGAACACAAGTCTCAGCAAGCTCCCCAGGTTTGCTATCTCGGCTGAGGAGGAAAAGGAATCCCCTGGACGAGGAGACCCTAGCAAGGTGACTTTCACCATCGGGGGGCCGCCACAGGAAGAGCCTGATGTCACCACACCAGATGCCCTCAGTGGCTCGACGCTCTCTGGTATGCCACTACTTGTGGAGTCAATAGTGTCTCTGTAAAGGTGATTCATCCACCTTATAGCCATTGGTTGTGTCAATGTGCTGTGGTGTAATTTTGCAAAAGATTTGTGCTGTGAAATAGTTACCAGTATTAGCCTTCTCTCAGAAATGCTCGTGGCACTGTCCCAAAAATCTGTGGCTCATGGTGCTGTCCTGGAAAACCATGGCTCAGGGTACTGTCCCAGAAATCAGAGTCTCATGGTATTACCCTTGGTTTTTGTAACTTAACTACATCTAGGCAGCTTCTCAGAACATCTGGACCAGCTTCACTCTCAAGCCGAAGGAGCGGAGAGTCCTGATAACTCCAAATCAACAGCAGAGCTAGCGGCTCATTCTGCTGAAGGGGCAGAGAAGCAACCGAAAACCACCAGCAAGGTGCCGAAATCCGTGTCTGCCAGCGCCCTCTCGCTCATGATCCCGGGAGGTGAGTCATGAGAGGTGCAATGTATGCTGTGGGAAGTTGATTTGATTCTCTGAGAAATTGTGTATGAGATGAGGTAGGGGGAACATGGAGGGATACGGAGGGTGCTAAATGATGGTGCATATTTGATGTTAGCCTGCACAGATGATGAATAGTACTTGGTCACTTGAAAAATGCTGTACTTTCTCTGCAAAGATGACAGCTAAATACTGTTCTTCGATGTGAGTCTACCTTTGAAACCTTTTTGGTACTCTCATTGATGTACCAGACCTTTTTTCCCCAGATGTGCTTGGGGCATCACCCCTCTGCAGCCCCCTGTCCCCCTATTCGCTTTCCTCGGATCCATCCTCCAGAGACTCCTCTCCCAGTCGAGATTCCTCGCTGTGCACCAGTAGCCCTCAGCAGCCAATCATCATCCACAGCTCTGGGAAGAAGTTTGGCTTCACATTGAGGGCCATTCGGGTGTATGCCTGTGACAGCGATGTCTACACGGTCTACCACATGGTCTGGGTAAGGAGTTCCAGCCGGCCTGCCATTTTATGTGTACCCTGTTATTGCACCTTATTGATTGAAGCACTGGGCAGAATTGTAAATGTCTTTTAAGATGGATTCACCCCCAGGGGGGTTAATGAGTGATCCACTGATCTTTCAGAATGTGGAGGAGCGTGGTCCAGCTCACTCAGCTGGTTTAAAGGCGGGTGACCTCATCACACATGTCAACGGGGAGTCCGTGCATGGCCTGGTACACACAGAGGTGGTGGAGCTCTTGCTGAAGGTGCAGGACCTGAGGGTCAGACACACACATGCACACACCAGTGGCAGATCGACAACCTTTTAGAAGCAATGTTTCGCAGTCCGGTCCTCAGGAACTCGCAGACAGTCAAGGTTTTTGGGAGCTGGGAGGGAACAAAAATGTCGACTATCTGGTAGGGAACTCTGAAGGATCAAAAACGTGGACCAGCCATGGGCCCCGGAGGACCGGATGGGAAACACTGTTTTAGAAGCAGTAAGATTCATGTTTATTTCCAAATGTATACAGCAGTTAGAAGACTACATAGAGTATTCAATTACAGATTGGAATAAAATGTCTTCCCTGGTAGTAACCTTTCAGATTCTTCATTTTAAATGTTTGTACTGTTAGTCGTCTTTGTGTAAGTTTGTTGATTGAAATATGAATTAATTTAGCACCTGTTCTTGGCCTCAGAGTGGGAATAAGGTTGCCATTTCGACAACCCCATTTGAGAACACCACCATAAAGACTGGACCAGCCAGGAGAAACAGCTACAGAAGCAAGATGGTACGGAGGACGAAGAAGCCCAAAAAAGAGAAGACCCAGGAAAGGTACGCGCTCGGTGTGAGGGTACTCTGCCGTTAAAGAATGCACGCTAGTGAAGCTGTCTTTGACGTGGAGTTTAGGATTTGTGTTAGATTTGGCATGTAAAAAAACGAACTAACATGAATTAGCAGCACATTGACAAACAATCCTCTGCGACAATACATCTGTGACACACACTGTGCACAGATGCTGTCTTGTGGGATCCTGTCTTGCAACTTCTAAGTGTGAAAACCAATAGCCGTGACTGACGGCGCGCCCGACTTAATGTAACTCCTGTTTCCATGGTGTTATCATAAGCCCAGGCCATCCATTTGTCAAATGAGTTGATGACATTTGATGAGTTAATTGATGGAACGGCGTGGTGCTAGTGATCGATTTAACTGGGACTTGTGCTGATGGTGGTGTAACTGTCAGGTCTGGTTGAGTCAGAGTGACTCTGTAAGTTACTCTTCTGATTACGTTGCTTGAGATGGAGCTCATACTGTTACAGAGGGCTCTCAATTTGCACAAGGGATGTGCATTGGTTTCATAATTTCTGTATTTTAAAATGGCTTTAATCCCCATTGAGAAATAATAATGCTGTAACTATGCGATTCGTGATTTGACCATGCTGTCATTTACATAATGCACTTACAGTGTTATGTTACAATCATGTGTTTCAAAGATTAAGCAAAGATTATGGTTGCAAAGGGGCAGAAAATGTTCGGTACATTCTGAAAACTTTCCGGGAACTTTCCATGGAAAGTAGGGTTGCAAAGGGGCAGAAATTCCCAGAATTTTGCAGCTATAGTGAGGATCCCATGTATGGCATGATTTCGAGGACCTTGGCTTTCAACCGGGCTGCCGGGTCTCCTTCCCTCCTGTGCCACAGGCGGCGATCACTGCTCCGGCGCTTCACCATGCAGCCCTCTCCCCTCCTACACACCAGCAGGAGCTTCTCTTCCCTTAACCGCTCGCTATCCTCTGGCGAGAGCCTTCCTGGCTCCCCCACCCACAGCCTGTCGCCCCACTCACCCACGGCAGCCTTTCGCTCCACCCCTGACTTCAACCAGTCCGGTGAGCTGCTCTTTCGCCATGCAGTCAAGTGCGTTAATTAGATGGTGACTGTTAAACTGCCTTTTCATTATTAGCATCCACATTATTTGGTTAATAGACAATAAACAAAGTAAGTTTTTAGCAATTTATATTAAAATCATATTTAAAGCTTGTCTTTTGTCTTGTGTTTAGAGGATTTAAAACAATTGGATTGGAAATTGGAAACACAATGCTAATTTTGATGATAATATGAGTTCCCTTCATCCTGCCTCTGCTGAAGGTGGAACTTCATCCCAGAGCAGCTCTCCCAGTTCCAGTGGCCCCAATTCACCCGCGGGCTCCGGCCACATCCGGCCCAGCACTCTGCACGGCCTGGGCCCAAAACTGCCAGGCCAGCGGCTTCGGCAGGGCCGCCGAAAATCTGCAGGCAGCATCCCACTGTCCCCCTTGGCTCGTACACCCTCTCCTACTCCCCAGCCCACCTCCCCTCAGCGCTCACCTTCCCCATTGCTCAGTCACTCGCTGGGCAGCTCCAAAACAACCCAGGTCTTCCCTGCCAAAATGCACTCTCCCCCCACCATCGTCCGCCACATGGCACGGCCCAAAAGTGCAGAGCCCCCCCGCTCGCCTCTCCTCAAAAGGGTCCAGTCAGAGGAGAAGCTCTCCCCATCCTATGTGGGTGATAAGAAACACTTGTGTACACGTAAGCACAGCCTGGAGGTGACTCAGGAGGAGGCCCAGGTGGAGCAGGCCCCCAAGGATCATACCCTGCAGAGTGTGGAGGAGACTTCCTGCGAGCCCCCGGCCGTCACGCGAGTGCGGCCAGCTGAGCAAGGCTGCCTCAAGCGGCCCATCACCCGCAAGGTTGGCCGGCAGGAGTCTCTTGATGAGCTGGACAAAGAGAAACTCAAAGCGAAGGTCGTGATGAAACGGCAGGACTGGCCAGAAAGGCGAGACTCACTGCAGAAGCAAGACACTGTCCCAGAACCCGAAGCAAGCTGCACGCGATCCCTGGGCAGCCTAGAAACAGGCCTATTAGACACTAAAGCACCGAGCGGCACCCTAAAAGATGCACTGTACAAGAAACTAAACACACGTGTGTGTGAAGGCATAATTGACCTGTCAGGAAAGGGCAGCGACTCTGTGTCCATCATCAGCGAGGGTATCAGGTCTCCCTCTGCTTCCAGCCTTCAAGAATGGAGCTCCCAGAAAGCAGAAAGGCAGCTGTCTAGGCAGGTCAAAGAGGGAGGCAAATCTGAGAGGTCTGATTTCAAAGCACCTAACATAGAGTTTGTTAGGAAGAAGCAATCCTTTGAAGAGAGGGAGGACTGTATGTGCAGGGGCCCTCCCACCATTCACGAGGGCCTCCATCTCACTGCCACGAGATCCAAAAGCCTGCAGCTGGATTCCGGCATTGTCCTGGGCCCAGGAAGTGCTGTGCTTACGGGTCCGTGCATTGGCACCGAGGCACTAGCCCCCAAGCTGCTTTGCAGCAGGGGCGAGAGCGCTGTGGAAAAGCTCCAGATGATCTCGTCTACAGAGGGCCCCATTCGGAAAACCACCTCGGAGTACAAACTGGAAGGCCGTCTTATGTCATCATTAAGACCGCTGGAGGGCACCTTGGACATCGGTATGCTTTCCGGGCCGAGGGCTTCCAAAACCGACACCTGTCTTTCCAGAATGGCAGACAATCAAAGTAGCGGCATAGCTTCCGGAGGCCCAGAGGGGCAGCCGAGTCATGAGGAGAAACCAATCCCAGCCCAGCAACAGAAATCCTCTGAGAGGCAGAGGGGTACCTTTGGTGCGGCGAGCCAAGGAACCTCGGCGTTACTCGGTTGTAAGAATGTCATCAAGGAAGAGTCCAACACTGAAAAAGTGAACATTGTGCAAGCAGCAGTACAATCCAGCAGCTCAAATGACAAACCCCAGTCTGCAGCCTATAGTCGAGCATCTAAGATGGAGGCTTCAGAGTCCAATGGAAAGTTTAACATAAAAGCCAGTCCAGCTCTGGTACATGATTTGAGGGCTACGCGCCCCATTACGCATACATCATGTGGAAGAACCCCTTCAATCAGAGAGGCCAGCAATGAAGAACAAGAGGATGAGCCAGAGAAACCTCAGCAAATGCTGCCTTCCAAGACTGGGAAATCTGGGGATGCTGCAAGCCAGTCCCCCATACCCAAAAGTTCTAAGCCAGAAAGTCCCAAACAGACGGTTTCTACCGAAAAGGTAGTGCCAAAAGTCACTTGCCCGACTGAAACAGCTGTTCTTCAGCAGCCAGAGCCAGTCCAGCAGAGTACTGCTACAAAATTGGTTGACCAAGGTCAGAAATGTGCTGAAAGAGATCAGCAGTCTGCATCACAGTGCTCCCAGTTGACTACGGTATCTCATGGCAGCAGCAGTGTGAAACGATCAGCTGCCGAGCAGTTATCAGAGCAGCCAAAACGCAAAACAGGAGGTGGCCTTTCCAAGCCCGGCATGTCACAACGCTCCTCCTCAGTTTTGACCATTAGTTCTACAGATACTGTCCGGCTTGCTGGTCAGAATCCACCTGAGCAGCCCCGCACCACCAAAGTTCAGAGCACAGAGAAGATTCAGACAGACTCTGCCCCTTCAAAAGAAAGCAGTGTTTCTGTCAGTGTGTCAGGTGGGAAGGACATGAGAAGCCCCAAGTGTGTTGCAGACAAAGTGGTTGAAGCCCGAGAGGCTGATCTGAAAGGAGAAATGAAAGACGGTAAAACAAAGGTTGTAAAAATGGATGCCGTACAAGGGTGTGATCCAAAGAAGGAAGAGGCTGCCTTGGGCAGCCAGCTGGTCATGGGCGTCATGCCGAAGCAGCACTCTGGTCCCGGGGCACCAAAGATGAAGTGCGAAATGGCTAAGACTGTAGAGCCTGAGCAAGAGTTACAGAAGCATAGAGGAGCGGAGAAGGTTCAGCTGAAGCAGTTTGCCAGTAAGATCGAGAACCCTAGTATGAAGAAGCACAGCGAAGTCAAAGCAGAACTAATGTCCAGCTCCATACACACGGGGAAGTCGTCACAATCTGGCATGGCTGCTGGAAAACAAGCTCCCCCCAACCTCCAACCAACCCTCAAAAGTAAGGCAGGAGCAGAGACTGTGCCTGTTTCACGTTCAGCTAACAAAGCAGAGGAGAATTTAGGGAATAAGTGTGAAGGGAAGATTTCAGAGCCAGCGGTTAAGGAAAGCCCAAATTTGAAACCAAAAGAACAAGGTCCTCTCACCACGAGACCGCAGACTCCGAAAGACCCAGCAAAGCACAGCAGCGTTCCTGTGACCTCCCCTTCTAGTGCTTCTCCTGTGTTGCCTGTTCCAGCAGAGACGAGGAAGGAAGCACCAAGTCACAAAGAACCTCTTTCAGGCAAAGTTGGTATCAGCAACCAGGATGAGAGGACTGTGCCTGTTCGTAGAGTGGAGCAGGGGAAGCAGCGCCCACCAGTGGCGAGGCAGGAGCTGCAGAGTCAGCCAGCCGACGCTACTGGGCCCAATGCTGTGGTGAAAAATGAAGTGAAATGCTCAGTGTCCGAAACCCGGCCCAGAAGTTTGGAGAAACCGGTATCCACAAAGCAAGACCCATGTGAAAGTAAGAGAAAAGAAAGTGTTCCAGAGCAGACATCTGTGGTGAAAAGTGGTCGCAAAGATGTATCAAAGACAGTGGCTCCTGCAAGTGATGGTGCTCCTTCAGAAAAGGATTCTTCTGCCCGATGCAAGCCGACCAAGGACCCAGCACGTGGCTCTTCCCACAAAAGGTCATAGGAGAAGCCAGAGGCCTTGTGAGGCGGGAAGCAAGGCTAGCAGTTTCTGTTTGGTACACAGTATCATTTTTAATTTGAAAAACTGTTTCATTCCACATGCCTTCTACTTTTGAGAACCGGCGAAGCTGTTACCGCAGTGTTTCAACAGCATGGGATGGAGGCGTGTCCATGTGCGTCTGTGTGCATTGGGCTGGTTTATCATGCTGGTGTCGTCTGCGTGTGTCCATGCGTGTGTAAGAGATTTGCACTGAAAACGATCCACAAGGAATATGAAATGTAAGATTGAATGTAAGTATCCTAATTTGCTGCTGATTTCAATAATTCACCAAAATATTTTATTTTTAAATGTTTCTTGCTCTGTAGTCGTATAAGAAGTACTCTTCAGTTGAGGGAAAAAAAAGTAAAATTAGTATTTTTGGAAGAGGGTACATGGTTTATTTTTGTTGACAGTTGAGGTTTGTGCAATCAGTATGCCAGGGGTGTTTCGGGAAGGCTTTTCACTTTTAGAACACTTTCTGCCAAGTCAGGCAGTTCTGATTAGCTTCAGTGCCCATTATAGTGATCAAGAACCCCGAACCTAAGAACTGTGTATCCACAGGCTAGGAAAGGTTCGATTTGGTTAGATTCAACAAGGTAATGTTTCTGTTCATTGACAGCTCATTTGCCTGCAAACTACTGTGCCCCCCCCCACCATTGTACCATTGTCAGTAAAGGGGGAGGAATAACTGATTATGTGCCAAGGAATCAACAAAGGAGGAGAGAGAATGTCACGAAAATTATTAGGGTTGGTTAGAGTTCTTGGTTTCTTCATTTTCAGAGGGAGAGCATAACTTTCCTTTTCTTCATTTTGTTTTGGGTCGTGGTGCACAGAAGGCATGCACTGAGTACTGTGCTTCTAACCTAGAACTATTAGATATGGAATCATCTTATGGTTCTGAAGTTTCATTGAGTCATATCTATTGGAAGGGGCCTTATGCTTTTGTGGGTATTAAACCTGCTGTTTTTAGCAGGTTTGGGTGAAAATCACATTCCTTTCACATACATCTCTTTACATTTCTAGAAGTTTAATTTTTATGCAAAATACTGTAAATATGACAAAACTGTAAAAAATGGGAGTAATGGGCTTCAAACATGAGTGTTTTATATGTATATATTTTATTAGGTTATATGTTTGTATACTTCAAGATCTGTAATTAGTTTGGTATTGTTTTTGTCGGCTTTGCGGTTCTGTGTCGAATAAGCTAAAGGCAGCACATATCTATCTAAGAAAGGATAAGACAAGTATCTCTCAAGTCTAAAAACCACACAATGGGCTGTTTTTACTTGAAGCAATGCAAAATTAACAGCAGATAAAAGGATAAGTCATTTGATCGCTCTCGAAAAAGAAGTGTGCTATTCTGAAATAAAATGGTCAAAAGAGATTTGCCCGGATGTTGCTCTGTTAGCACTGTAATGTGTAATGATACCCATTTTGGAAGTGTCTTTACTATAACCCCTGCTGTTGTCGCCCTACACGTCTCCACAAAACACTGTGTAATACTGTGGGACTGCAGATTTTATTTGCGATTTCAAATTAAATTGTAGTGCATCTGGGAAATCATTTTTTTTCCTATTCTAAAGTATTTGGGGGTCGGGGAGGGTAGCGCACTTGCTCCAAAGCATATGCAAAAAAATATATAAGAATAAAATGACCAGCTTCTGTAGTGCACTTCTAATTTTTGGCATGTGCGTAAAAGGCCTGTGTAGAGGCGTTTGGAACTGGCAGGACAATCAGACAGGAGAGTTGAACCTTTTTCGTCCGACCACGTGTTCTTTAATTCCTGAAATGCAATATTGCTGGGGGGAGCCAAAGTTTTGTTACAGAACTCCAACAATGTGGATAATTCTTCTTTCTTTTTTTTTTTTTTTTTTTTTTTTTTTTTTTTTTTTTTTTTTTTTTTTTTTTTGCTCAGTGCAAACTGATACCTGCGCTTGGCCTACAAAAAAGAATACGCATGCAGTACATGTAAACTTCCTTGATAGCAGCACACTTGTAGTTTGAGATACAACTTAACGGGGTAATAAAATCAGTTTCCTTTGTCTAGTTATAAATAATGTAACATTTTTAGACATATTTTAGTCCTATCCTCAGCCTCTGACATGCACACAGGGTTGGGTAAGCGATGGCAAGCGTTCCAAGTTTATATTTGTGCTATTTTTTTAAAGCTCATTTTGTCAACCCAAGTGTAACGATTCTCTGTAAACCTGCTAGAAAATGAACATCTCTGGCTTTTTCCCCTTTAAACATGATACATGTGATGTCCTGTGTAGGGTAGGTTGGTTTTTTTTTTTTGTTTTTTGTTTTTTTTTTTTTTTATTTCTCATGATGGATGTCACTGATTGCAAAAAAAAAAAAATAGTTATCCCTCAAGGCTTTAGAGGGGTAATATGAAACTTTGGTGTTGTAAAACTTTATCCTCAGCCAAATAGTGAGATAACGTAAACATTTATACATTATAGTGCTTTCTTTAACAACTAAATATTTACTGTGTCTTAGAATATATATATATATATATATATACTGTCCAACCAGAGAAAAATAGCATAGGTATGCACAATGTATAAATACGATTCAGTGATTACAGGCATTTTAAAATTTGATATTAAGATCCATTTTACTGTTTGCTTCATTGGACAGAAGTTAGGATATCTTTACGTTTTACAACTTGTATTCTAAAAGGCTGGGGACAAAATGCACCTTAACACCCACCACCACCACACCCCCCAGCTACATGGAGTTCAACATTTTTAAGAATAAACATCAATTTAGGAAAAACACAGCAAAGCAGCATACATAGATGAATCGCAGACATTTGAGCGACGGAGCACTTCCATGGCACATCCATGCCACCTCCTACAAGGCTGACCAGTTTGAACCCTAAAAGCACATTGTCTGTTTACAGATGCTTCATGGATGTGTATTTTATATATTGTCTTTATTCATTTGCCAAACTGTGTGCTGCATCAGAGAACGTATATGGTAATAGTGTAGTGTTTGCCTCATCTTCCCTGCTGTAAAAGACTGTTGTCCTATATGATAGCCAGTTCAAGTCTGTGTAAACAGTTTGTCGAGTTCTCAATGGCTTTCGCATTTTTTTTGTTTTGTTTTTTTTTCCTTTCCCTGTGAACTAAGTATTAGACATAAATGCTTAATAAGATTTGTCTTTAGGATATGTGCAATAAAAGTGTTTGCATTTTGTAATTCACCCATGGAAAGCTCTGTGGATGTCATAGATGTATATTAAACAGATATTTATACTTCTAAAGTTGCATAACACTAAAAATAAAAAGCATGGCAAGAATCTTAATTTTTTTGTTGATTTTGTTTGTGTGCTGGGATGGGATGGTGCAAAAACAAACATTTCCTGCAGGTGTTTTGTACAGAAGTTCAGTCACGTCATCTCCCTAGATTTTACTTTGGAGGTCGTCACTTGCGACTCTTGTCCAGAACGGTTACCATAGCTACGAGTGCATATAAATTGCGTATCTACGTCCAGTTGGAACATAGAACAGGACGTGTATCAAAGGATGACTTGAAGTTTGACCAGGAGAGACCCAACATGATGCTGTTAAGTGTACACTTGTATAAGGGTGAGTGATCTTTAGAGATGACATTCTGGAGAAATTGTAATCTCATTTTCAATGTAATTACATTTTATATAGTGACTTTCCCTATGATTTATGCTCCATAGAATTTTTATAGGTCCCAGTCCCCCCACCTCCCATGACCCTAACCAAGTGGGATGGATGGTCTGGGTAGTAAGGAATTTTAATTAGCTTTATTTGAAGTGTCCGCATAGGAAAGCTAAGTTTTCCTGGTCAACCAAAATGAGACACTAACCAGGCTAAAGCAGAACTGGCAAATCTGTACAGGAATGCCAAGCAACACATGTAACAGAAAAGATCAGTGCAGTGACCTTAGTCCCATTTACAGAAAAATTCTTGCTTTGATTTCTAGGAAAGAATATGTTTACAACAGGCTCCTTTGTATGGTAGGTAGACATCTTGATTTAGTACCAGTAAATTTAGTTAATTTGCTTGGTAAAAATGGTGTTCTTGTCACTGGGGCAGGACAGGTGTCAAACGGTTAGGGGTACTGATTGATTGTCAGCATGTCTTTACAACAATGTAACATTGTGAATAAACCACATGTTTCCATGAGTGGATGCCCTGAAAGAAATGGGGTTGTTTACGGTAACAATTCAGCATTAACAAGATATGACATTTTTGTTAGCCGTAGTTTAGTAATTTTATCAGTGTTTAACTGATATGTCGGTTCAATGCTTCTGCTATGCAAGATGTTTCCTTAGCTGCGCACAGATTACAATTTTAAAATATTCAAATGCAGATTGTAAATATTGGGTTTGTGTTCTACAGGCATATGAAACCAATGATTTTTTTTTTCAATCACAGGTCAGCATTGGTGTTAATGATTTTTCATGTAATGTGACACACTTTTATTCTGTTCAGAGTGTAGGAAATTACATGTTAAAAGTCATGCAGAATTAAAAAAGCAGTATTTTAAAGTAGTTTTGCAGGAATGGTCATTGTAAACGGACTTAAAAAGGGGGAAGGGTAAAAACATTTTCTGATGATGCCACTGCATGGCGCTGCTGAGTACTAGTTAATATTAATATGATTATTAACACGTGTTTATGCAGCTCCTTACCGTAATTCCATCAATTAGACCACAACGTTTCCCCTTTTCATGCTGCATGTCTAATTGGGCTGCTCTTGTCTGCCTGTAAAGGGTGTCCTTGTCCAGTATTGTCCAAAGTGTCTAATTTGCACTGTCTTTCCTTTATTTGAATACCTTACAGATTTTAGCTGACAGCCGGTTTGTTTTGGACATTTTTGCAGTATATTAACATTTTTATCCAGATCTAACTGCCACCTTCAGCAGCACCGGTAACAACATCAATAAAGTTACTGGGTTTGTGTGTTTTGTGTAGTGTTTAATTTTTTCTATAGAAAGAGAATTCTTCTGTAGCTTTTGAGATTTTTCTGCAACCCATAATCATCTTCTGTGTGAGGGGAGGAATTTTTGTTTCGGATTATATAAAACTAAATAGCTCGTGAGTAGAGTCAGAAGATCGTAGTTAGCTGGTTAGAACATTCTGCTGCAGCATCTACTAAATAACGTATTTAAAATTTAGTGTAATGACCGTTTGTGGCCAAGAGGGGGCTGCCTGTCTATCCTGGTTTCCACGAAGTCTTAGTAGAATGGTGTCTGTACATTCTGTTCCCAAGCCGTTACGAAAAAAATATAATACCTAATTAATGTGTTTTGACACATTTGAATTAAATTGTGCGTCCTAAATGAGTCTAATCTTTTTAAACATGACTACGGAACTATTAGCATTTCTTGCGCAGAATTACTTTAGGTAAAACAATTATCAATTATGTTTCAAATATGTCTCATTGTTTGTGGGGGCAAATTAGTACTCTAAATGAGATACGAAAAGTATCTCTCCAGTGGATGCCAGAAAGGTACAAACACCACCACACATGCCGACCGTACTTTGAGTAGTATATACCACAGCGGAGCTACACAACATCCATGCAGCAAATGCTTTTAGAACGTGCCAAAGCTCAATACGAACGACTTAATGATTGAACGGGCTTCTCTCGTTAAATCAAAACTGCAGAAACGGGTTAGTTTTGACTACTGCGAGTTCAGGAATGCCCTATGCTGTAAATCGTTTCCATGCACATAGGATGTAAAGTGTATGTTGGTGTACTTGCAGAGCACGGCCCAGGGGTGGCACCGTCATCTCGTCAGTGTGATTTTTTTATTTTTTAACCTCCCCCCCCCCCCACCGCCCCATTCCCTCCCTCGTCTGAAAAATTTTGGTAGTTACACAACTTTTCAGCTCGTACAGAGGGCAAATGCACGTTGTACAAACAAACGGATGAGACTGGCTTCGTCTATAGGCTGAGCTTCAAATTGGGGGGAGAATATTTATAATCTTTTTTGATAAATCCAGTCTTATGTCGAGCACATCTTACTCTGAATTCTTGGCATGTAAGGTTTAACTGGCATGCTAACTAATAAGAAGTGTAACAGACTACAATCCATACAGCGACGGAAGTTCTCCTACTGTGCATGTTTCTTAAAACAGACTGCTCCTAATCAGCTGTTTAATGGTTGTGGACTGAGTGATGCCCTGCTGAAGCTTTACTAAGCAAAAACTGCTCTAATGCTCTTAAAATATTTTAAATGGGGCTCTTTACGAAATGGGAAGCCGTGCGGATGCGATCGCAGGGTCCCGTACGACGATATTTAACGCTTACGGCTCGTCCGCGAGCCTTTAAACTGCCTCAAACCCGCCTACTGCTCCTTATAAGTTACTCGAAATGAGAATGTACAATAAACGGTCAGATTTCTGGCAGGAGGGAAGCGCACCTCCCGCCCTGTCTGAACCAAGGCAAAGAAGGGAGTGGGGCTTGTAAAAGGCTAAACACGCAATTATAATAATAGCTGCGTCGCTGAACCATGGCCGAGACCGATTGCCAAGAGGGTAGATTTCCCACAGTCCCAGAGCATGTTTGGGTCTGAGCTATCGCTGCCTTCGTCATGCAAAGATGCGGTTCTCTCGCACAGACGACGATGCGGTCGCGTGCTTTGATAGTTTATGTTCCACGTTTCGTTCATTCCTCTTCGTTGAATTGTTCTAAATGTAGGATAATTATTCAACCAAACAATAGTTTGGTAACAACGGTTACCAACAAATGTACATGCAATATTGACCATCAATGCAATTTCATGCACTATGCAATTATTAGCATTTATTTAGACATATATTTATCGAAGTTATAAATACTGTGAACTGAAATCCTGAACAGAAACTCAAAGGTTATGTATTTAATATACTGATATGACGGTCAAAATATTATACTGCTAATTCAGTAATAAAATTCAACCTCTAATGGTAGATTCAAATTTTAATGATGCCACATTGTATGCAGCCAAGGAAGGAAATCAACAAAATGGAAATGTCTCTGTGAAATTCACCAGTATTTCAGATTGACCATGAATTGAACTGCTTACCCGGTTTGTGTGTGGATCTGCTCTGATGTGATAATTGTGACATTAAATGGAAGCTATGTCCTGTACTATTTAGCTTATGTTTGGCAACAGCCAATTAAAATGCCTGCTGCAGAAAAGTAGAGGCCAGTGGCAATGGGGAATGTTACTACTGACATAGTTTCCTTGCGAGCTGGAAAGCTGAGAGACAGATGAACATGATTTGCACTGCAGTTAACTTCTGCTGGATAACATTCAAGTACATTTTGTTTCTTGGGGTTAAGCCAAATCTTAGTCACAAGTCCAGTGTTGCAACTAATATGTGCTGCCCAGGCCTGGAAAAAAAATCATTCCTATTACCATGACAAGAGGAGGCCTCACATGCAGTAAGCCCTAATTTACATTTGTTCCGGAGAGTTCTGGAGAGTTTAAAGAATGCTTGACACTTTGCTCTTGCTGGCCGCATAACGATAAACGATTCTCCCACTGAAGGAAACCCGTTCCAGATGTTCTCGCAGGGATTTCTGCCGGTTACAGCTACAGCCTGTGTTTCAAATGGGGGGATATTTGGACCGTGGATCTTGCAGTTTTCTTCAGGTTCACGTGAGCGCATGGTCCTCTGAAGCCTTATCAAGTTACCATTGCTAAATGTTTGCATTTGATTCCTGTCACATTCAGGCCCAATAGGTATAGATTTCGAACAGCTGCCTACTGCCTGTGTGGCTACCGACAGCGTGCTGTGGTGCCGTGCCTGTGCAGTAGCATGACGGTTATCACGCCGTGTCCCAGACTCGTCATGGAACATCGGTGGTGAGAGGGACGCGGGTTCTGATTTCTTCGACAAGGCCGAGTGCCGTCTGGGCACTCACTGGAGGGGTAAAGACCAGCGTACCTTCATCTAATGAATGCAATGTCAGTCACCTGCTCCTTGAAATTCTGGAAGGTTCACCTAGTAACCAGTCAAGTTGTAGGAGGGAGTTCTTTGTATAGTCTCTACTTACCGCCTTGTAGGCAGCATTGAACAGTAAAGATCATCATCATCATCATCACCATCATCATAAGAACATAAGAAATTTACAAACGAGAGGGGGCCATTCGGCCCATCAAGCTCGTTTGGGGAGAACTTAATAGCTAAGAGTTGTTAAAATCTTATCTAGCTCTGATTTAAAGGAACCCAGGGTTTTAGCTTCCACTACACTAGCAGGAAGACT
>JAODJW010000117.1:2310046-2336245 GCA_026777045.1 Hyperopisus bebe
GGAAGTGACGTTTTTCATGACGTTTCGTGACGTTTTCATCCGAGTTCCGACTTGGAGAGAAATAATCGAACGCACCATGAGAGAGCACGTTCTGAGGGGCTGCAGCCAGACCCTTCTCTTTTTTTTTAATCTCCTTTATTCTGTCATTTTGTCTATCAGTCTAGCTTAAGGATAAATAAAAAGTGAACACGTTCACCTTGACATTTTTAGTTGTTACAACCTACGTAAATTTTCGATCGAAGTGACTTTTTTAACGGAGTGTTTCTGTCCTATAACGCTCGTGATAACATATGATACTGATGCAATATGTGCAGGGTACCCGAGACGAATGTTTTTGTTTGTTCTGATACCACACTTGAAATGCAAACTGTTACTGTTACTTTTAGCAACATACATGGGGGTAAATTACAAGGGGGATGGGGTGTGGTAACCCTCTCAATAAGACCAGCCAATAAGACCAGCCAAAACAACCCCTTAGGCTTCCCTAAATGGGTGAAGACCCCCCCCCCCAATATTCAGCCCGAAGTTACGCCCCTGGTTGTACCTATTCAATTAGCAACTATGATTTTGAGAAATATATCCCAGAGTGGATTACGCCGCATTCAGATATTCTCACTTGTAGTCTGCTACGCTGCAGAAGCTCCTCGACATTTGCAAACACATGTTCATCAGTGAACGTTGTACTTGCCACCGTTGCAGGTTCTTCCGACAACCTTTTAATTTGCTCTCAGGAGTATGTTATCATTAGCATTCATTTTTATCTCCAATAAAAAGAATTTTCGTATAAATTTTAGTAAGCTATTGGGGGGATATGTTCCAAGACCCACAACCCCAATAAATACGTGATTTTCATGTACAGTCGTACCCTGACTTACGAGTGTCCCAAATAACGAGTTTTTCCGAGATACAAGCCATATCTCGGCCGATGTTGAAAGCTAAAATTCGGGTTACGAGCCAGCTTCAGATACTCGCCGCTAGCTGGCGCAGTGAATGCTGCAGCATCCACCCAGCATCTCATGTCTCACTCGTTCACTTTAAGCAGTTAGCTCGAAGTGGAAGCATCAGTGTTGTGTTCGCATTTGTGCTTGCAGTTATTTTGCAAAACTTCGTTTTGCCAGCCATTTGTCCGAAGAAAGTGAGTGTGAAGGACAGTGCTGAGAAGAAGAAGTGGATGATGTGCATTGAATTAAAGAAATTATTGAAAAATATGACCAAGGTGTGCGTGTAGTCGACTTGGCGAAGCAGCACAAGTGTAGCACTTCTACAATCTGCACCTTACTGAAGGAGAAGGAGTTGATAAAGGCTATTATGCCAGCCAAGGGTGTTAGCCAAGGGTGGACATCTATCCATGAAAATATGGAGAAGCTGCGGATGGTGTGGTTGATGGAGAAGCAGCTCGCAGGAGATACCGTGACGGAGACTATAATCTGCGAGAAGGCACGAGCCATTTACGTCGATTTGCTGCAGCAGACCCCAGGTAATATATACAATTTTATACAATATTCGTTATTTATAAGCACATTTTTCTTATCTAAAAACATGTAACAATAAAGGCAATGTTTTTTGGGGGCCCGGAACTGATTAATAGTATTTCAATTCATTTCAATGGGGGAAATTGATTTGACATACGAGTAATTTGAGTTAAGAGATCCATCACGGAACAAATTAAACTCAGAAGTAAAGGCAGCACTGTCCTTTAATATGACAATTGATAACTTATGCACAGCAAGACATTACTAATATTAAATAAACAGTAATAATAAAATACTTTATTATACAGTATTGAAGAAACGAAAGGGATTCTAACAGTTTAGCCTGAGACGATACAGCAATGAAAAATATGTATTAAGGGATGACAGAGTAATGCAGATTATAGTCTGTACACCCCTCAAACGATGAACGAACAATGAAAACACACATTTTACTATTTGTTATACTATCATTCTCCAGAGCCCTCCCTCAAAAGTTTGATGGGTGTAAGCAGGGGCATTACTGGAGATATTTGGCCCCAAGGAGGCATATCATATTGGGCCCCCCAGTCGAGACCAATCCAGTTAGTTTCCAAATTTTCTAGGCCCCCTGTCACTCAGGGGCCCTTGGAATTGTCCTAACTTTCCCCCGCCTTACAGCACCCCTGGGTGAAAGTGACAGATTGTGTCACGTTGGGCATAAAAGGAGGCAAGGAGGAATGTAGGGAGCAATGAAAGGGGCTTTATTAGGGAAAACAAAAACAAACACAGGGCAAACATGAAAGACCATGAGGGATCAAAAGAGGGAGACGAGGATCGAATCAGATCGGATGGAATAGAATAGAATAGGATAGAATAGAATAGGGGAGGAAGCATGCAACACATTCTGGAGCACAAGTGGGTAGCAATGTAAATGACTGGACTGGGGAGCACATGACTGGGAGGCACTCTATAACACCACTGATGAGGGCACAAATGAGAGGCAGCTGGAGTGATCCACATGAGGGTGGAAACAAGAGGTAAGACAAAACAAGCAACAGATGTGGCTCGTTAGACAGAGAAGGAGAGAGGCAGGCAGGCAGGGCATGACAGTTTACATTTCAAGGCTTATTTCATGTACGTATTACTGAAACAATTTAATTAAACCTGTCAAAAGTAATTCCTCAACAGACACATTTATCCTCACATTTCATGTCATTATCATTCATTTATTGCCACATTACATCCATCCATCTATCTTCTGAAACTGCTTAATCCCAACTGGGGTTGTGGGGGTGACTGGAGCCTATCCTGGGAACAATGGGGGCAGGTGGGAACCAACCCTGGGGACTCACCAACACACCAGATTGTGCACACGTTCACAGAGCACAAGTGGGTAGCAATGTAAATGACTGGACTGGGGAGCACATGACTGGGAGGCACTCTAGAGGCAATTTAGACCTGATAATCAACCTATCCTGCATTGTGGGAGGAAAGCAGAGTCCTTCCCAAAAACCCACGTGAACACAGGGAGAGTGTGCAAACTCCACAAAGAAAGGACCTAGGACTAAATCCAGGACCTTCTTGCTGCAAGGCAGCAGTACTAACCACTGCACCACCACATTGCCCCTACACAATATGTTTATTTATGTATTTAAGTCTGAATAATCCCTCCATACTCCTGTGTCACCATCAATATCAAACCAATAGTGACTCCTATTAAAGAGAGCGACTTCCATTTTGAATGAGCTGTCATCTCTTTTATTAAAATGACTCATGCACTCGCTGCACTCCGTTCATTTGTGCTCTACATGTTGGTCTGCTGCATCAAAAACATTCTGCATCCTCAAGGGCTGTGGCATAGCACAAAACGAACAAGGTGGCAGTGTCATTTTAAAGTATGCAACAGATTATTCCAACTTACATGTACAATTTCGTTTGCATGGACGTCTTTTGAAGTTGACGGCCACCTGCTGCAGTGTAATTATAACACGGCTGATGTAGTTTATTCACTTTGCTGTCCGTTCCATGTCTTTTTTCCATAATTTAGCAGAGGGTCCCTGGTCCCCAGGCGCTCAGTGTCCAGCTTCTCATGACCTGCCCCCCTTCCCATCCGCTGTGGGACTGAGCATTGGATTATCAGATGGGTCCAGCTGGGCCCCGTTCCAGCTTTAAGATGGGGGGAAGGGGTGCTTAAGTTAAAAAAATTGGTGCAAAAAAATTGGCTTCCTTCCTTCCTATTTGCAATAAAAATTCTGTGATTGGGAAGGCCAGGCCCCCCCTGACCGCCCCAGGGAGCTGAGCTAGAATCGTGAGCGGTCTGTTGTCAGTTCAATGAAACGGAGGAGTGGCTGTTCCCAGCGGACCCGCCTGTCTGCGCTTCACCTCCTTGTATTTCAGGGCAGCAGGTGTGCTTTGGGTCAACCTGGCACAGCGTGCGGGCCTTCGTCTCGCAGTTTCCGTGAGTCTGCTGGGGCGCTTTGCTGTATTGATTTCAAAGCCCCGGCTAAGATGCGCTGGACACCTGTGGGGAAAAAATATGTCTGTGCTTTGGAGGAAATGCAGAAGTAGTACGTCATTAGCACAAGATAGAGAGTCCCCTAAAGGGGTGGCAATATTTATGCGGGTTTGGGTCTCAGGGGGTCTGGAGCTGATCACAGGGAAGAGAGAGATCAACTTAAAGACACAGCCTTGCCAAACAGCATGTCTTTGGATGGCAGAACAGAATCACCTAAGAAAGCCCACAGGACACAGAGAGAGCTTGCAAACTGTACACTCTGAGGAAAGGGGGGATTCAAATCCTAAGGCCTACAGGTGTGGGACAAGAGCACTAAGAGCTGTGCCACTGCACCAATCTCAAAACTGAGAGAGAAATATGCACGGGGTCAAAGTTCACGCTCCACAACAACAAACAAAACAACAACAACAAAAGCAACAACCATCAACCCCAAACCCAAATATATCCACTGACTCAAAGGGAAGTCAGGCTCATTTTCTCCTTCCTTTTTAAACTGCACAGGCGTTTTCTCCGCTCTGGGAAAGTGTCGTCATCTCTTTGCGGGCGACTCCTTAACAACCTGCTGTTTAATGTTTGCACTCAGCCCCTGCCATCAATAAAGACCAATATTCATCTTCTGTTATGTGAAAAATACTACTCATGATTATGGAGGAAGCATTCTAATATTCCTTTTTCACAGAATATGCAATCTATAATTAAAGACCATTCAGCAGGACATACTGTAAATCAAAGCAATAAAAATCAAAGAATTGCCACCTGTTTGAAACCATTCCATCCTCTTGCCTCAGCTGACTGCATGACCTTGCACAGGAGAATTGGTTGAGCTGGTATTTCAGTTCTCACTGAGGTTTGGAGAGCTTAAGGAGAAGCAGGAGGCTAAGATTAATGTGACAGGGGCCAGGATCCAGCCAGGGAGACAATGCTTAATGAGAGACTCATCTGGGGGACCAGGGAGGAGAGTGGGGGAGCAGAGAGGAGGCCAGGGAAGCAGGGAGGAGAGAGGGAGAGTAGGAAGAAGGCCAGGGGAGCAGGGAGGAGAGTGGGGGAGCAGGCAGGAGGCCAAGGGGGCAGGGGGGAAACTGGGAGAGCAGGGAGGAGAGCCCCAGCTCCAACTTGAAGGTGATCCGTGAGCTCTTGAAGAGATTTTAGCATCTTAGCTGCCTTGACTGTGATGGCTGAGGGATGATGGTAGCTGGCGGCACACTGGAGCCCAGAGGTCAAAGCAGCAAGACTAAGAATGTGTCTTTGTGTGTGTGTATGACCGCAACCTAACACTAAGCCTATTATTTGAATGCTAAGTGACATCACCCTAAACCTAAGCCAGTCATCTGGAGGCTGTGTGTGAGCACACCATATACCTAAGCCAATCATCTAGAGGCTGGTTGACCTAATCCTAACACTAAACCAATCACCTGTAACCTGTGTGTGCTCACACAGTTTCCGATGCGAACATGAGCCTTCCCCATGGATTTGATGCCAGCCATGTGCTGTACCCTTAAGGAGATGAACGGTGTTCTGCAGGTAGGCGGGACGCACTGGAGATTAGCTTTACGGGGACTGTCACCTTTCCCTAAGCCTCCACAGGTCGCACGCTGCACTAGGGGTGCAGTAAGACCATCAGTGACAGTAAACATAATATGTGCATGTGTTTTTCGTGAATGAGTTTGACTCTGGCACCTGTGTTTCGCTCATGGGCATCACAGGGGAGGTGTCCCGGGTTGGGTTTCTTGTGGTCTTTCTCTCTCGCTCCATTGGGGTATTGTACTGGTCTCTCTCTTGCTCGCCGCGCTGTGTGTGTTCCTTCATGGGCTACCTCTGCCAGTGATGTTTGTACACCAACATTATGTCAATCCGAGCTGCACAGCAGAGCTGTCTCTGTCCCCATTACCTGGACACACACCTAGCACAGGTGACCTAAGATTCACTCTCCGACTACCAACCTTAAAAAACAACTAGACGTAATCTTATTATGATCGTGACGATAGCACAAAGTTTGCTGCGGGACACTTGAGGACTCCAAGGAATCATGCGTACTATGAATTGCCTTAGATTTCTCTCTTTTACAATTGGGTCAAGGTGGACTTGACACTGTCATTGGTTCTCCTCCTCGGAACCCCTCCTGCAGTGATGTGCCCTTATTGGATGAATTGCAGGGGGCGTGTGTCTGGTGGCTTGACCTTCCAGTGGAATGTTTTTGACTTCTCAGCCAAACTTCTGGAGCGAATGGAGTAGCTGAAATGATAACGTAAACAAGGGAGCATTATCTAGCCACACACTGTAAACCAGTGCAAAGTATGTTTGACGCAACACACAACAATATTTACTGAAAGATAATGAACATCTGCTCTTCTCAGAAGTTTTTATTTAAGATAACGTGCATATTATTCAGTTGTTTCCGCTAAAATAAATAACATGTCTGAAATCAAATGGTGTTAGAAGTTTACTGAGGAATACTCACTTGCAAATCTTACTTGTATTACTGTAGAAATGGAGAACAATAGCTTCACAGCCCTCATAAGTTTTTTTTTTTTAAAAAAAGTAGTCAATTCAGTATCCGTTTACTGCGCTTGCGGATATTTGGCATTTGAAATATCTGACTTCAGAAATATAACCATTAATTGCTGTGGCAGCATTAGCCACGTGTAACAGGGTCCTAAATCACTTCTGTTATTAAGGGCTGGAATTCGCTTGGGAAATCGTCTCTGCAGGTCCGGCTCGGGGTGGTCTGGAAAATGATCATATCTGCCGTGCCTAAAGTCCTGTGGTCGAAGATTGTGGCTCCTTGCCTCCTTGAGGGATTCATGGTCTTCTGCCCCCTGCTTCCAGGACTGGTGGGGGCATGTTCTGGATTCCTTACTTTATTAGTATATACCACGCCGCTTTGGATGCCAATACATCCACATCGCTGGCAATCATGGCTCAGAATCCATGCCAGGGCGAAACTGTTTTGATATCTCTGAAACAGGGATCCAAGTCTAGATATAGACCAGCAGACGTCCATGTCAATACCTGGACAGAATTAGGCTCTTGCATAAGGTTGCTCAGGTGCCACTTTACAAAGCCAGATAGATCATCTGCACAGCAAACCTATCCCCAGTGGTGAAACATACCAACAAGAAATACAGTCCAAAACAAACCAACATTATTTTTGCATGCCTTGATTTGGTAGTTGTATTCTGGTTCTGGTTCTTGAAGGCAACAAAATCATTTCTCAAAATCATTTTTTTTTAAATCAGTGAAATCACAGAATACATTTTAAAATAAAAAGAACATACATACATGAAAAAGCCCCCACATCCAGTAACTGTTTTTTTTTTTTTTTTAGCCCTGTTCATTTCGGTTTGTCTAGCAGGTCATTTAGCATGTGAGATAAGCACAGTTAAGCTCTGTCTAATTATCCCGTAATCAGCTCTGAGCATCATGGGACTCAGACATGCACAGCTAATCATGTGCAGTGTTTAACACACATGGGTTCAGTACGGGGGGGCTTCCCTGGGCTCTAGAAACCTCTTAGGTCTCTTAAGCCTGAGGGCTTATGGAAGCATCTCACACCCTTAAGGATTCTCACAGATCGAAGGCCGGCCCTGTCACAGGCGGGACACTTACACACAGAGTGGTGGCCCTCTGATCACACACTCTGGCTTATTAAAAAAGTGACTGGGGAAAACATATCGATGACAACACTGTAATTATCTGACATTTGCATGTAGTTGAGTCTAACACATTGTTTACTTCCAGTGTGATACACTTGGGTAGATCAGTGGTTCGTAACCACTGACCCACCGCGACCCAATTTTGCATGCAAGCTCAGTTGTGACCCTATATCAAGTATAGGTTTGACTTAATGCTATGATCAAGCACACAGTGCAAATTGCGCAAATCAATGCCTATAGCACAAATCTGATTGGATGTGCCTATGAATTTTAAATCAAGCATCTGTGGTTTGGCTTCTTGAACTGGTTGAGTTTTGCGCTAAGCATCTACAGACCCAAGACCGGTTTATATAGATTAATTCTAGGATCGTGGTTGAGACATCTGATCGTGGATCAGAATAAGAGCTTGCTGCTTTTAAAATGTTTACATTTCCAACTTGTTTCAAAACTTGCTGCGACCCAAATTTGGGTCGCGACCCGTAGGTTGAGAATCGCTGTAGATTGTCTCAGCCACCCAAATTGCAGTCTATTGGTAGCTGTACCTTCACAAATCTGCCGTTCATATTTAAAAGATTTCCCATGATTCCACGCTTTCCATGTTTTAACATGACATATTTGATGCAGAGATGTCTGCCCCATCCACGGTGACTAAGCTTAATTATATATATTTATGAGCCTCTCCTTTCCATCATGACTTGCCCAAAGAGCAGAATACATCACTTACTTCCACACAAGTAGGGGCCATGAGGCGGCTCATGCCACTAGTTTACAAGCCTCTGGCGCTTTCTGCCGGTGAGGAGAAAATGGAGAGACTGGTAAGAGGATGAGAGCAAGGGCAGAGGGAAATGGAAACCTGCAAGGGGGCACCAGGGGGAAGTAAGTGTGGGTGCATGTCTTGTGACCCAAAAGATTTTAAGTGAAAGCAGTGGAACCAAAATACATATTCAGAGTGGCATCGGAAGACGATCCCAAAAAGAAAAGAATATTAATCAAGGGGGCGGAGCCAGACCACTCCATGTCTAATTAGGGTGCTCCCTTAGCAACAGAACTGAAGCTGATGAAAGCTCAGGAGAAACATCTGTGGAGCGTTTGTTTCGACCAGGTGTGGTTGTAGTCCTGGCTAAGCATTTTAAACTCAATGTACACCGTGAGAGCTGGGCAATCAAGCTTTCTTAAAATAAGGTGTCAGGACAGTCTAGAACATTATAAGTTTTCTGCGCTGTTAAAAATAAGCTGCAGAAAATGTAGTTGGAGGATATGAAATGGAAACAGAGTAGAAACAGAAAGTTCATTGTCCAGTGACAAGCTGAGAGGGTGGTATATTATTTCTTCATGGTCATTATTATGTTTATAGCTTTGGATTTTCTGAATATATTTCTATATATATTTTCTGAATATATCCATGTAATTCCCTTTTCTTTCCCTTCCTGCATTACTGATTAACGCATTAAAATGGCAGCAATAGCCACCTGTGCCTTGCTGTACAGTATCAGCTGTGTGCTGCTTCAGCTTTGACTAGTCTCCGTGTATCACAAACCGCCCCCCCCGTGCCCCTCATATGAATTGGCTGATGTCAGCCACCGCAGTCACACACACATTCATCACCTTCTCATTTTCAATCCTCTCCACATGCATTTGACAGAAATCCATGCGAAATGTGATCCCATCACATCCCCCCCATTGATCACCTGCCACAACGAATACTGACTCACCCCCCCCCCCAAATACTTAAACTTTAACGTACAAACTTTGATATACACAAGCATTATTCAAAATATGCAAATAGTCCACGAAGATGGAATCCTGCTTCTAACACTATGGATTTAGTAGAAAACGCCAAACGCATTTGCTGATTAAGTCAAATTAAAGTTAAATTCCATGTGAACAATGTATATACGTTCACACTATTTCCCTCTCCATGTCTTTTCCTTAATCTGCCATAAATAGTAATCGCTTAAACTATCAACAACACAGGCCAGAAGCTGTGCTTGTTTCCCTGGCAACACCACGATACCCGTGTCTTCAGTGGCAGCAGTGGTCACATGCCCACGTGGTTTACGTGGTGGCCAGTGTCACGGGATCACACGAGGCCCATGGCCTTTTATTAGTGGCTAAACTTCAGACGGGTGTCTTAAATACATCATTACACATCAGGGAGGGGCAAGGAGGGGCGGAGCCAGCCGAGACGAGGCCTCCACAGCATAGTCATTAGCTAAGGGAGTTTCCCAAAAAAAGTAAAAATATAACATGAGGTAATAATAACGCCGAGCCAAAAAAAAAAAACAGTTAAGTCAAATCTGTCATCGTCACACGTCTTATTGATAGCACGAGTTGCAGGTATCATTAATGTCTTTCTCGGATTACATGCTGCGTACGTCATACTGTGATATGCTTTCAAAAGGCACTGGTCTGTGTTAAAAGGTTACCCTGCTCTTGAGAGGGAACTCACCTACTGGAATCATCCTCGGATTTTTAAAAAGACATGACACGTCATGTCGCTAGGCCTGAGAGCGGAGAAAGGCTTCAAGTGGCCTCACATACAAACCTCACACGTTTCCCATCAACGTGAGCGTTCCTGTAAATGGCGAGGAGCAAGGTTTCCTCTGACATGTTCTCAACAGAAAAACCATTTAATTCAAGATTCAAATCCCAGATCAACCCAGACACTCAGGAATCGACCCTTTTGAAAAATGCACTCGGATGCTGGAACATTAAATTACAGATGTTCCTGCCTAAACCCTGAGTTGACAAATATATAACTCAGATAATTACTTATCATTCAACCCTTTTCTAAATTTGAGTCGGTAAAAAAATAAATTTAGTTTCTATGGGTCATAAATTTGATGTAGCTCAATGTTTGGGAACTACATGATGGAGTACCACAGGAAAAAATATATTTTTAATAGCAACAGTTAAGATATTCTCTTTTTTAATGTTATGCGTGATGTGCATTCATTGGACGCTCAGCCTAGCAGCACTGATACCTACTCAAATCTGTTAGTGATTGTTAGTAATGTGCTATTTGCTTCACTTGTACATTGCTTTGGACAAAAGTAAAATGTAAATGTAAAAATATTATATTTTAATAGCAGACAAAAATTAAGGAGAAGAGAAACTTATTTTTGAACATTAAATGTTTTGGATTGTCCTTTAATGTAGGCTATTATTTATTGTTTTTACTTCCCAAAAAAATAAAAATTATGAGTCTTCTACGTAGAACTGAGAAAGGATATGTTTTGCACGAAATCTTCAGTGATCTCTCCGATCACCATCAACAAGACTTAAAAAAATAATGAAAATATGCTAACAGTCTAAAACTAACTAACTAAATAAATATCAATTTTTCTCTTCTTGTCCAGGGCTAAACTGCACATGGGTGCACTGGCTGCAACACCGCGTTTCAAGAAAGGCTCTGCAGACACAGGAAGCTATAAATCAGACATGAAAGCATAGCGGAATATTAAAAATGGTGGAATTGGGATATTACTGATTTTGCTTTGTGTGACAGTGGTGCATCTCAGACATCCATGCAACTAACCCAATGATCACAGATAACAGAACGCCTACCCACACGCTTCCTCTTTTATTCAAACAAAAACTCTTGTTTCTATTTGTGCAGTTTTTAAATGTAACTATATTAGAATCGTAAATTCACACTGCCTGCAACTTTTGGGCAAATTAGCGCAACGTGGGGTACAGTGAAAATAAGGAAAATTGTGTAAGGGAAGGTAACATTTGCAGGTCCCAAAACGAGGCCCTAAAGCTGTATCATGTGTCTGCAACCTCTCCCGTCCCATGCTAGTGACATGTATGACGGGTGAACTTTATATGACATTATTCCGCTGTCTGTGACATTTCTGCTCCTACTTTAAACCGTGTAATACTGCTTACCCTGAGAAAAAAAGTCTTAAATCTGAAATCCATGTCAAGTTTTTCAGAGTATCCCATTGAAATAAATGCATTATTTATATTCAAACCTTATAAATATTGCGGGTAATGACATCTTAGAGCGTACTTTAAGAGCCTGAGTGCGTACTTATACTCTTACACTTGGCAGGGAAACCTGCAAACAAAGAAATATAAAGTTCATAATATGATTTATCATTTAACGATTGTTTAATAGGACCAAAAGGAACAAAAAACAAAGAAGGATCCCTGTGATAGGAGTTCAGGCTGGCCGGGGGAAGCAGATATGAGGGTGAAAGCCAGCCATGTGGGGGGCATCCATCCAGCGGGAGCTCTACTGTAAAATGGCACGGATGCCGGGACACACTGCCTTCTCTGCCAGTAATGCTGCGATGACCCGTGTCAAACAGCGGTATCCCTGCGGTCCGCCAGTGATGAGTGGCGAGGCGAGAGGTGGCGGCACAGGGCACGTACAGGGCTCTGGTTTATACAGCATAAACCCCCCCTCCTCCGTGAGATACTTGGTTTAATGCTGGCTTTTACTTTAAAGTTCATGTCGATAGCTTGCTGTGGTTCATAGACATATAACAGGGCTGCACACGTTTAGATCTCAAATACCACCTTACTTGTACAAGGCCTATGTGCTGTATAGTGGGCTATGTATTACATTTATTGTATGATCCAATCTCGGTACATACAAATATAGATCAAATTAGATTGGAGAATGCGTTAGAATGATTAGGAAGTTATTTTTAGTATATGCCTAAATTTGCAGGTTTAGTGGACACTGGCCAGTTTCACACAGTTATACGGATATCTATATTTGCTAGAGTAAGTATGGTTAAGTAATTTGAGCAAAGATACAATGACAGAACCTTCCAATCTTGGCCACAATACCTCCTATTGTCCGAGCTTCTCTTGCGGTATTTTTTTGTGGTATCAGCTGATTTGAAATGTGAATTTCCAGCAGAGCTATGTTATTCAACTACAACCTTTGTTGATACATTTACGATGATGTGAGCCAGTGTCTAACATTTGACTGGCAGCATCAGAATATAAGTGCCTCCCCATAAGAGATGAGCCTGTCTGGCTCTGGTCAGCCTCCGTTAAGTGGTTAGGATGGAGTGCAGTCCATAGCTTCTTCATCCTTGTCCTCCAAATGCAGCAAATATGTCGTCAGAGGCCTGTTAACCACAGAGGGCTATAATTTTCAGAGGCTGCTTGGTACTTGAGACACACACACACATACTCGGTCACTCCCACGCATTTCAGTCTCTGAGCTACCGGGGATTTGGCAGGAACATTTAACTGCTATATGTCGTAAAAAGAGTCTGGTCCACGGGTCAGTTCAAGGAGAGGTTTGCAATGACCTCATGGTATTTTATTATAGATTTTCAGATGTGTATAAATTTATGGTGGTTTCAGTCGCGGGAGAACCTGCAGTATATTTTCTGCGAAATATAGTGGTAGTGCTGGGTGGCGTGAAGATCACGGTTTATTGCTCAGTTTCCGGGCTGCTTTCACGTCACGCAGCGGTGGCGTCTCCTTGGAAACCAACCATTACCTCCACCTGTCCTTGGAGTCGCTCCCATTCCAGGCCAGCGGCGTAGAGACATGCGGCCCTGTCGAAGAGGGTTAGGGGGCACTGTGTGGCAGGCTGATTATTGGAGAGCGACATTTTTCTCCTAACTATGCCCCGTGGCGTGGCCCAAGCCGGCATGCACGCACCACGCTCTGTGGGACGTACAGCCCGCACAAGATTCCAGTGATGATTGATGTGCCATGAGAAGCGAACATACATGCCGCAGGGTAATGGCAAAGCGTAGGGGGGTTGGCGGCTCTGACACCCCTACCGTGCTGCATATTCTACCTCCTGAACCACTAAGCTAAGGAATCACCCCTAGCAACAGCGGAGCCTGCAGGCACACCTAAGCCTCAGCAACACTCTAAACCTGGGACAGCAGTGACCAATTAGGGCATACCTGACTATCTCTCCGGGACAGTGATGGCCAATCACGACACTGGATTCTCAACAGGTCGCCGCCTCCATTTGCTGATGTGGTTCATTACACCTAATGTCTTTAGTTGTATTTGGTGTTTGTGTACCTTTTCTATGTCTTTTATAACATAATTCCTCTCTGCTTAAGCATTACGTTAAGCAGTGGTGAATTCTGAAAAGGGCAAGATGGCCTATCCCCCAAGACAGAATCTTCTGAGAGGTCACCATGTTAGCAAGCTTCCGTGCCAAATCCCCCCCCCCCCCACTACTGATATTAAGACAGTCTAAGATGGCGTGGTATTGTGGAATTCAAGTAGCAGCACAGCACAAATGAATTTGATTCAATGATTCCTTCACCAAAATGAATTACTACAAGTACATTAATCATCCATTATGTTTGTACGTAAAAGAGTGAAGGGGACTGAAACCATCTTTGGATGATGTCTCTCTCTCAGGTCACTTGGGAGTTTCAGACCGAAGACCTTCACTGCAGGACAAGCGTAGAAGATTAACCTTCTCACCAGGACCCAGCTGTACTCAGATCCACCGACAGCGGGCTGGTAGCTAGGCTTTATGATGTATGTCCCTTCATACATGTGGGGGAGGGAAATGACCCCCACCACCACTCTCTGAATGCCTTACTCCTCCATGAAATGCCCTTGCTGGCTCTCCCATTCACGCCACTACCCTTGGCGAGATGGATGTGCCAAACACTCGTTCCACATGCTGTGCCCAGTTTATGCTTTAATCCATCTTCTACCAATGATTTAAACATCACTTTGGGGCCAATTAAGGGTTTCAGAACAGACAATAGGTCATAGTTCACCTCCTCCCTAAAGCATGTCTGAGCTTATAGTCATATCTAGACCCTGGGATGCAGAAGTGATTCTACAGGCCTTGCCTGCAGAGATGTCCTGAGCAGGAGAGCCAGCCCACAGGCTGTGTATCATTTTGCCATTATAAGTGTCTATTAGGAGATTAAGGGTTCGAGCCAAACAAAAGGTTCTGATCTTATTTTAACATTTAAATCAGTACTTCACGGACCCTGAGGCAAATTCATCCTTCTCTCGATTTTCATTATAACTACTCATGTTTGTTTTATAAAAAAAATCATACAGGGCCCTGAGCTCGGATTTCTTTCTAAATGTCACCATGCCCAAATATAGACGCGAAGATTATTTCAATGGGCATGATGCCCTCTCCTCCTGTAGTATCAAACCCCACAGCATATCACAGGTCTCTGAAGAGCCTGAGTCTTTTAGGAGTCCTGTGCTTAGACATTTAAAAATGGGTGCACAGAAAAGGCGTATGTTCAGTAGAATAAACAGACCCTTAGGGAATCAAACTGAATATAATGATTATGCTGCTGTGTGACAGAGTATACATCCATCTTCAATAACCACTTATCCAGCTTATCACTGCAAGTGCAATTCAGATCACGGGATACCAGGCATCACAAGGCTATTCAGACAATTCACAAGAGCCACATGATAGCGGACTGCGTGGGAAATCCCACAAAAACAGTTGGAGAAACTGCCAACTCTGCACACATAACAATGGAGGGAGGGGGCTGCCCCAGCTGTGCCCACTGAGCCAAGCATCTCTAATCAAATTTACATGTAATTATCAGTCTGACCTGCACTACCTCAGTGTACTTTCTTGGCATTGGCATAATGCATTTCTTTTCTTCAGCAGTATGAATGCTTATGTCCAGTATTTTCTAAAGTTCATCCATAATACATGCCAAAGCACACATTCTCACTTTCTTTTTTGTTTTTAGCAGAGGTGGAAAGTTCAGGTTCAGAAGGTATAAACCCAGTCCAACCATTTGAGTGCTATGTGAATGTGACTCTTTGTACTCAACAGGTTGAAACAAAATCTTGGTCTGGATTTGTGCTTTTCTGAACTTTCCACATCAGGCTTTTGGATACCCAATGAAATCCCCTTCAGCCAGATACTTCCCAAGAAGCACCTCACTAAGTGTCATACTATTGGTCAGTCCCCTTGTGGTAATAAAACCAGGAAGTATGACCTATTTTGCCAGAGAAGTGAGCTTCCCAATAACAAAGGGGATGAGGGTGGCTTTTCTTTCTGTGCTCTATGTTTTGTCGCTTTGTTTTATTTCACCTTTAAATTATTCTTTATAGTGAACTGACTTTACGTCACTTTGATCTTTACCTTGCTGCCATTTTGATTTTTATCTTGCCACCATTTTGTGTGACTGAGCATGTTGCACTGGTGCTTCACCATGCCAGGCCTCACTGGGCAGGTGACCAGTCCTCACCTCTCCCATCCCCATTCAGTATCAGGCCACTGTGGATTCACTTTACCCGCCATGAGAAGATCCCCAGCCGTTCTGGAATTTAAAGCATGACGAAGAAATCCTTTCAGTGGCTAATTCTGAATGCAGTAATCAGCACTGCAAGCTTTTACACTTTCACCAAAATAAACAGATCTTTTTGCCATCTGTAACATTCATGTGACTCATTTTGTCTTAAGGGGTTTCAGCTTGCAGACTTTCCCATAGAAGGGTCCTTCACAAAGATAGGGTTATTCAATTTATAGTTTAGCGCAGAAAAATATATACTATAGATAGAAAAACAGAGCTTTAGAAAAGTAGCTGTGAAACCCCCAAAAGGTGAGAAAGTAACAGCTAGGTCCCATACAGACTGGCTGAATGCATTGCTGAAAGTATATCTTGTCAACATCTTCACTACGCTCAAATGCAGCTTTTCTGGTTAGGAGCTGCTTTGCCCTGAGAAGACCCCACCCTGGCAGGTAGCAAAGCTGATGATTCCTCTGGAAAAGCAGCAACCCACCGAATTAGCACAGGAATCTTTGCTGCAGCCAGCCTGCGAGCTAGAATGTCACCTCCAACTGAACTTGCTGCAGCGTTTCATGCATATCTAACAAAATTTCGTAGGACCCCCATCTGTGACCCTGGTTTCCAAGTATTACAGGAGATACAGGAAAAGAGATCTTTAATTGCCCATAAATGATTATTCGACACACACAAGCAGCCGTGTTAGAATCACCCCTAAAAGGTGCAACGGAGGGCTACGAGAATGATTCCTGGTCCTAGAGGAATGTCTTATGAGGAGAGGTTAGCTGAGCTGAATCTATTTAACCTTGAGCAAAGAAGACTAAGGGGGGACATGATCCAGGTCTATAAGATTCTAACGGGTCTGGATGCTTTGAGGAAGCACTTCTTTACACATCGTGTAGTTAGAGTATGGAATAGTCTTCCTGCTAGTGTAGTGGAAGCTAAAACCCTGGGTTCCTTTAAATTAGAGCTAGATAAGATTTTAACAACTCTGAGCTATTAGTTAAGTTTTCCCCAAACGAGCTTGATGGGCCGAATGGCCCCCTCTCGTTTGTAAATTTCTTATGTTCTTAAATGTCTCAGCAGAGTCACTGGTGACATAAAGAACTTGCTGTTAGGTATAGGTGTGTAGAATGTTTTCATTGCCAAGTCATTTCATTGCCAGAGTATGACACACACTGTCTGGCACAGAGAAACTGACAACAGATGGACTCTGAGGATCTGAGCACATCTGAGTGTCACTCCTGCCTTTGGCCATTATGTTCACTGATATTCAGCTGTACTCATGTTACCGGAGAGTATGGGGCGGGGGGGCGGGGTGATATTCATCTTCTCCAAACATACAGATCTGGGGGTGCTGGAAATTTCTTCAACAGCTCATATAGTCGTCTGTTACCCCGCCAGTGTGTGTCTTTGGCCGGGCTGGGTTGGGGCTATTTTGAGGTCCTCCTGCTAGTATATTTATGACTTTCCTATGTTGCCGCTGCCCCCGCTTCTGTGAATGGTGGGGATTGAGTTTCTGTAAGCGAGGGCGACATGGCTGGGTGTTAGCCGCCATTAGGGCGTGATCTCACCCGTCTGGGTGTTTTGCTGTGCTATTCGCACCCCCGGACTTTCATCACTTAAGGCTTCCAGTTTGTTATAATGCTGTAAATCTCTGCTCAGAACATTCACCTAGGATCATACAGTAACACTGTGTGGTCAGGATGGAAGAGAGGCATTTGAGAAAACTGGGTGGTTTTTACTTATGCCAGCTTACTCTCCAGGAGCGACACATACATCTGTCATGGCCAGAGCCCCTGTAGCATTTGGGGTTAGGGGCCCTGCTCAAAGACTCGTCAATGATACAATTACTACTTCTGGACCCAGACACAGATCCCTAACCTCTGGAGATATGCACAAGTCCATGTTGACCTCTATGTACATTTCTTAACATACTCCAGAATGTATTGCAATAAAGCCCAATATGGTGCTTATCCACTGGTGAAGTATTTCATCAGCTATACTTATTTATTGGTTTTAAGTAACCAATCAGAAGCTATAAATAGCTCTTAATTATACTGAAAGGTCTGACTTCTAGAGGGAGGGTAGAGCAGTGAATACAGAGCCAGTACTGTCTGGCAAAAAAAGAGCCAGAAACTTCTTTAGCATTTCATACAATATGCAAATCCAGGAATCATCAGTTCTATTTTGGCACTTTAATATTATACAATATTATGAAAATACACTGCACCTTCAGCTAAGACTGTGTCCAAGCTGGCTTGTTTACAAAGGCTCTTTGTTCCAAGTTTTAAATAATTCTGTTTGGATTTGAGGTGTTCTGCTTTAAGTTTAGCCTGTACGAGATCTTGGCCAAGAACAGTTGTTGCCCAACAGCAGATAAATCCACCTAGGCACCTTGGAAGACATCCAGGCGAGTTTCCTTCTGGCATAAGCTTGAGAAAGCGACATTTTTTTGGAAGCGGTTAAGCATTCCAGTCTTATGGCTGAATTCTCTAAGCAAATAAGAACTATGAAACACTGGCCATTTTCAGATATCCTGGGAGGATTCTAGGAAGATTCTGGGAAGGACAATTTAGGCAGGAGCGTAAGCGAAACAATATATCGGAAAGAGATGACCTTTGTATGGGAGCAGTAATATAATGTATCACAGATACCGGGTGTCTTCACCAGCTCATCTAGAGACTTTGAGCGATCTGTCAGGCATCGCTTTTAAGAGCAGTAGGAATGGTGACCAGTGCCCGCTAGTATCGCACCCGGTGCCAGGCCCCAGATGAGGAGCTGACAGGCCATGGGCACATTCCCCTGCTAGCCCAGCAGCTAACTTGAGACCAGGGCTCTGCCCCTGCTTGTATGAGACTGCCTGACACACATGGTATGCAGAGAAAAATGACCAAGGAGTGGGAGGCACATTGCAGCATCAGAGTTTGCAGCTGTGTAAATGGTGAAGATTACCTTTATATTATGAGGTAACTTTTCATTGATGTCACCAGCCCCCAGCTAAGCGATGTCATTAAGTCTTAGCGGCGTCGCGAAATGTTAGCAGTCGCGGCTCTGTGTGTGTGACGCTGGCATCTTCTATTGGTGTCTTTGATCGTGCCCTCAGGCTTCTAGAAGTGTAAACTATTCTAGGTATCGGCCTACAGACGTAAAAAGTTCATCAAAGTTCAGATGGAGGGCGCTTGAATACTGTGTCTACTGCTTTTTAGTGTCAACAGATATTACAGCATAGTGGAAAAAAGGGATAAGTATGAAAATGTAAGATTAATTCATTTATAGCAGTGTTTCTCAACCGTTTTTGGACCATGACCCAATTTTTACCAAGCCAGCTCAGTTGTGACTGAGAAATATGATCTTGGATCAGCGTAGGAGCTTGCTGGTTTTAAACTCGCAATCCTTTCAGAACTTGCTGCGATCATTGTGGAATATTACCTTTTCTTGTAGACAACTTGGGGTACTGAGTACAATAACCTCAGAATTGAACTTAAGACCTTTCCCTTTTTGAAAGTGAACTGCTAAAACTCAATTTTGTTTAAAACGAAAATCAGAAATCATTTCTGCCTGTACCCTCACAGACCAACAAATTAGATGCTAAGCCTGTGTTTCTGCATTTCAAAAAGATATTAAACCCATGACCTTTAGCACACAGGCAAATCAGTCAATAGGCAAATACATCACGGCACATTTGCTGTGATCCTGTTGTGTGGTGGTCAGCACTACTGCCTTAAATCTGCAGGCTTGAGGCTGTGTGTGTGTGTGTGTATGCGTGTGTGTGTGTGTGTGTGTGTGGTGTCGGCATGTTCTCCCGTGTCCCTGAACATTTCCGTCGGGTTCTCCGGTTCCTGTGCCAGCGTGTTTGTTTACGCTCTAATGGACCGGCATGCCATTGTGCCTTGGGATTACTGGGATAGGCTTCTGGCACACCACTGCATGAAGAAAGAGTTTTGGAAGATTAATAGATAGATTTTTACTGACAAGTGACTGCAAAGCAATTTAGAGTAACCCTTGGCCAGGATACCAGTCTACTATACAAGAAATAATAATAATAGATGTTGTTTAGCCTAACTGCACATTTTTGGATTGAGGGAGGAAAATCCATGACACTGGGGGAACATGCAAACTGCACACACCCAGTACAGGTGAGATTCAAACCAACAACCCTGAAGGGCCAATAATGCTTCTGACTGAGACAGCTTCAGCAAAGCTATGCTGCTGGAAAATAAGGTATTTAGATATAACCACAGGTGAAACTTGTGATAATAAAGATAATCTGAATATGTCAGTGGCTCATAATGGCCACAGGTTCGCCATCATGACTGATCCCATGCACAAGTAACATAAAGATCTGTCTAAGCTGGACTACATGAGACACATCTGTCCCTAAGAGAAGTCAGTCTCACCCAAGCAGTCGTTTGTAACTGGAAATGCATTTGAAATGCAGCTCGATTGGTCATTTAGCTTTAAAAAGGGGTGGCGGCACAGGGATGCTGTCCGTAACACTGTTCCCTAAAATTACTAACCTGTGTGGTCTGGTCAGCTGGTATCTCTAAACTGCACAGAATGCATGAGTGTGCATGTGGATGGGCATCCTGGCCAGGACATCCCCTGCCTTGTGCGTTGTGCACCGTTCACACCGGTTTTAGTGCAGTAAGGACCTGTGCCCACTTTCCCAGCAGAGGAATCACATCACCGCTGGGCGCATGAGCAAGGCCCTTCACCCCAACTTGACCCCAGTCATACTGTCGTGTGTAGCTGTGTCTCTCATAGAGAGATGCGGTATGCAAAAACTGCCCGATTTCTCCATAGGGGTGAGTAAAGCTCCTCTGTTCTCCGCTTGCCCTTTTCTCAGTGTCTCTGTGGTGGATTGATCAAAACAGGAAACAGTTGCATATCAATCATTCATTTTGATGCACGTGATATGAGAGTAAAAAGGCCGATGTCAGTGCATCATACAGCGGACTCATTGAGTTAGGTTGCTCTGCTTGTGATCAGAAGGTTGCTGGTTCAAATCCCAGGGTCGGCAGAGTGATTTCACTGTTGGACCCCTGAACAAGGCCCTCAGCTTCCGGTTGTTCTAGAGGCTGTCTAATCCTGGTTAGTCAAATGTACATTATTTTGGATAAAAGGGTCTGATAAATAAAAGTTAAGAATACAACATTATTTATAGACTGCGCAAACTCAGGGCTAGTGCTGGTGCATCACACAGTAGAGTAATAGACACAACAGTGTAATGCAACAACATGACATTGACATAAACAAAGACGTTCAGCTTGTGTGTGCACTGTGGACAAACAGGAAGACTGGGCTGTTCCAGCCATTTCTGACGGAGTGCTGAGTGCCTTCAGAGTCTGATTGCATATGCCAGCCAGAAGCCACAACTGCATCGGCCTCCGAATTTTATGACACATTTCCCTCTCGCATGCCGTTCACCAAATTACAGGATAATTTGCTGATTCAAACAGCCCCGTCCTCTGCTGTGGTCAGCGCCCCCTGGGCACTTTGTGCCATCTTTAGTCACATTTCCTGAAATCACGGAGAGCATACTTGGAAACGGCTTACCTCAGAGACACTGTGATGTTCTGACCTTTTTTAAAATAAGGCTTCCCCCCGACTTCATGTTCACACACAGGTTAAAAAGAAACAACCATCTCCCCACTGCCATGAAGACACTGATGGAAACATTCATTCATTCATTCATTCATCATTTATTCATTCATTTTAAACGAGTGGAAACATTTCTGCCTGTTTTTCTGCGGCTGTTGTGGCAAGGCCAACTTGTAGATCACCCTGACCTGGTATTTAGCTGTCAGATGTTGTGGTGGTTTTTGAACATGGCTGTTTTAAACTGTGATTATGCTAAGCTCCTACCAGACCATGTGCTGCAGCACCAGACCCAGTTTGTATTACCAACGTACACGACTTTTTAAAACAGATACCTTTCCTAATTTCAATTTATTTTCTGGTTGCAGGTGACTCAAACTATTACAATTCAGATGACAAATACAAAATGCTGCTAATAAGCATATTTTCACTGTTAATTAACAGGCTGTCCTTTTAAGGTTGGTATTTTTTGTGCCGCATTATTTTCAAATAATGAAAAACACCCTGGGTAGGATGCCAGTCATCAGGGGGCACACCACACACACACACACACAGACACACAAAACAGACAATATACAGATGCCAATTACCCTAGCTTCAGTGTACCCAGAGGAAATTCGGGTGACATAGGGAGAACATGCAAACTCCACACGTGTGCACACACACACAGCCACAGACACACACGCACGCACACACACGTTGGTGTACCTATCTAAATGGGGACCTTACAGGTACATTCATTTCTACGGGGAAAACTCTAATCCCAGCATGACAACCTTCACCCCTACCCAGCCCTAACCTTAACCAAAAGTAACCAAACAAAATACCAGACTTCTGGCATTTTTACTTTTTTGATTGCATTCACAAAACTTTGTGGGGACTCGAAAAATGGTACCCACAACGTCAAAAACATACAGGCTTTTATTACATTGTAGGGGGACATTTAGTCACACACACACACACACACACACACAAAGGATGTGGGATTCAAACTCACTCTAAGGCAGTAGGGCTACCCATCAAACCAAATTTCAGGGTATACAATTATTTGAGAGTTACTGGACTTTTCAGAATCAGCATGGATGCCCTGCTCTGAGCGCTGACCCCCATGCCGCTAAAGCACAGCCCCGGATTGTTACAAATGCCATAAACAACAGTTGCTAATTAGTTTTAAGCACCTGACGGGCCAGACAGGATCCTGTTAAAAGCAGATTGTGGTCTCTGCAGTGCTGCTGTGATGGACGAGCATGGAGCCCCGAGTCTGCACACCTGCTGCCCCCCCCCCCCCCACACACACACACACACACACACACGGCACTCCATACCTGTTATAGAAGGATAAACAAAAGTAGACAACAGTGGAGCTCCGACAGAGAACCTGAACAGAGTATGTGAGTTTTATAAGTGATTCTCAAGGCGGGAGAGCTCCTGGCTAACTGGAGGGAGAGAGAAAGTAGGAGGACGTACTAAACAGCCATAAAAAGCTGTGTTAGGTGCCAAAGGCAGAACAGTGTCACTTACTGTCACTAGAGGGACCTTTATTCGATTTTATGCTAATGACATTTCTTCCCACTGTGATCATTTTTAGAATACTGACACTTTGTTATCATGCTTATTCCAGCTAGCACACACAAACTGCCTTTCGCAGTGATCACAGGTCCATTTTATCACCTTATTTGCCTGGGGTAAGCACGCAAGGAGCTAATTAGCTGATGGCTCATCACACAACTACCGACGCACATGAGGATTGGTTCAGAAACAATTACTGTCACAAGCTGATTGGCCCTGAAATGATCAGATATCTCCAGTTTACCCTGCTATGTGATTTATATGACAGGCTTTCAATTATCTCATCCATTCCAAAAAAAGGTAAATGAATAAGAGAGCACTATCAGGATGAGGATGGTCCTGGCAAACGCACATCGAATTTCACAATAAAAGGCTCTTTGTTTTACAAGCTCAGCCATTATGCACAATGTAAAAATGCATCAGCAAAGTATTTTTACTAGACACTGAATCATGACTTTAAAGAAAGTACAATAGGTATACTGCAGGTATCGATCTACCCTCTGAGAAAGCAAATCCCAGAGGATTCTGGGAAGTAAAAATGATAATGATCCCCCAGGACACCAGAACACAGACCCTGCTCACAAACAGAGCACAGCTGTCAAGGTATGCTAACCGTAGGGACACACTTCCTCCTTACCTTAAAATTAAGCTGGGCAATCAATATACGACCCATTAAAGCATACTGTATATTTCCCTAAAATTGGTTAATTATGTTTATTGTCTATAATTAATAACGTGTACTATATAATAATGCTTGCAAAACAAAAGAAAAAAATCATATGTACCATTCCTAATAAAATATCGGTAATATTTACTTTACAGTTCATTGTTTCTTCATCCATTTAGTATTATGAAATTCAAAATGATGATTAGCTTAATAATGTGTAATAGCTCCAATATGTTAAACAGACTGATATATGCACTGATGCATATATTGCAAATCTGGGCTGAAGTGGGCCAATCAGAGTCTGAGGATGGGAGGGAGGTACATGATTCAGGGGCAGGGTATTTACTAACTAAATAAATACTCACCCAGCCTGTTAGACAGGCTGTGGCAAACATGGGCTTCCTGGTCACTTTTGCAACTTCTCTGTGTGGCACTTAGTGTCTTGTGCAAAATGGCAACAATGGCACGTCTTGTGCCGAACTATCAGCCACTTCTTTCCATCTATTTGAACTTCATGCTTATGAGAGCGTGTAAACAGCTGTGTGCTGCCGTGACTGTCAAGGTGTTAAACAGGCACTTCCTCCCTTGATATTTTAGAGTGTTATAAAGAGCGCCATAACATCCTCCAGCCTGATTTAAAATAATCCAGATATGCCCTGTGTTCCAGACAGTCCTGATAACGCCAAACGGTGTTACTCTAACAAATTGTAGCTGTTAGCGCCACTAAGGTGCAGAACTACTTAATACAAAATAGCTGCAAAGTTTCTGGATCTTGTAGGAACTGGTTTAAGCCGTAACACATTTAATATGAAACCCATATGCTACTGAGCCCATATGTGCTGAACACTGCCACTACTGGTTTAACTGCACGGCCTTCAAGCTTTGGTTTCACCCTTGAGACAGCCCTACTTTTTCATACACGTTAGGAGTACAATTCAGGCAAGCAAGGGCTGCTGTCCAGCAGGACACCACTCCCTTGACTTTCGGGTTCACTGGTTACGACCACATTTCCCTCCGGTGTGTGTTTTGCACATTGGAGAGCAGTTACAACACATCAGGAACTCAACAGCTCATCTCGGAGGGGAAGGGAATTGCAGAATAGTACCTGCCGTTAGCTTAATATTTGTCATGCAGACAAAAAAATTTTTAAATTGTCAATCATCCCAGAAGGCACCACAGACTAATTTGCATGCCCGGAAGAGCCACCAATAGGTGAATATCATATTATTATTCCTGCCCTATGAAGTGCCTCTCAATCTACCCCCACCCCTAACTTTGACTTCTTCACATGTGATGAGGAACCTGTAAGGCCTAGAAGGCCTGTTTTGAGGAAGAAAGATAATCAGGACCATATGACACAAGGATAGAGGAAGTGAGTAACACTATTTCGGCACGGCAGTGGAGGCAGGTTTGACAGCTGGCAGAGCTGGTGTTGAATTTCCAGCAGGCAAACTCTCTTCCACACCAGCCCCCCACAAGACTCTCACTTGTTCACCCACACCTGGTCTGTGTGTGTGCCCAGACACAGGCCAGACCCAGCTCCATCATGAAGCTCGCCGTTGACGCCGTCCTCATAGGCCTGATAGCCAATGACAATGAGGCAGCTTGTGGATGGTGAGGTTGGGGGGGAGGGGTTAGGCTTCTGACAGAATGGTGCAAGGAAAACAACCCCCCCCCATATCTGAAAAATTAAAGAGCTGGTCACTGACTTCAGTCATGAGAAAGATCCCCCAGCAGGTCTGAATACCACCAGTAGCGCTAATTAGCTTCTGCAAGATGCATTATTGAGTTTATGCTCACTGGTTGCATAACACCAGGGTACAGTGGCTCAGCACAAAAATGCAAAGCAGGGAAGACGGGTTGGAGCACAACCAGGACACGCCTGGCTGCAATCTGGGACACATACCTGACACACTGCCTTAGAGAGACAGACTGCAGGACTCCAGTTACCCCACCTCCTTCTGGTGGATGGTACAGGGTCTTCAGGACTCAGATTTCAAGGAGTTTTTACCTTCAGGCAATTAAGCTCAACAAAATTCTGAACCAAATCCTGCTACAGTAGGCACTTCGATGCTCTATTCCTCGGATTTTACCCCCGATGTACCTCTTGCCAACATATCTCCTGCACTACATGTTTATTTTCTGTTATCACTGGCTGCTATGCTCACTGTCTTGTATTCATCGGCCACTACGGTCCACAGGAAGCCTGCAAATATTGATCTTCAATGTCCCATGGAGGCATGAGATTAAAAGAGTCTGGGAAACGGTAGCGAGGAACAAAAGCGAGAATAATGTCTGACCAAGGGAAATGCACCATGATGAGACAAAGCAAAGCGGGCTTGGGAAGGCCTATGGCTAGATGGAAAATCCTTGGGAATAAACAGAAACCGGTCCTCATAAGGTCGGTGTAAAGGCTCCAGCAATATAACTGAATAGAGATCTACACTCACCTAAAGGATTATTAGGAACACCATACTAATACGGTGTTTGACCCCCTTTCGCCTTCAGAACTGCC
>JAODJW010000117.1:2346043-2359965 GCA_026777045.1 Hyperopisus bebe
CATGAGGAACACATTAAATAATGTGCTGTTGTATTGTTTTCAATGTAATACAGGTCAAAGATAATTTAACAAAGTACCGTTTTCAGTTTGATTTTAATTTAACATACCGTCCCAACTTTTTCTGATTTGGGGTTGTAGATTATTATAACAAAATTTATGTTTGTTTCTTTAATCAGACTGAATCAATACCTTAATAATGGCAGCAATGTGTGTGATTCCAATTGTCCGAAGTCGGATGCAGAAGGGGTTAAAGCAAACAGGGCAGAGGGAGAGATTTGTGAGAAATTTCCCCAACCCCCGTTCTGAACCCACTAAGCCCTCTGGTCTGGCCTGGGTCGCTGAGCTAAGATTTCACTCCTGACAGGCTGAGCAAGTTGTGAGAGAGACAGGCTGGCCTTAATGGAAACCTGGAGGCCAACACACACTCAGGCTGGGAGAGTTGTCTAGCTCCCTGGGACAACACTGACGTGGGGGGAATCTTGCCATTGCAGACTGCCCTGTCCCAGCACAGCAAGACTCCCTGTCGACTCAATTAGGAGAAAAAAATGCCGCACAGTGCAGAACGGTGCCCACGCTAAGTGAAATACATAAGTATGACTACGCCCATCATAGCTCAGAATATCGATGCTTATAAGACACAGAAAGCATCTTCTTCAAAAATATCTGATCCCCATTAGATATTTTACATTATAGCATTTGAAAATGAAACCTAGGCTCACCGTAGCCAGCTGTACAAATAGGGCTTGAGTATAAAAAATGTAAATACGTGTTTGTGCAGCAAACGGGGAGAATAGGGATGTTATTGAGGCGTGTGTATAAATAAGCCATTTAGACGGGTAACGTGTGCTGGGTTCAGAAGGTAATGTTTGTCTAATGCAAAGTTATTCATGAGGGGGGCATTTATATTACATTTGGATTCCAATTAATCTCACGACGATTGGGAGTATTTAGAACTTCAAGGCCCTGAACCGTGCAACCACTGACTGAGCTGGGCTTGGAGCTAGACTTGGCATCACTTTGTGTTTTGGGTTAAGGTCCCAAGAGGGACTCTGCAGTAGTACTTATGAGTTGGGTACTTAACCTGAATTGCCCCATTTCATATATAATCATATGCATAAAAGTGAAACTGTAAGCTTGCACTTGCAAGATATTATCAGTTGTTTGCCATGAAAAAACAAAGAGTCATGGGTCATTCATCACATGATTGTAAAAGATCTTCGATGGGTAACTTGTATAAAGTTTTGAAAGACTAATGGGAAGCAGTGACTGTTATACTGCTGTTGCTTCTACTGAGTTGAGAGTTTGTCTCCTTGAGGGGATCCTGATCGTCTCCTTGGCTCTCAGTAAAGCATTTTTAAATAATGCCCATTAAGTGCCCAGCATGATGTTTTGATTAGCTGAGGATCTTTTACAGTCCTGGGGTAGCCAGTATAGGTATAGCCTCTTTAAAGAAAAAAACAAAAAAACCTTGCATTTTCATTTGGCCTTTTTACTGAATTTATCACCTTGGCAACAGGTCCGTTCAACATAGTGTTCCCCTTAGACTAAGCCTGAAGCACATTTTCCTTATCCATATTTTCCAGCCTTTCAGAATTACTTTGGTATTACTTTTTGTTCTAATAGTTGAAGATAACAGAGGATGACCAGCAACATGGTAGAAGGATTCAGTGGTGGCCTAATGGTTAGGGATGTGCACTTGTAATTTGAACTATTGCTGGTTTGAATCCCTGACCAGCAAAGTACCACAGAGGCATCATGTGCAAGGTAATGCTCCCTGGGTGCTGAATTAGCTGTTTCCTGCTATATGACACATGGGTTAAATACAGAGGATACATTTAATTGTTGGGCACTGTGCGCTATGGTGTCTCAATAATGACAACTAATCACTTCCATTTTCTATCATGAAATGCCTTTATGAAGCCCTACTGGGAAACAGCCATCAGAAGGTTGCTGGCTCAGGTCCCCTGGCCGACTGGGTACTCATGTCACTGGAGGGCCCATGAACAACCCCAATTGCTCCATGGACACTGGCTAACCCTGCTCTCTGATTCCCACTTGTATGACATTTTGGATAAATGCATCTGCTTAATTAAATGTACTTAATAATGATCAACTAATGTTTTTGAGCTGAGTAACAACACTTTGTCAGTTTGTTGTAGGGAGGTGCCTTCATGCCCAAGAGACACTCAACACTCGCCTGGAAGACTGAAGAAGGCCTCTATCTGAGAGTGAAAAGCACAGACAGTACCGGTGTGTCATTATGGGCGACATCGATTTAATCACACAGGCTAGGACACACAATTACATGTCATTCACAATAATTGTTGAACAGACCTGCTTGTTGACAAAGGTGCATCAGTTAATGGCGATATTGGCTGTGTGAACTCTCAGATGGCTTTGTCCCAGAGCATCTGACACTGTTGCCATGAAACATGGGTCAGGATCCGCAGAATGGCGATGTGAGTCATTTTCAAAATGGGTCACTGTCTGCCACTTAATATCTTTAAGTGCAAATGAATTATGGACAAAGTGGATGCTTCCTGCCACCAGCGGGGCTCGTCAAAGGAACTAATTCATCGTAATCACAGACTTTTATGAGTTCTTTCATTTCTCATAGTCATTTATGTTTTTTAAATCCTGAGGTGTTCTTATTTGAAAGTACATTCAATTATGGTCCTGTTTTAGATGAGGTACCCTTGTCACTGCCTCAGCCATAATGGAATTCAAAATCTTATTTATGAAAGTCTTTACTGAAATGCAACCAGGTTCAGTTCTTAGTTGACTCATTAAAATCACTGTCAGTCTGAAGATATGACCAAAAAAATCACTGTCAATCTGAAGGCACGATTGTAACCATTTCCATTATTTCATCTATAAACCTACAAAACATTTTATTAACCATCCCATTCTTAGGTGAAATGACAGAGACTGCTAAGACTGAAGACTTTACACATAAGCAGAGAACCCTGTCTGGATGGAGTTCTTTTCCTGGCAGACTCTCCCTACACATGCAAACAGGACTAAGGGTTATCAGCATGCTTTCAAGCTGTCAGGCTAATGCTAGCAGGCTAATGCTAGCATGCTAACATTGGCAGGCTGACACTGGCAGGCTGACACTGGCATGCTAATACTGGCAGGCTAATGCTGGCAGGCTAACGCAGACAGGCTAATGCTGGCAGGCTAACACTGGCATGTTAATACTGGCAAGCTAACACTTTCAGCTAAGGTGACCAGATAATCCATGTCAGGGAGGACACTTTGCGCTACTTCGGGTTTTACAAATTACTTTCAAACTGAAAGGTTTCTGTGCTCGGCTAAATAGTTCAACTCTTCTTGCGTTTTGACTGGTTTGTTTCCTTGACTAAAAGACTCATCCAGCTGTTTAGCATTAGTGACACACGCATGACTATAGGAGACTGGCCAATCAGCACACAGCAAGAACTCAGTGCTCAAGTGAAATCCAGGTCCGTTTAATTGAAATGGTAATTTACATGCAATTCCTGTCCTAGCTCAGAGTGTCCTCCTTGACATGGATTATCTGGTCACCCTACTTTCAGCAGGAGTGCATCTCAGACGTATTTTAGCAGAAGGATACTCATATGACTCCTGATGATCAGCTCAAGCTGTTATTTAAACAATCCTTATAGTCAAAACCATGATTAAACTTTAAAACACAAAACTCTGTGGTCACTATGTAGTACCTGGTAGGACCCCCTTTCACCTCTAAAATGGCTTCAAGGGTTGATAAGTTGTGTGTTTAGAAATGCCTTTCTGCACACCACCACTGTACTGAGGTGTTATTTTGCGCTTGTGACCTTCCTGTTAGCTATAACAAGTCTGGCCATTCTCCTCTAAAATGTCTTATTGTCAAAGTATTTTTGCCCACAGAACTGACTCTGACTGGAGGTTTTTATTTAACAAACCATTTTTTGTAAACTCTAGACACAGCAATGTATGAAAGTGCCAGGAGGGTGAATGTTTCACAGATGATGTAACTACTGTGTCTGGCACCAACAGTCGCGCCACGTTCAAAATCACTGAGATCAGGCATCTTAGATGTGCAAATACTTAGCCAAACAGTACCGGAACCTGTGTGATGCTGCCTGTATTCAGTTTCAGGCATATGATTGGCTGTTTTATCTTGGAGCGACTCAAGAAAATAAAACTGCAGACATGTGGCAATGTCCTCAGAATGACCGATTTCTTTTTACTGTTAGGGTCATGGTGACTCAGTCTTTCTTAGAAAGCAGTGGCCATAATGCAGATTTCGCACAAATGCAAAACAAGTTTATCGCAGTACATTTGCGTACACTCATCTTACAGAAAAAGTCTGAAATATGTTCAAAACATGAATATCGTGAAAGAAGGCAGAAAGTTCTGGAAAAGTGTGGTCTATATGGTCTTCAGCAGTCGACGTTGACTTGACGGCACCCCATAATAATAATGTTAATGTGGCCTTGTTATATTACTATATATCTTGTTTCATGTTCAAATAAACTGCCATACTGAATGTAAAATTAATTTTTTTCATTGTTACAGTGATTTGTGGCACATTTGTGTGGGTTTCCTGTTGGAGTCAAAACATGGAGTTTTTGACCCGCTGGTGTTGTAGTTGTGTGTGTGCCGTGGCGAACTGGCATCCTTGTGCCCTGTGCTTACTGGGGCTCCAGACTCTCCGCAACCTTTCATTGATAAACAGTTATGGGAAATCTATTGAATAAATACAACAAAAACAACACAGTGTATAATAAGACATGTTTTTCTATCTGTGACTCAGAAATAATGACAATAGTTATTTCTAAGTCGGTAATAAACTTCTTTTAAGGTTTAAAAAACCGAGCTGCCATAAAACAAGAAGTTAATCAGCTCTTCAGGAAAAGAACGGACAAGCTAATTCAATAATATAGCAAATCATAGACCTGATGAAAAGGCAGGCAAACCCACAATTACTTACATTATACAAAAAGAACTTATATTATACATTAAACCCCATAAAAGCAGCTTCATATTTAGTCAAGTAATTCAGATTTCCTGCATTTCACTGTGTATCTTCCCACAGCAGTCCCACCTTGGGACCTGAAGTTGCAAATTTCACTGTCCGCTATGTTCTCTGCTGTTGCATATATTTAAATCTGATCAGTATGCACACAGTAATACTACATTAAAATGCTATTCTATACACAGTGAAGTTCTTTTACTACTTTGAACAGCTCAACAACATGTACAGGGTAATTGGGCACTTATAAAGTCCTAGTACTTATAAGACATTGCCAAATGACAGTATAGCCTTTGTTCAGTTAAGTACCTGGCTGTACAATAAAATGTCTTTAGCATTTTGTATTATTTAATGCGAAGATTTGAGTATAATCTGACCATTCGCTTTATGTCTAGCCATCTGAGCAAAGCAGAACAGCAGGACCTAGTGTGTTCTGGCTAAAAGCATGAAGAAACAAGCAACTTTAGTGACCTTGGACCACTGGTGGGCAAATTTATGCTGTCTAAAAATATTGCATCTAAAAATGTGGTGCTACTAATAGTTAAGGACATGACAATTTTGGAAAGTGCCAGCTAACACTTTACTCTTTCCTTTCATAGCCTGGAGCTATGCTTAACTCCAGGCTAATGCTAGCTGAGTGATAGCTTAGCCTAAGGCTAACTTAGTCTTGTATCATAGATAAACTTATTATCTCCAAGTTAAATGCTTTCAAGCCAGCAAGTCTAGGATGGTTCTTGGGGCTAACATTGACAATCTTGTGCTAACTACCATCCAGAACTGTGAAATGTCACCCAGTCACAAAGACGTGTACAGAAATAGCAGAGTTAGAAATGGTTACCTACAACAAAGTAATAGTTAATTGTCTGCTTTTATCAAATCATATTTCTGGATGTCAGTAATACAGTGGTACTTTTTTCAATAATGGATATTAATAAGCAAGACCATAGTGTTACATAACTGCCATTTATGCAAGGCTGGCAAACAAAGTAAACAGAGAGGATCCAGTGAAGCCTTCCAGCAGAGATTACCTCAAAGACCAGCTGCTGGTCAGTCTGCAAGGTATAAAATACTTTAAAAGGGCAGCAATAATTAAAACAGTCACTCAGACTTATCCAAGAACGACTGCACTACAACAAGCTAGTTAGCTACATTTCTTCTTGACAAATATCTTTAGCAAATACGCATAATTCATATTTTAAAAATTAAATGTCAGGAAAATATACATCCATCCATCTTCCATGAACTCTTATGCAGTACAGGGTTGTGGTGAACCAACAAAATATATTAAAACATTATTTTTGGACATTATTCAGAAGCCAGGCCAGCCACCAACGTAACCAGCTACAGGAGATGAACCGAGACCATTGCTCTCAACTTAACACAAGGCTGCATTATTCTAAATCTATTTTAATAAGCTTAAGCTACAAGGTAACAGTAGAAAAATATTAATAAAACAGCATACTTGGAAAACAAACTTCCACCCAAAGATTCATGCGTTCAGTGTCCATTACTATTTATTCAATGCAGGATTGCTATGAACCTAGAGTTTGTCCCAGAAAGCACAGCGAGGACAGGAGGACAACCCTTACAGGATACCAGTCCAACATAGGGCATGAGACAGGAGACACCCTGGACAGGACACCAATCCAACATAGGGCTTAAAGGTAGGGTGCGCCCTGGACAGTACGCCAGTCCAAGATAGGGCATGAGACACCTTGGACAGGATGGAAGTTCAACATAGAACACAAGGTGGGGTACACCCTGGAAAACTGGGCAAAATAAGTAGCATTTCATGAACATGCATGAATGTAAAGGAATATTAATACGCAGAGCTGCCCATTATGCTGTCACAGCCAGCAGTGGTGAAAGGAGCCTCTCCATCCAAGAAAGCGAGTGCAGGAGTATATGGCTGGCATCTAATATTTAATCTCACAGCAATTTCAGCAATGTGCCATCCCCCCCCCCCCCCCCACTTCAGGTGTGTGTGGGGGTTTCCTCCCACTTTAACAGGGATAGGGTGCATTCATATTATCAGTTGCGAAGCCAGGCCCTGCATGTTGGCATCACCTTGATGGCTTCTGCAGTCGGGGCCCAGAGGGTCAGGGCTAGGCGTGGGGGGGCGCTGGAGGTAGTGTTTCTTCCAGCAACGGGACGTTGCTCTGAGAAGAGGGCGCCGTCTGACCCTGATTCCCGGAGGATCTGTCTCCTGGCATGTCACTCCTGGGGGAGTGTTGCTAGGCAGACTCCCCGAGTGCTGTGAGCGGGATCCAGAGAGCCTGAGGACACATTCAGTGCTGGCGAAATGTCCCCTCAGTGTTCAGGCAGACGTGAGGCTTGTGTAAACCACTTTTCACCACAAACTCACTACAGATGCACAGATATCATAAGGAAAATCATTTTAATTTTTCCAAAGATAAAGTTCAGCATGGGCCGGCAGTGTGTGACTCAGTGGGTTAGGCCTCTCTCTGCCTCTGACTGGAAGGTCACCAGTTCAAACCCTGTGTCACATTTCCTCTGGGCCCTTGTGCAAGGCTCTTAAGGCACCTCCCCCATCCATAAACAAATGCTCTAAGGGTGCTGGGTAAAGGACCAACCCTGCACTCAGACCCAATGCTTCACTTTCGCCACTTTCGTTTATGTGTGTCAGCGTCTTAAAAAAGAATAAGATGGGATTCATGGAAACTGATACCTTCCAATGTATCTGTTCTTGTACACATGGGAAATAAAGCAACATTCCATGATGCATTTCCTTTCACTGTTTAAGAGAATAGGTGTAATTTTTTCATTATTGAGCTGCAGTGTCTGCGTGTGGGATTAATACAGGAACCCAATCTTGAAACACAGCATTGGGCAGTAGTCAAATCCCTTGTTCCTTTGTAGAACAAATATTTCTATGATGCTGTGAGGATGTTACAGTTTATTCTTCTCTTCACCATCGAGTTACACAAATCCCATATGTATCAAGGAAAGACCTAAGTGGAAATAAACATGCCGAATGAGATTACTCATTAAGCACAAGAGCGGCATTTATTCTCATATTAGAGGTGTTTGGTTCTTGGTTGCCTAGGTTACATGAAGTACAAGATGGATAGTCTGCAAGTCTACTATAATTACAGAAAAAAACCTTTTTCAAAAACTTTAATCTGGAAAACGAGTTTGCCAAAGACCAATCTTTCTAGCATTCTTGCTAAATAAGGTAAATAAGTATCTTTATATTTGCCTGAAAAATATTGGCTGTAGCACATGACTGTGAATTAGATTTCACTTAAAATGATTATAATAAACTAATTGCAGGTTTCATTGTTTTCTGACAGGTATAAACAAATGTCAATGGAGAGCTTGCATGATTAAGCATTATGCACTTTGATTACAAAGGGCTATACCTCTTACCCTCATCGTCAATTTTCTCAAATTAACAGTGAAAAAAATCTTTTTTCAACAAGCACAAAATTTGACTTCAGAGGCGTTCACAGCTGGACTAAAGCCCTTCAGCCACAGAACCTACCTCGCGTGCAAATGTACTAATATTTTTTTTTCCAAATTTCACTCTGTTCCTTGCTAAGTCAACAGAGCATTCAAAGGACCATATAAGCAATTTGATCAAAAGCCTTTGGCTTTATTTAATGTAAACAGTGAACGAACTGCATGGCGGATGCAATATGAGTTATTTCCACCCGCATATGACTGAGATTAGAGTGTAATATTTCAATCATTACTGACAGGTACACTTTTAAGTACCGAGAGCTACTTACTTCCTTGGAAAGAAAATTATTTAAAAGAATAATTCTGTTACAAGCTCCCTTTCAGTTTTTGTAGATATATTTAATGTAAGTAATGTGAATGTCAGTTTAAACATAGCGGTACACTTGTTACCATGCTTTTCCAGTTTTACATCATATTTATTTATTTTATTGGATTTATTTATCCAAAGTCACATAAAACTGAGCAAACAGGCTCAGACGGCCCCTGGAGCAAGTGGGGGTTAAGGGTCATGCTAAGGGCTCAATGGTGACATCACTCTGCCAACCCTGGGATTTGAATGCGTAATCATCCTATCACAGACACAACGTCTTCACCTACTGAGCCGCACACACCAGGATGCCCTGGCCTTCTTGTGACCCAACACGCAAAACATGACGGCTCCCCCTACTGCAGATCAGCCTAGCAATGATGTTTTTACTAAGAAAAGCAAAAAGCGATATGGCAATGATGTATTATACATAGTGGTACACCTGCCAGATGGATGTGACATGGTGTTTACATTTCAGTCATCGTATAACATTTCAGCATTCTTCCATCATTTCAGGAAGTTTGGGGTCCCTGAGAATGCCTGCCCATTCGGGGGGCTGTGCAGCCAGCATAGCCAAGCAGACTAACCAGAATTAGGTGCCGATATTCGGCCGACTGCCTCATGCCTGGCCCAATTGTCCCTTAAATCTAAACAGGCTATTCTCGCTTTCAGCCTGACATATGGCCTGCTTTGACTGTAACACTAATACGTGGCCGTGTAAATATTTTATCCACAAAATAAAGGCAAACATTCTGTTGTTGACGTCCCTGGATGCAATGCTATTGTTGTTGTTCTGCAGATGAGATGCAGCTGTTTACTCCAGTCTTCGGTCTTTCTTTTCAGTGTATTTTTTTTTTATTTCCCATGTGTAATTTGCCCATAAGCCACTTTGGATGAAATGATTGCTGAATGAATGGAACCTGCTAATTATGTACAAATGCACATGCAAACTTGGGCAGAGGGAATGCTCCCTGTGTGGCTGTGCACGTTGTCTTCATGGGAAATTTGATTTCCTCTCCCAGTTTAAAAACATGACATTAGATAGATAAATGTCTCTGTATTGAGTGTATGTGCCCTGTGATGTTCTGGTATCCCAGTCCAGCTGTCCCATCTTGTGCCAAGTGCTTCCAGGGATAGGATCCAAGCTCACCATCAACCCTGTGGTTTTGTAAGATGGATAGAATAATAGATGGATAGATAAATGTGTGAATGTATTGCGGATGTTCTCCATTGTCTCGTCCTATGAGTACCACTAACACAAAACGACTCCTCACGTATTAACTAAAATATTTAGCATGATAGAAATATGCATTATAATATGCAATATATCTTACATTATATTACATGAAATATTAAGAATAGCATTCATACTGCCTGAGACAGGCAAAAAGTCACAAGGGTTCGCGATCTTCCCATCTGTCTTTGAGGGCCGTATATTGTGTGAGAGCTCCTTTGGCCCCAATCCCCCTCCCCTGTGCAAGAGCCCATCGCTGGCTTGTGCAGGAATGTGGGTCAGAGCTCTCTCTCCCAGATCAGCTGCACTTTCCAAAACAGCCCGCAATCTAACCCTGCTGCCACCCCGATTGGTCCCCCTCTGTGCCCCCCACCCTCCTACGTCTCCCTTGCTCTCCGAATTTCATTTTCAGTTTATTTTTATATAGTGCCTTTCACAACACAGTCCCCCCAAGGCACTTGACAAAAGTGTGTAGCAAACCATTGTTACATCATTTATACAGAATGGTGCATGAAACAGAGAAAAAGGGAAGAGGGAAAGAGAGAATGATAGAAGAAAGCCCCAAGACAAAAGAGGAGACGAACGAAAACTTCGGAGGAAGGAGGAAATCCCTCCAGGCATGCTGACACTTTCTTAAGGGACTGTATGGTGTCATTTTTTTAACCAGGTTTCAACAAACCAACCAGGGACTGACCTTTTACTGGCATTGATAACGCTAATGCAGTGTTTCCTAATCCGGTCCTTAGGGACTCACAGTCGCTCCATGTTTTTTGCTCCCTCCTAGCTCCCTGCCAGATAGTTCACATTTTTGCTCCCAGAGTCAATAGGCTGGCTATCAAACAAGAAAATTTATTGCATCCTGTAAATATAATAATCTAGGTCAAACATTGAACAAGTGACTTTGAAAAAACTGTATCCTCAAAGAGAATAAATATACATAAATGATGTCACCTTTGAACTTTTAATAAACAGCATGAAGGAAACATCGCATTTGCAAAAATCCATTCACTGTTTTTGTAACAATTTTAATTTAAATGATACATGTCAAATAACTTTACAAGTGCTATAAAAATATCGCTAGTGCTTAATAATCATTTTCTTATATCACTCTATATAATTTGTGTATTTGTAGTACTTAAAAACTATGCATGTTATGTTAAGTTTTTTTTTTTATATGAAGTGTGCTCTACTGGGCCTTCAAAACGTTACAAAAACAGCGATGAAACGGTTCTCTTGTTCGCCGGGCCAAAATGAAATGAGAACCTGCAGCTTGCATTGCCGCTTTTCGCACTCGGCGGCTCGCAGGAGCGCCTTCCCAGCCATTGCCTCGCGGTTCATTACCGTAATCCATAAATTCTCTTTGGGCTCTTTGTTCGGGACTGCCGTAAATTGGGCGTGGGAGGCTGGTGCGGCCGCCCTCTGTACAGCGCTGCACATCTGGTACAGAGCAAACCACAAGTACTCCTTTTCATCTCTCGCCATGAGGAAAAGGCCCTTTTCATCGTTGACGTCTGATAAACAACAAGACTAAACTTAACATTTAATATATTTTTATTTACGTTTCATGTGCCACAATCTGGGGGCGGAAGTCATCAGTCGGAGATGACTGGTGGACATACCGAAGAGCAAATATTGATATGAGCACAGAGAGCGTTACACGTAATAAATTACCCACATCGGAGGGGACCTGCGCCTTTGAGTAAACGCTACGGAGCTGGATCGCCGACTTCCTCCATCGTGTTATCAACCTCTGGCGGTCCCACATGCAGCAGCTGCTCCTCTACGATGGTGAGGGCATTATAAGCAATGGCTCGGTGTATAAATGTGCGTATGAAGTGCACACACACCGAACCGGCAACAGAAACCGAACTCACTGCCCTGTAGATCTGAGAATATGTTGCGGGTCGCACTACGTCATATGGATTCAGTTCCTTTGGCTGTTCACGGACTGGTGTGTTCACACATAACACCAACAATAAAGTGCCATTTTGCTCTATTGGCAAACTAAATATAATACCTATCAGGACACATTATTTATTAAATTGGATATTTATATTTGTATTTGCCGATAAATAAAAATGCAGCATAATATTTAAATATATAGCATTTTATTTATTGGCAAACTAAGTATTTAAAATAATACATGTAAAAAAAATATAAAATAAATTTTACTAGCTGTCGTATTTATTCTAAACATTAGAATCAGTAATGGAGTGCTAGTAGAATTTCTATCTATTATTTATCAGTGCATGTAAGATTTACAGTTTGTAAATACACGATGTAAAGTGTTGAATGTGCAGGCATTATCTTGGGTACAACAGGGCCAGTTTAATCTTAGTTACTTTTTTTTTTACGTCTAAATCAACACTCAGTTCAATTAAGTTCAATCTTTTATTGCATTACTATGTGTTTGTCAGCATTTCTGTTACATACAAATGCATTAGTGAGTTTAGCGAGTGCTATAGAAGGTACAGCCCTAATGGAAATCCTCCGGCAGTCAGCGCTGGGCCCTTATGCTGTGGAACAGGTTGTTCAGGTTGGGGAGGGATTCTGACAAGGAGGCAGAGTGCATCTGGGTGCAGAGCTTACCAGTCTGGGCAAAACTATAACCACCCCCCCCACAGAAACTCTATAATGTTATATATAATAACTTTTTTTAAAAAAAAAAAGAAAAAGAAAAGAAAGAAGCTTTATTTTGCCATTTGCACAAGTACTAGACTAGGGTGATTGCAATGTGCTGCTTCACATATCTCATCACAGTCCCCTTTTTTTAACACACACAAATAGAGGTGAGAGTGCAGCATGGGGTCTGAGGCGCCCCTGGGGCATTTTTCTATGCAAAAAAAGAAGACTGAGGATACAGAGAGGGAACTGATAAAATAATAAGTAAATAAAGTGATCGTATGTAGAAACACTGAAAATGCAGTGCCGCTAAAACCACCAAGCACCAACATGAAAGCACATACCAGCACTAAACCACACTGAGATACATGTGCCAGGGTTTGTATCTAATTGGGGAAAAATTTGTGTTTCATTGCTTAGCTTAAAACTAAGTAATTATATATTTGAAGGCTCTTCAGCGTATGCTTTTTCAAACATGACATATAAAGTGAATACATAAATAGACATATTATAACTTTACAACGTAGGAAGTAAAACCGTTGAATTACTGAGGTCTGAACTGCTAAATTACTGACTTTGGTAAATATTAGCGAGTTTTCTAGAAAAATGTCTTTTTTTTAATTGAGAGCTGCTCACTGTGATGTCGTTTAATAACACAGACATGCTCAACAATAATTTAAAAATAATAAAAAGATCCAACCTGCTACTCTGGCATCATTCTCTTCAATGGAGAGTGATGTCATCATGTCCATTGGTGCCACTGATCACTGACCAGTTTCCTGTTGAATCACATGTTGAGGCCAATCACAGTGAAAAGGGCCCATTCACTGCTAGAGAAAAGAGCAACTATAGCCAAGTCCAGGGATCAGCACCTGCTGTGTGACAGGGGACCATTTCTAATACTTAATGTCCTCCAACTGCCTTCTGGCCTGTGCAGAGTCAATCTGTAGTGGTATTAGCTATTACATGTACCACTTGTCTGTGATAGCCCGGCACCCCCTCTAGGGTGCCCCTTACTGTTTGGGACAGCCTCCAGGCTCACCATGAACCTGCACTCCATAAGCACTTAAGGAAGAGTGATGGATGGATGGATGTCAAAAACCCAAACCAGGTGACTACAAATTCAGAGAGGTGTAATCGAGGCCAATCTCCATTTGGTACAGGCTTTAAATGCCGTGAGCTGGAAAGTGATTACATTTTATAAGCAGCAACGATGTGTAATTAGCTACAGTGGGGGCAAGTCGGGCAACACCGGTCTGCAGTGCCATACATGTGAGCCC
>JAODJW010000117.1:2360065-2376977 GCA_026777045.1 Hyperopisus bebe
TGGGGGCCCCCCCCCCCCCCCCCGCACGGCCTCAGGAAAAGGGAAACATACTACCTCCCCATTAAGACCTGGGGATACTGCAGTAGAATCCACACAATTGTTCCATTTGAAATGTTTCATTTGATTGTTTTATAACACCAGGATATATATTTGGGATCACATCTCTGTGTGATATGGTCAATATAACAATATATAACTCTAAGAAAAACTTAAGTAATCCATCCATCCATCTTCTCACCGTTTGTCCGATAGAGCTTGATGGAAAATACAAGCACTCACATGCATGGCATATGAAGGGTTAAATTCACTTTTGACTGTGGAGCTGGTTTTCTACACGTTTTGCTGCACATATGCATGGTTTAAATACAAAGTCCACACTGTGAATGTGAGGTTCAGGAGCTCAAATCTACGTTAATGCAGCACTTCAATGACACAATGTACAACACAATGTACAATGAAGTAAATTTTCATTGCCATTCAATGCATTCCTTTATTCATTAAAACTAATATTAAAATAGCCAAATCATATTGACAACATTATTAAAGGCTATAACTATATACAGCATTTTATTTTTGTAAGACAGCCAACATTCCGATCATTGAATACAATTACAGTCAGATTATCATACTTGTTTTGTGACTAAACTTGCTTCTGTCATGTTGGCTGCCTATAATATACTATTGCAGTTACAGTGTTGCACATTGTCATTGTAGTGCTTCATTAACTTAGATCTGAGCTCCTGAAACTTTCACATTCACAGTGTGGACTTTTGCATTTAAACCATGCATATGTGCAACAAAACGTGCAGAAAACCAGCTCCACAGTCAAAAATGAATTTAACCCTTCGTATGCCATGCATGTGAGTGCTTGTATTTTCCATCAAGCTCTATTGGACAAATGGTAAGAAGATGATAAGATGTTTTTTTAGAGTTTTATATTGTTATATTGACCATATCACACAGAGATGTGATCCCAAATATATATATATCCTGGTGTAATAAAACAATCAAATGAAACTTCAGGTTTCTGTGTCCTCACATCCATGTATATATATGTGTGTGTGTGTGTGTGTATATATATATATATATAATTGAGCTTTGTAATATTAAATTGATACTACAGATATAATTGCTTACTGAGTTAACTGGATTACTTGATTTATATGATAATTTGGAAAAAGACTTTCAACAGTGATTTGCATGTAAGTAAAACATGTCGAATTAAATGTTTATTAGGTAATTTTGAAACAATTGTTCACCATTATAGGACAGAACTGATACAAAGACTACAAATTATAAAAGAATATGTTTGCTCAAATATAGTTCTTTATTAAATAAACTTAACATAAAATTCTGTCTTAAAATATTAAATAAAACTAAGCTTTAAATATTTACCGTTTTCTTGGGTACGACTAAATGTACTTATGTCAGAAGAAATGACCGTAACAGCACTGCAAAGGGCACAAACATGCGAGGTCGGGATGTGCGCCTCACTGAGACCATACGTGGAGCAGACTAAATATAAATGTTTTTTCCCAGCTCTGGCGTTTTTATAGCACCGCTTGTAAATGCCGGTGAATGGCGACCGATCCGGCCCTTTCATGACCTGCTTAAGATATCAGCCGTGCCGCAATGGGCACGGCGCAGCTAATCCATGCCACCACGCTCACGGCCAGCTTTTCTGCTCAAAGAGCTTTTCAGGAGCGTCAATTCACAGCCCAGTGTCTACATTGGCCAGCTCTTCAGAGCTGAGGAAGTTCTCTGTGCTCATTCTTTTCTGTCTCCCAGTGTTGGCTACAGGGGCCTCTCCTGAGCGCTTTGTGGAAGCGAGGGACCTAGGCGGGCCTTCCCTGAGGTGCTCTATGAAAACCCACCTCTACTTACAAAACGGGTACAGCTTAATCAAAATGGCCCTGCGGGCTCTGCGAGCGGTGCAGAGCAGGCCTTCCCGCACGCTTTTGTTGTCCCCTTCATTCTGCCATAAAACGTAATGAGTGCGCTGCACAAATGCTAATGTGCGAGATTTTAAAGATACAGTTACAAAAAAAATAAGAGGCAGGAACCCCCCGGCTGTAGGCCTAGCACAGCCAAATAACACCGCCCTAATAAACCTCCCCAAAAGCAGCACCGGGATGTGAAATGTAGCCTATATTTACACACTCAATAATTCATTTCATTCATCCAGGAGTGCCTGTTAACGACAAGCTAACATGCCAATGGCTCACAGCTTCAATAAATCATTTTGGAGAAAAGCCAAAATTTTACCTGCGCAGCAAGCAAATATAGATGTTAGTTGTTCCTTATCAAGGTTTAGGGCGTGTGGGTTAGCAAACTTAGGTTAGCAAGCCTACTGCCTGCTTGTTCAACTCAAGTCCATCTCCGAAGTATCTTGAACCAAAACAGAAAGTCACATGGCTAATACAGACAGCACTGACTTGAAAAGGTGAAAGGACACTTCGCACTGAATTTCAAAACAGTCCGGTAAACAGTAAAATCAAAAGCCAATTAATAGATTTGGCTATTAATGTTAGTTTATGGAACCTACCATCAATCACAGCAGCAATGGATTACTCTTGTTTCTCCAAAACAACAATTGATGTAATACTTATCATGGTAGTAAATACCTGTTCTGTACTTTACTTTTAATGTTTACTAATTATAAGTCCATCAGAACAATGTCTGTAACAATTTACATATTAATGTCTCAGTAAAAATATCTCAAAAATTCCAAGGACTTGATGACCTCATTCTTATTAGTCGACTATAGCCTATAAGTTCTTCATAACAAGACCTTGACACACTGGCAGCTGATAATTCCCACGTTTGTTCTTCAGAAGGTATGTAGATACTTTTCCAAGCACTGAGTCACATTTGACTAATTTGTCTGTGGTCATGTGACGAATTGATTCTGGGAAGTAGAGAGCTTCCTGCTGAAGAGCTCGACACCATGTGCTTGTGGAGGAGGATTTCTGTCATCCTAGCTAACGCAGAAATTATTCTGACACATTTCTTCACGTTAAGTAAACATTTACGATGCAACTCTCGCGTGTGAATACATCTGCCTGTATGTGCTTGAGGTCTACTTCAGGCTGCTTCAGAAGAGGATTGCACCTAGAAAGAAGAACTCATATCATGAATGATAAATGTATATGTCGCTTTAAAATTACATCTGTAGCCGCGAAAAGTAAATCCACTCTCAGTGGCTCTCCGATGCTACCCCCGTTGACAAATTTCAGCCAAGTGTAAAGCGTTACTTTAATATTCATAATACACTCCCTGGACAAAAATAGCCTACTTCCTGCAGAGAGGAAGACAGGCTGCTTTTGAAATGGAGCTGGTTACATATTCCTTTCTGAGACTTGTGCTGGAGGGAAACGTGTTTGGGATACTGAGCTAGCTGCGTGGGAAGGCCCCCGCACCCCTGAGAATAATTCCCACCCGTGAATTATGGGGGTGATCCTGAGATGGAGGTTTTACCTGGACCTGAATGATCATTGTGATTAGTCGGCACTGCTCCCACACAGATGTGAATGGTGGCCCTGGGGCGGGGGGTACACTCTGGTAGGAAAAAAAAAGTTTTCAATTTTGGCTTTGTTTAAAAAAGCATTAGTCGTGATGCATTTAGTGAGATCCCATCATGCCAGGGGGCCGTGATGTGATATCCAGTGTGAGAATTCTCAGTGTGTTCACAAAAGTAGAAGAATCAGTGAATGGGGGGTGGATGTGGGTAGGATAGTGTGGGGGTATGGCAGCCGTAACAAAAAGTGGGGCCTGAGAGCCCCCATAGGTCCGAGAATGGGGCGCCAAGGACGGCCATTATGGAGGCACTGAACAGATGAATTGTTTAAGGGGCCCAAGTCAATTCAATGTAAAGCCTTAAAGGCTACATTTCATACATTCTGCAGTTTGAGTGAGGGACCCGCTGTTCTGTACCTAAAGATCTTATTCTGTAAACCCTACACAGCATTCATGAAGAAAACCGCTACTGACACACTCTCATGTCCTTTCAGAGCTACAAAAAAGGAAAAAAAGCTTGTTTTTTCATTAGAGAACATACAGAATACTTGGCAAAGTTCTGCCTAAATCAAAAGGGTGTATTCTGCATTTCAGGGGCACATTTACCTGCCTTGTTAGTTTGTGGTGAAAGACATATAGTAACGGCATGAGTGGAAATGCAAATATCAACGAAATGCCGACTTCAGTTATGTGACACTAATGGGCGCCGCTTAGATTTCTCACACTCAGCACAGTTTGTGTCTGTCTGCAGTGCTTGGTTTCTCGTGTGCTGGTACGGTTGGTCTCGGTCTGCCAGCTGTTAATCTGTAAGTCAGCAGTCACGCTCCAAAACCCTGCCATAACAGCAGGCTGGGACAGCTCCATGGCCCTGAGCGGGGCCTGATTGGTCACATGGCCACACGTCAGTCACGTACGCTTTAGGGTGGAAAACAAATTTCCAACAGGATCAGTAGAAAATGCCAGTGTCGAAGTCGAGAGTTGGCGTATGGCCTCTGGCAAAGTACATCGTGTGTTCCTCCATGCACTGACACCAGCGTCAAACACGTGCACTCCCAACGCCTGCTTAACTTTGTTAACTTAGCGGATCTTCAGTGGGCACTTCCCTGCTAAATACGGGAGTGTTTCAGGGGGAGTGACATCCCTCATCGGCCAAGACGTGACAAGACATGGTTAGCAGGTTAGGTGTTGTGCCTGTGATCAGAAGGTGAAATCCCAGGGTCGGCGGAGTGATGTCACTGCTGGGCCATTGAGGGAGGCCCTGTGACCAAGAAACTGTCTGACCTGCTTTCTCAGGGGATCTGTCTGAAAGCAAGATACAGACATAGGGATGTAGGGAGGTTTTAGTTCACTAACTACTGCCTTAAAATGCTGGCACTACTTCCTGGAATAATTACATCCCAGAAAATTGAATACAGCAATAACAAACAAACAGAAAAACAAATAAATAAACACAGAAGGTCAATTCAACTGAGAAAGTAGCAATGCACCAAATAATACGCAGAAAGAGCAGCTGTTTCTGGGGAATGAGAAAGACAACATCTGACTCGAGTTGTCTGTGAGCTGACTCTGTATGTCAGCTGACCTTTCGCGTTACTTAGAGTGAAACGCGCCTTCCCTGCGGCTGAAGGTCTGCATGAGCCTGACCCCTCCATGCCACACTGTGTGGCTCTGTTGCCCCGTGCTTAGAAATGCACACCAACTAATGCATTTACAAATGAACGAGTTCACAGAAAATATACAAGCAAAGAAATGCATGTCCCAAGTTGATCCGTCTATGCGGCTCTCCAGACTGAACTGACATACTGTTTCATATGCACAACAAAATTAACAAAATTAAATGTCTTCCCACAAACATCCCATGCTATATAAACACTTAAACACTCACTTGTCAGAAATTACAGATTGTTTGTTTTATCATGTTTTCATTTAATAATTTCAAAGCATGACTTACTAATAATAAGTTACGTTCATTTTTTTTTAAGAAAGCCAACCATGATATGACAGAAAATACTACACTTAGTACTTCTCTGCTTTGAATTACCTTTTTAGTATTTTTCCCCCTCCCATATCCATACCAACAACTGATAGGCGCCCCCCCAGTTCATGTCCCAGCAAACAGTACCGTGTCTTCACACTACAGATCACATGACAGTGCTGCATATCTCAACCCCAGCTGCAGAAGCTAACATATCTCACACTCTGATCTGACCTATGGCGCCCACCCTGCTCACAGACAGGCCTTAAGCTCCCTTAGCCCCCAGGGAGACTCACTTACTGCTTTCTTGTCATCCTGCAATAGAGTCAAGTCTGTTTTCTCAGTTTTATGTATTTGCTAATGTATGCTAAATTGCAGGCCATTGTTTCGTAATGTGCCAATTTGCTGCATGTTACCAGAGCAGATACTGCCACTTAAAATATGCAAATGTTTGCTTTTAGTATAGCATGTCCTAATATGTAGCTATAGTGGAATTCCTGAAGTAAGTGCTTTTAGTTTTTTTGCGTTTCGAATTAAAGCACACTCATATGGACAAAAACAATTACTGCACATGAGCTTGGTTCCAAAAAACATTACTATAATTACCTTTATAGTGTACAAAGAATTTGTCTGAGTGCCTTTGGTCCTGCTAAATGTAAAAACATGAGAGAAATGACTGGGATGTCATCATAAACATTACACTAACAAAAAGAGAAAACAATTGTCATTTATTCAGTGTTAGCTAGAACAAATAATGAAAATCGGTACAACAAAACAGGGAAACAGGACTATGCACTGCATTCATTACATCAAACAGTTTTCATTTTGCTTTTTGTGGTATTTTAACTCACCCCATGAATTTAGATTTTCGTATTAAAATAGAAGTATTGTGTCATATGTTATACCTAAAAATAGAGGGGAATCTATATCATGGAGTGGGAAATTTTCAGCATGAAAATGCCAATGTTAAAACGTTAAGGCTACAGATTCTGAGATACCATGTTCAGCCACATGCCGCTAAAAAACGTCGGTGCCCGAACGTCACTTTCAGATATGGAATTGTACCGCTGGTTTTCAGCTAAAAAAAGGCCTGTCTTATGCAGTAAATCACGTGCACCTTAAAATCCAGTGCGGTTATTTTCTATCAGTTCAACATCAAGACATGTCTGCATGGTCGTATTGAAATTGAACAAGGCGTATAGTCTTTTAATCCGATTTTATGTTGCAGATATGTAGAGTAATAAAATCATCCCATAGGATGTAGGGAAAACATATTACTTCAAAATTTAATTTGCTTTGTATGAATATTGCATAAAACAGTTCATGGTGGAATGCTGCTGAAATACCCCTGCTGGGATATTTGAAAATAATCACATATTTGCCAATCTGCTGTCATCTACAGAATCCTTATAGCCATCTACCATTAAACTTATAATCATAATCAATCCTTTATTGTCCCTCATGGGGAAATTCTTTTTACACCTCCCTCAACTTGCTCTTTGTACAGCAAGCTGTCTGTGAAGGGCAGCCACCTTTTTTAGAGCACCCAGGGAGCTGGGGGTTAAGGGCCTTGCTCAAGGAGCCACAGACATGCTGAAGCTGGGTTTGAACTGGCAACTTTGGGATTACAGGCACACAGTGGCTTAGCCCACTGAGCCACACGCTGCCCCCAGATGCATCAACGTCAGATGCATACAGATTTTATTCTAAAGAAACAGGAAGCAGAGAACACTGGTCAAGGTGTTTGTTAACGTTTTTCTGGGTACAAACATCTTGTTAATTTGGAGGTGAATGGAAGAGTTAAATATTCTAAAATATTTAACACGCACACACACACACACACACACACACACACACATTTTCACTAGATACCCATCTATACAGTTTTATTCCTATAGTATATCCATCCATCCATTCATCCAATATAAGGTCATGGTGATCCTGCAGTCTATCTAGAAAGCATATGGCACACAAAATGGGTGACATCATTGCAGGACACACGCTCACACAAAACAATGTTCATCAAAGTGTATGTTCCTGGAAACTAGAACAAAACTCATGCAAATGCAGGCAGAACATGGAAACTCAAACATGCAAAGCCAGGGACAACAATCAAACCTACAACCACTGAGCCATCCCGTGAGCGGTATGTAACATTATAAGCACCGTGGCATGCTTCAGAAACGTTATCGAAATTTCACACCACAGCATTCGTGCTATTTCAAAAATGCTACTTACGCATTAAATGCTGACCCACGACCCTGACCAAGAGAAGAGGTTAGTAGCTGGATGGATATTAAATAACATTTCAGTAATAATTGTGCAATCACTTACTCATTCTTCAAAGCTGAAGGGCAGCACATACTGTTTTCTGTGCGGCAGTGTGTTCCAAGGGCTTATTTCTTACCCACAACTGCTTAAATTTCTGTTAAACAGCCTGGAGAGTAAACCTGCCTGGGCCTTTCTGCAGGGTGTCCCCCCCCATAATGAGGCCACCCACATCCTTGGATAGTGACTTCTATAGGAATTCTACATATGCTATATTGGATACTGCCAGAAAAAGAACACAGATCCCCTCTGATTAGCACTCTGAACATCTACCATTAAAGGTAAACCTGGAAAACCATAATTCCGCCATCAGTGACATGTCCCTTACGAAAATCAACCATGGTTTTACTATGATTAAATAACCATGGTTTACAATGGTTTGCCGTTTTTCATGTTTTTTTGGGTAACTATGGAAACCATGACTATGGTTTTATCATGGTTTCGCTACAGTTAAACCCTAGTATAATCTTGGTCATAAACCATGGTTTTTGTTTTACCATGGTCTTTACCATGGTCTTTGTTTTACCATGGTCTTTCCAAACCATGGTAGTACTATGGGTAGTACCATAGTACCATGAGGTAGCATAGTAAAACTATGGTTACTGCATAAAAACCATAGGAAACCATAGTGAATTTTCATAAGGGGTGGTTTCGTGCGGTTTCTAATATTAACCCACATAACGACAGCTTGCCAGATCTGCCAATCATACTGGCCATCATAATGCTGCTGTTCTTACTCCAAAACATGTTATATTTTTACTAAATGTCATATAGGATATGTATGGAGTCAATGATCTCCGACAAATAAGCAGTGCTTAGTTTCAAAAAGCATCACTTTCTACATGTTAGCTAATATAAAAAAAAACAATTTAGTCTTATTTCCACATCATAAAGAGCTGGGTTCTTCAATGAGTATACTGCTTAGTTGATGGAATTTCTTTTTCTTGGAATTCCCTAAAAATCCAATTATGCATGATGGTTTAAATGTGATAAAAAAAAAAACTGTGACCTAAATTCAAGGAACCATACATTCAATATTGCTTTTATCCGCTGGAGGATGTGGGAAATTAAAAGCACAGAAAATTCCCTGTCTATGTTTACAACTGATGTAATTTTACATGAAGTGGTGACATTACTTTTTGCATTCAGTGAAAGATCCTTGTGCTCTAGTTCCTGGAAGAATGAACCTTCTAAGTAGTGAGAATTCTCGCTGTAACATGTACTTCATCACCCAGCTAAAGGTAGGATGTCCTACTGCAAGGATGGCTTTTACTAAATAATTTGATATGTTTGTTCGCTGGAGGACCCTGTAGAAGCAACCAAAGTGTTTACTGCTTCTCGATGATCGAAAACAATGCTTATGGCACTTTCCATAGACACAAGACAGGACTCCCTTATTCCTGCCTTCAAATCCTCACCTCACTTTATGGGCAAGTTGTCCCCATTTTCCAGAATGTTCCTCCTGTGTATGAGTGTGTGTGTGTGTGTGTGTGTGTGTGTGTGTGTGCCTTGTGTTGGACTGGCATCCTGTTCAAGGCATATCCAACCCTTGTGTCCTGGGCTGCCTAAGATAGAAAGTTGAAGAAAATGCTGATCCTTTTTACAAAACGGGATAGCTTGCTAGTAGATGTACATGACATTAGCCAGTTAAATAATGTATCTGCACAAAATAATATGCATGGTGAAGTGTGGAAGAACTTGTGGAAACATTTTTAATTAATAATACTCTCTCCTGGGGAGGTGTGGTGGCACAGTGGTTAGCACTGTTGCCTCACACCTCTGAGACCAGTGTTTGAGTTACCAAATTGTGAGCCTGCCCTATGACAGGCTCTGCCTTGTACCCATGGGCTCCAGACCCCCTGTGACCCTGAAGAGGACAAGAGGGTACAGAAAGCAGATAGATGGAAAATATTAATTTCTAGATGCAGAGATGCATAACGTTGTTTAGGACCTGCAAAAGGATGAATCTTGAGCGGATAGATCACCTAAGTCAGAATGGCAGGGGCGCTAAAGCCCATCCCAGGCAGCAGAGGGCCCATGCTAGATGGAATGCCTGACCCTAGCAGGACACACACACACACAATCATTACTCTATAGACAATTTAGAGACACCAGTTATCCTAAATGCAACCCAGGCATATCAACCAATTGTAAAATATTGTTTTGGTGAGGGATTTGTATTGGAGTGTATATTCAGTATCCTGTTGAACCTGAACCACGCAATATTAAAAGAAACTAGCCCAAAATGTATTAGCTGCACAGCCTATTTGACAATGCAGCGATAATATAATTATCTAAAGTGAATTTAAATGCTGTCAATGCCAGTCCAGATGTCTCTTCAAAAACAGAAGTGGGTCTAACAGAACTGGGGTTTTACTTCCAGGTTCCAAACTACAACACTTTTGCCACATCACAACTTTCCTGTTGATCTAAATGTCTCTGCATGGGTCAGTCGTAGGTAAACTGCCTGCACTTGCACCTGCCCTTTACCTGCCTATGTTAGCAAGGAAATTCAATTCATTTCATTTCCATCGTTCTGGTATAGAGAAATCTATTTATTAACTATATTACCCGCAACACTGTTTATAAACCAAGCCAAATTTAGAGTCAAAACCGCAAACTTGCAAACTGTGAGTAAACAATAATATCTTTAGCGATACATTTTCAAAAACATATGTTACTTCCGTACACACACACACACACACACACACACACACACACACACACACACACACAAGAGTAGCTCGGAGCGTGATCACATAGAGACATACATCGGAACATCGTGTTTCTAACAAAGGTTCCCAATTATGGGCGGGGCTTTGTGCGACTCGGGTGGGGCGCCTGCGTGGTTTGATGCTGACGCACTTTGATTGACGCGTGCACAGGCCCGCTCGTGTCTTTCTGGGAGCTCTGAGCGGAGCCTCCCGCAGACGACGTTCGCTCGGGCGTTGTGGCGTGGAGGAGGTTGGCTCTCGACCGGATCGCTGAATCTCGTTTTTATTGTTTTAACAGAACGTGTTTTATTTTATTTAGACGTCCTCGGCTCAGTTCTGTTTCGCGGCACTTCTCAGAGCGAAGACTTGAATCCTTTCGCTGCGGCTGGAGCTTTTCGGCGTTTGGCTGAAGTATTCTGAGGGGAAAAAAGGAAACATTCCGTCGGTCCTGCCGGGCCCCTCTCATGCTAGTGAGTTACAGACCGACCTGGGCTTGCTGTTGCCGACGCTTGCGGCGATTATTTCCCACTTGAATTTGTAGTAATTTTATACCTAGCTAATAGGAATACCTAGCTAACATGTAGCCTAACAAATAAGTCTGAAGTAACTGGCGATGTATTCCTAGCCGGGACTCGTCAGCCCCTGTCTTTCCTAGCTAGCCAACATGCAGCCTAACGGGACTGCCGCAAAGTACTAGATAACTGGTAAGCCATTTGCGTGAAGATTGCGAATAAGCAGTGCAACAATTAACTTTTGGCTAGTGTTTGTCCGCGCTGAATATCGGTAGCTGCTCCCTTTGAGTGTAATACCTGGCTAGCTTGCCGGCTAACTCTGCTCTTTCAAAACTCGCTTCCCGTAGCGTGGCATTAGCTAACGCGGTAACAATGGACAAACTGTGTTAAGGAATGGTTAGGAAGTAATGGTTAACTGGATGAGTTTTGGGATAGTCTAAGGTGCTGAATACATGTGGTGTTTGAAATGTACGGGCTTCATACCATGTGCTGTACCCATGCAGCCCGGCGGCAGTGGTAGTGCTCAGTCGGCTTATGGTGGCGCCTGGTGACGGTGCCTCCTATCGCTTCCATTCTCGGTTGTTGGGCGATCTAGTAGTACTAACCCTCAGTGATTGGTTAGCTGGTTGTACCTTTACTTAACCGCTGCATTAGTGTGAGTAGCCCGTCCGATTGCATCAGTAGTCGCTGGACAGCGTTGTTTTCTCGGCTTAGCGTAATCGATGTGGTCTTTAAAGCGAAGGCAAGTTAAGTTGAGTTTGGATGCTGTCTCTGTGAAGCGGGATGGTAAATGCTGACATGTTCACGATGGGCTTCGCTATTTTAAACTTGCGACATAGTCACGGAAGGAAACGACGAAACAGCTTCGGTGATAATGAGGACTGGTCAGCTGTTCATAAGCAGGCACTGGGTCTGCATTTGTAACCTTACGGTACTTTTTCATACGTTAATTGCATCTGGATACCAGGCTTATCGCGACTTGCTTTGCATACTAGATTTGTGTTTTTAAATGAAACTGACTGTCCTCTTTAATTTGACTAACCGTTTGCTGGTATATCAGTGCAATTAAAGCATTCTGGCAGATTTCAGATTTATTGTGTAGCTGTTGAGCGGTTAAGTTTTCGATCACGATGAATTTAATATTAAATTCGTTGAAAACATAATCGGACGAGGACCAACTGGAAAGGTTAACTCTTTAGCTGAGCTTTTTATCGGCTATAATGGTAACTTTACCTGTGCTTATTTTCCAAAATTAAAATTGCAGGTCCAGTAATACCGCTGGTGTCCATTTTGCGATTTGGAGCTTTTGTTACACAGCCCTCTTTATGCTATGCTTTAGATAACTCAGAATAGGGAACTTGATTTTTTACTTCCTGGCGAATTTTTAAGGGGTGGGCCTGTTCACTTACACACTGTTTTAATTCAAATGTCAGTCTTGTACAAAGGGAGTGCGTTTCATAGTATATCTTAACTATTTATTTTTCCCATTTGTTTATGGACTACAAAGCCGACAGCTATTCTTAGTTGCGAATATTTCTGCTGAAGAGCAGACGAACGTTTTCAATCTTGCGAGGTAATGTAACACATTTTGCGCGTATTTAAAGAGTGTTTAGCTGTGAGAGCTTACGCCGCAAAGAGACTCACCGGCTGAGGACTGAACTGTAGCCGATAGAACATTCCAGACATCCGCCTGTGAAGCAGTGATGCCGACAGTCGCTATCTCGGAAGATCACTCGTCATTTAAGCGATGTGCCGTAGATGCTTTTTGTTGTCTTTTTCAGGTGGGGGACATCTTCTCTGGACTGCAACCGTGAGTGCATCAGACAGATGGGCCCACTATGTGAGAAGCACCACATAGGTGCGCATGCTTACAGAACTTTGACGATAACTCAAACTCCCAATACCTGAAGAAATGAAGACTCTTCCAAGTAAGGTCTAAAAAAACTGCACAGGATTTCTGGACTAGAGAAAATTCTTTTTCCGTGAAAATATTTCTCTTCGTTTGTCTTATCTGCGAAAACAAGGACTTGTGTTCTTTCTGGTGCAATAAACTGAATGATCAAGATGAGTGCAGAAGGATACCAGTACAAAGCGCTTTATGACTATAAAAAGGAGAGGGACGAGGACATTGACCTGCATGTTGGGGATATACTAATCGTTAGCAAAGGTGCACTTTTAGCGCTGGGCTACAGTGATGGCTTTGAAGAAAGGCCCCAGGAGATCGGCTGGCTCCCCGGTTTCAATGAAACGACACAGGAAAAGGGGGATTTCCCAGGGACATATGTCGAGTACATTGGGAAGAAGAGAATCTCTCCCCCCACGCCTAAGCCAAGGCCACCCAGACCCTTGCCTATGGCCCCAGGCCCAGCCAAGGTGGACACGGATGTTGAGCAGGGTGAGTACAGCCGCACCATTGGCTGAAATGCCTTTTCGCCCTACTGAACCGCACATACTTTAAGTAGCAAGAGCAAACTGACCACATTCCTTTCTGAGCAAATACTTGGCCTGTCGGGCAACTCTGGCCATTTATTCTAATTGTCTTTACACCGAGCAATGGAGGGCAGTGATGAATTTGACACAGCTGTTTGGAAATCATCGCATCAGACATGCATTATTACACATTCTTTCCCATATGGTTGCGACATCAGTTGCTGAAGCACATTTATCTTGTCTGCCATTAAAGATCTTTTTTAAGGTACTGTGTTCAAATGACTCTTTATTTTATTGCGTGTATGGAGAAAGCCAAAGTAAGATTTAAGACCTTGAGTAATTGCCCAGCAGCTGACTAACAGTTATGTAAGTTCACTTAGATAAAATTATCTAAGTAACCCTTCAGGTATGTTACTGCACAGCATGCAATAGACCCGGGTCATATTGGATACGTACACTTTTATACGATGACTCAGTTGTTGGGTTCCTGGAAGCTCTGTTACTACTGAAGGTCTTAAGAAACTAGCATAGGATGGTGAACGTATTTCTTTCAGCTGCTCTCGTCTAGATGTTGTCCTGGTACAGCTGCAACATATACAACAATTCTGCTATACAACGCCATTGCGCCCCCTCCCCCATAGCGCCATTGGCCCTCCAGTTTGTTTTGTTTGGAGATATAACCTTGAGTTCTTGAAAGGCAGGGGATGCACATAATGGATGCACCAAGAGACGTCAGCTTTGCAGTGTGTCGCACAAAGACTGCATGGATGTATGCGCATTGTAAGGCTTGGCACTGTGAGCTGGATATGAATGCGTCACTCTGGTGGGGGAGGAGCATCCAAATTCATGCGAAATGGGAGCACGAATTAACAGCAGTTTTAAATAACCTGGAATGTATCAGTAATGTACTGTCGAACAATGTAGCCAAAGATTGTTTGGTATTGAATAGGCTTGTTGACAGTCTAGCTTGTTTGTTTAAAAGTTGTTGAACTAATGTTTTTGGTTTATTTTGTCTGGGTAACTTCATCAAATAGATGTACGTATGACAAAAAGTCTGTCTGGAATTTTGATAAGTACAGTTTTCTGTGTGTTTAGGAATTGGATGGCTTTTTGCATTTGGGTTCTTTACAATTTCTTATGCCTGTCATGCAGTTGTAGTTTGTATGAGCCCATTGTGAATTGAGGTCAGTCCTCTTAATAGCAGCTGAACCTGCCAATGGTAACAACTGTTAGAGTGACGGGGTTTAATTTGGAAATGCATGTCCGTTGCTTTATAAATCCTTTAGAATTCTTCACACAAGTTTTATACATGCTTTTAAAAGGATTAATCTGGCTATCCAGGTAGTAACATCATTAACTTTTGCTAATAGACAAGGCCCATTAGGTTGAAATGACTCATCCTGCTGGAGCTCAGCCTGGAATATTTGTGTGACAACTAAAGGAGGGTGAAGTTAGTAGAGTGTGACAAAATGTACAGTGACGAAGACTGTCTTGGTTTCTTCGTGCACATGTGACAAGCACTTTGTGCCTGTGGTAGAACTTGCATGTATATGTGTGTTAATTCAGACCTCGGCATGGGTTCCTTTTTAAGTTGTGGTTTCTCACCTGTTGGTTTGTACCTGTCCTAAAAGTTTGTTTAAAAGGCTGTATAATATAGTTACAATCGCCTGGACTGGTTAACATTCAGCTGGGATGGGAGACAATGCATATAGCACTGTTCTGGGCTACCTCATTGTAGTGTGAACATGAACAGTACCAGTCTGATGTATTACGGAGTCCACTGTTTGTTCATGTTGACTGAAAGAGCCATTTTGCTTTGGGCGCGAAGGAATTCCACATTTAATAATGCTTTTGCTGCTTGGAATTCTTTTGCAAAACATGCATAAGCAGCTTTAGTGGCTACCCTTAGTAGCTGATTTTGCTACTCCATCAAGGAGGGGTGTTAAACGGGAGGTGAAACTCACAACATTAGATGTCTGGTTGTCTGATGCTGTGAAATGCCCATGAAGACAATAGGCAGATTGTTCCTCTGTGCAAGCAGGACACCCATGCTCTTTCAGCGGTCTCTTGGACCACCCTCTGAGTGGTGACCCAGCAGCATGTTAGGCCTTTTCCTCCCATTCTGTTTACTTTGTGAATTTTCCAAAACAGTGTTTCTGTAAGGACTTTTTCTGCACAAACTTAAAGCACGATCACAGGGTTTACTAACACGGTGTTAGATGCTTTTTTTGGGGGGGGGGGGGGGGCAAAACTGCACGGTTTAGTAATAGTGGAGTAGCAGAGCACATAACTGTCTAGTCCTAAGTCGTCCCAGTAATGCCACATTAATTAACATGAAGTAATAGCATCAAGTTACCATGCCCCTACCTGGCAAAAATGAAAGGTGTTGCTGGCCTGTTAATGAAATGAGTTAGCTGTTCCATATGTTGCTGTACCTCTGAGGAAGAACTGAGAAAAAACTTTATACCCAAATGAAAGTCAGCAAGTCTCCAAGTGCCTGTACATTTTGTGCTTTCATTCTTAAGATGTCAGGCCTTTGGATGACGGCAATTTACACGAGTCTCCTTGATGCCAACAAGAACACAAGCCAGTGCTCAACATGCACATTATTTCACTGAACCAGGTAACTGTCTAGAAAAGCTGTCTAGCTTTCTTTAAAAGTTGTTCATATTGAACAGTGTGTTAGTGTTTAGTAGGATTTTGCAAGCAAAATCAAAAGCCTTCAATCTGGTTTTTGACAGCATTAAGAAATGTATCCAGTTAGTGGGGACTATTAGTTAAATAAATGCAGTCAGGGCATGGGTTTCAAAAAAGAACTGCAAACAAACTCTTGTCAGTCATCAGATTAACTTACCAGTATCATTTCAGTCCTATGTGATATTAGTGGGTTAAAGTTCTATAAGGAGCGGAGGGACACACCATCTTTGTCATATGGGATGAGCACATTTTGATCCAATTTAACATCTTAAAGTGACTGTTTCCATATGGCATGGTTTACATGGATTTTTTTTCTTTTAAGCCAGCATGTATTTCGGCTGCATGGTATAGCAGGAATGGCCCATCTTCTAGTTTTACTGGCAAGAGAAAATTCTGGGAGCATTTTCTGGGGGGGGTGCTTAACTGAAGCTGGAGTGGGCTGGGAAGCTCGTACATGGCGGAACTGGGCTCAGAGTATGCGTGAGCACAGCTTTGGGAGAAGAAAGGAGCCCATGTTCCCTCCAGTGGGGCCCAGAGCTGGGGCTCACTGCTGAATTCCTGTTGCTTCAGAGCGCCTGTGATTTATTGCCAGCCTCTAAAGGATCTGGCAGATCCTCTCTTTCTCCTCCTCTCTCTATCCCCCCTTCCTCCAGCATTTTTGAATGTTTTGATAATGTTTCTTGGGTCAGCTTGAGGAAGGGAGGTGGGGTAGGGGGTGGTGGGGTGGAGAGCCACAGGGG
>JAODJW010000117.1:2377954-2409044 GCA_026777045.1 Hyperopisus bebe
CTGTCCCCCCCCCCCCCCCCCATCTTTTTGTAAACATACTTTTGAAAATGAAGAGTTGTCTAAATGTGCATGTGGTTCAAATTCCATAGTGGTGTCATTAACACAACTGTGGGTGTTCTGGGCCAGAAGTACACGCAGAGACTTGCACTAAAAACATTTGATCTTTTGTGTTCTGTTTTTTTTTATTTTTGGAAGCAGCGACTTTGGGCAAGGCTCTTGGTGTTTTGTGTCTGGGTATAGCTCAGATGGGCTGTAATACCTCTCAGCCTGAATGTAACAGTTCCTTTTTAACTTCTAATTTTGTTCAGTCATCTTAGACACTTTTTTGGTAGCGGAATGTTTTTGTTTAATTGCTTTCAACCACGTGGAATGAGTGTGATGTTGTGAGACTTATGGTACCTACTGGAACAGCTGTGTTTCTCAAACATACCAAGAAGTGCCTTTAACTCAAGTGGGCTTAGTAAATGGATGGATGGTTAGGTGCAACCATATTGCTGTTGGTCCTGTTGTAAGCTTTTTATTCCTATACCTTTTTAGACCTGTAATAGAGAGAGCACTTTCGGGCAGAAGAGTGGTTTGCATTTAGGCAGGCTAATTATGTTGGCTGACACTGGCAGTACATACGAGCTTGTAAATTCTCAATTTGGTTTTCACAACATATTTAAGCTCTGGGGTCCTGCATTTGCCATGAAGTTGCCCGGACTTTCATAATCTTATTTATTGTAACAAATTGCATCTGTGGAGCTCTACGCTCCAGCACGCACACAATGATGTGCCTCTCAGAGCACCTTGAGTTTGAGATAATGTCCCCTTCAATTTGCATTTGTTCCAAAAGATTTTATGCCATGGGTAAGCTGGGAGGACTGTTTGTGCTGAGCAGGCTGTCTCTCCCCCCACCCCCTCTTCCCCACCCTCGCTGTCGTGAATCTGTACAATTGTGCTTAGTGCTGATCGTGGTAACTGGGGGCACAATGTGTGAGGACTTAAATGGCCGCTTTGAATTTGCCTGAATGGTGGCTATTGTGAATATCCTTGCTGTGACTCCCAAACTGGTGGGGGGAATTAGGTCAGCAGACCTGTGTTTGAGAAATGATTTAATTGTGGAAAGGTTCCTGGAACATGTTAGTTTGAGTGACATGCATCATAAAATTGTCATTTAGTTTTTACCCTTTTCTGCAAAATGTTTGTGGGAAATCCTTTTTCTCCATGTTGTTGTTGTTGTTGTTTTTCATTGTGCCACGCTTAAAAAACACTACAGTCTAGTCTGGTTATTTAATAATTATGAATTATGAACATCCTCGCGTGATCCGTAATTTAATATAGGCATTAACGGGTGTGCATAACTAATAATTACTGGTATTGCACTTTACTTAGAAGAATATTGACTGGATTTGTGTAGCATCCAATAATTTGAGCTAAATAAGAGTGGTCAACCTCCAAGCAAGCTCTTTGGGGTATAGAGCATTGTGCATGAATACCACATTATTTTAGGGGATCCAAGCCTGAAAAACATCTGCATTGTGGATGCAAGTTCTGAGGTTCTTGATAATTGTTCATTTTAAGGTTTCTGATCAGAGTTGCTTTTTAAGTTGCTAAACGACACCAAATTTCTGGAAGTTAGCTTTGTTGGTTTTAGGCATTGATGGATTTTAAATTTAAAATGTATTTTTACTCTCTAAAAGGGTTGTAAGACTAGTTCACTTGGTATTTTAATGGAAATTCTTACTCCCTAGATATGTCTAAAGGAAATTGAATTCCTCATGAACACATGGTCATGGTCAAAGGGTATTTTGGAAACACTTCTTCCAGAAAGAACTGGCTGCAACAGACCTCATTTTTGATTTTTGGTTTGTTACTTATTCTGCTGCTTTTACATGGGGACTTGCTACATTCTAAGTAAGCCACAAATTGGAAACAATTTCGAATACTTTGAACAGTGATATTGTTCAGGATTTGAACCAGCCCCCCCCCATTACAGAATTTTGACCTCTTTTACATGCAGCACCCTATGACGGGGAGCTCTTTTAAAATGCTCTGATAGCAGAGGACCTTTGAACAAGAGTGATTCAGTGCCTGTTCTTCTGATTGGCTGTGAGAACTCGTGACTGATGGTCTGTGGCCAAGCCAAACGTTCGCCTGCTGAGGGGTGCTCTTGGGTTGGACTCGCGAAACTCACGAAGGAATGCTGCAAATCCACTGTAGTTGTACATTGTACATATAAAACTGCATTCAGTAAAGAATCTGAAGAAAACTCATTTGGTGTGAAAGCAAAAGTTTTGGACTAAAATTCATAGGCTGGAAAAGACCATAACGTCTTTCCTCTTTTGTCCCAGCAAATGCCCCCCTTTTTTATGAGCATGCGTGCGTGAGAGCACACACGTGCATTTTATTACTTGATCGCCACAGGAGACTGAAGGCTGAATTGGCAAATCATCTTGCTCAGGGCAGAGCGTATCTGCTTCCTGGATTAGAAACACGTTGCAGGAGAATGCATTTCAGATATGCTGAGGCACCAACAGGTGTGAAATAAGAGGTGATTTGATTTTAATGCCATTTTGTGAAAGGTGTGGTGACATTCTTATACATAATAGCTTGGTGGATAAGGCCCCACTTGTTGCTTGGTAACCTCGCCCCTCCTGCCTGACCCCCTTCCTTTTTTGGCTCAGAAGAATAGACCATGATCACACAGGCTGTGAGATTTCATCTCTCCTGCTGAATCTAAGGAGTTCACAGTGGCCCCTTCTCACATCAACCAGGTGTCTGTAGCTTGATGGGTAGGACACTTTATGAAGTGGAGTGATTTATTGGTGTGGCTGAAGAGCCACAAATTGAGTGTTGGCTTTTCCATGAATAGATGTGAAAGTCCCAGATCTTCGTGCGGCACCAGATGAGGTGTTCCTGCAGGAGAGTTCAGTATGGAGGAAATCATGATAATGACACGGTCGATGCAGGCTGGACCCTGCAATAGATGATGCAGGCAGTAAGCTTGCAGTGATGCAAGTACACATGCCTGAGGGAGATTCAAAGCCGCAGCAATATGGATAAAATTAACTCAGTGCAGTAAAATAACAGTTCAGAAACTTGAGAGATGCATCACTAAGTCAGTGGGTCAGTGAGTGGGTGCACTTCAGTTCGACGTGTTCGGTTATTAATGAGTCCTGTCTTTTAATGAGTGCTGTATGGATTGCAGAGCTGTTGAATTTTCCAGCATTTTGTGAGTAAACCTAATTGAGAAAGGGGTCAGAATCCAAATGCTGATGTGATTTTTAGAGAAAAGGAGAATGGCATGAAAGCAAACAGGTTTCTTTTCTGTGTGCTGGGGTCGCATGGTGTATTTTCACCACCTGAAGAGGGAGACATTGCTTCACTGTTTGCTGACCAACTTGCTTGCAGCTCTTTAGCATGAAAAGCTGTGTTCTTCTTTCACTGTGAATCAGAACTGGCTGATCTGCTTTTTTGTGCAGTTCCCTTGCCTACAGTAGGTGTTTCACTTCTCTAAGCCACTTGCTCCAGCGCATTTTTGAGTCTGTTTTAGGGAAGGGTGCAGTGTGCGTTTTTGTACAAGTGAATTGATGGATTTCATGTGTTTTTTGTGTTAACGCTTTTTTTTTAAATACTGTAGGAGTGCCCCCACAGAATGTATAATATGCATGTAATTTTTGGGGCGTGCGGTAATCCCAATGGAAGAGGGCAAAAGGTGCATCTATTTCGTGGTAACATACTCCTATATTTAGTATCACTCCCCATCCAGAAGTTTGGCTGGTTCAGGTGCACTGTCTACACTTTAAGATTTTCACATCAGTTTCTCTCATCTCAGCCTGTAGAGCCTTAAAGGCCTGATAAGTCACTTGTGAAAGGCTGCCAAACCTCAAGGTGCATTGCCTGTGTAGGCGTGTGTGTGAGGCCCTGTTTTTTTTTTTTTTCTCTCTCCCCTCCCGCTGTTGCTGGGGTAACAGTGATGTGTGGCTTTTTTCTTTTTTTCAATGAGACCTGGTGGCTGAGCCGTCTTATTGGTGGAGAGTGCTGCCACTGCAAAATGACTGGATGAATCTGAACCTATCCAGTCACAGATTTTCCCTAAAGCCATGACAACAGTTGTAGGAAACTTTAATATTAGGAAATGTAGCAATGAGGCAAGGAGCCATTGATTAATGTTTTTGTTTTCACATGGCTGTTAGTACCTTTTTACCCTTCTACCCAAAATTATCTGCTGTAGAAGCTCTGGTGCGGGAGGCCTAAATCTTTAAGCAAGAATTGTAACTGACAATCCACCCAAATGCCTGTTCACTGACTCCAGCTTTTCTGATCTTGAGCCTGGGGTCTGGCTATTATGGGACTCTTTGTCTATCCGATCTCCTGTCATCACCTTAGCATTTCGAAGAAAGCCGTTACTCAATCGTTCAGAACATTTCTGTCATTTTCTGGATGTCATTCAATCCAACACTGCCAATGCCACGCGCTATCAGGTTGTTACTAAGAAGCAATTCGATCCAGCTTCACTCAGTGTCCCTCGAGTGTTGTTGGTTGGTGTAAATAAACACACCTTCCAGATTCTGTGTTTCCGAGAGCCCCACCAGCTTGAATGGCTAAAGATGCTGTAGGAGTACAGTTTCTAGTGTGCTATTGGGGGTTTATCGAGTCATAGTACTGTTGGGTTCTGTTCCACAGCTCTGAGGAATCTAAGCCAGAATTTTCAGCCTTTTTTTTCCTGTTCTTGCAAATTGTTCTTAAGATGAACTTAACTGTAGAATGCCCCCCCAACAAATAATTTTGCCATCCAGTGGCAATTCCAGTAATTGCTGCCAGATGAGAACAAATTTCCTCCTTGAGAACTTTTCACATTGAAATTGAAGCTGTCTAGCTTAGTCTAGTGATAGTTCGTCTGGAAAATCGGTGCATACGGCTGCCTGTTTGTGGTTATAGTGGGGTAGCAGTTAAGACAGATTTAGGTGAATAGTTAAGCATGTTAAAATAGAGCCTTTCCAAAGGCAACAATTCAAAGGCTGAAACTGTAGATTTAAAAATGTATCTCTGATAATACTGTAATAAGTGAGTTTATTTTCCTCCTGGCTTGCAGGATCAGGAAGGGAGTACATTTAAAGCACATTTTAAACAGGGAGTTCATTCATCAACCCCCCACCTGGGCTGTTTAACACAGTGGCCTCCAGTTTTGGTTCTGAGAAAAAGGTCTTGGCTAAATACCATCGAGCTGATCCAAATAAAGCAGCCAGCGAGCCCAGCTCCTTTCATGTGCACACCTGGGGTGCTTAGATCTGAGAGACCCAACCCCAGACATGCCAACCGCTTAGTTATTAGTGGCTTGTTTGCTCGACACAACTCTTTTTGATTCCCAGGTCTTGCATTGGTACCCTGGTCCTGGGAATACTGCCAAACATGCCAGGCGCTACTACCTGAGGATTCTTTCAGAAGTCAGCTGCTTTTGAAAGACCTTTCCCAGATGCCTCAGTGTCTGTGTGGGCAGGCCACTAGCTGCCTATGTCTGCATGCCCCAGCTGCCCTCAGACTGGTGATATGGGCCACCCCGTGGGCCTCTCACCAACCTATAATCAGTTTGCATTGCCTCTGCATCGCTGGCATGCGCTTGAGTGTTTCTGTTCCTCCCCCCGCCCCCCTTGCTCGGTGTTGCACATGCGCAGTGGGAACAGGCCACATTCTCCACATGGCGCTAAGCCACTTGCACATCTCCACTGTGGGCAGGCAGCAGATTAAGGCGAAGCAGACGCAGCTGTGGTTAAGGCAGCCTGAAAGAGCAGACCTGAGACAGGACGTGGGCGTGCAGCCAGCTGCCTGGGGCCTCCTTTGGGCCTGACGGGGCAGACAGAGGTGGAGTTCCGGCACATACTCACGTCCCTCTTCTCTGCGTCTCTCCCCAGGCGCCTCGCTGCAGGACCTGACGGAGCAGTTCACTCCCCCACAGATGGCGCCCTTCATGCTGGTGAAGATGCTGGAGGCCATTGAGAGAAAAGGTGGGGGTCGGGAGTTCTGGAGTTCCTGTTTCGAGCCAGTGCATTCAGATGTGTTCTGTGTGACTTTATGTGCATGAATGCATCATGAATCAATTAGCATCTTGTGGTGTTTCTAGGTTTGGAGAGTCCTACCCTCTACAGGACATTTACAGCCGGCAATGGGCTGGACGTCAGGCAGTGTTTTGAAAGCGGTGAGTGACTGTGTAAAGCCAGGATGACCCTCGGCCTTCGTCATCAGGGGGTGTTCTTAGAGGGGCAGAGGTCTGGCATGTGGTTTCGCTGTCGCTGGGACGCTTGCAGGGACGTGCCTGTGTCTCCACCCCAGATTCCCCTGCTGCTGAGCTGGAGCAGCTGGACCTGCAGGCCCTGTGTGACGGCCTCCGGAGGTACCTGCTCGACCTGCCCCACCCAATCATCCCGGCAGCAGTCTACAGCGACATGGTGCATATTGCTCAAGGTGAGGTGGAGAGACCGGCCCTGCAGTGGGGATGTGGGCATGGTTGGTCACCTTGCTTTGGCTTCTCATCTGTGGATGCTGCAGTACCATCAGGCAGCCACGGGAGGGCCTCGGTGCCTGTGCAGGCAGCTCCGATGGTGGGGGACGCATCATGCTGACTGTGCATTCTGTGCCTGTGTTCCTGGAAAAGAAGCACAGCTGCAATGAGCGGGGGCCGCCCCTCACTGTCCCCCAGACGGCACCCGCCATGCCCGGCCTCCCTTTCTGGGAGCTGAGGCTTCCCCATTAGGGTTCTAGCACAACAGGTTGGGTCACTCATGTGTTCCAACATGTTCCTTCTCTTCACATTCAAATATGCAATCAGATGAAAGTTAAACAGCCCCACGAGTTACATAACTGAACTGGTATGAGGGGGTGGGGGGGCTCTTAAAGGGCCGTTTGCATACACGTTTCCAAGCCCCGATTAGCTCCTGCCAAGCTGGGGCCCTGGGGTGCCTGTGCTGATATCAGAAGTTAATTATTAGCAGGAACTCGTGGTGCCCTGATCGCCACCAGTTTGGACATCCTGTCCCTGCAAGGTAGTGACCCCCCCCCCCCGACTTCACTAGGAACAGGATACATGTGGCTAATCAGTTATCTCCTGCATCTGCAGTCAACCAATTGGCCGCAGGCGCACACTGTGATCAGGAGCTGTGCTCGCGCTGTAATCACTGTCGCTGTTACCGCCCTGGCGACTGGCAAGATCTGTGCGCCCACACTCACCCTCGCTCCATGTCTTGCTTCAAGATGCCCTGAGCCAGAGTGTGGAAGAATCTGCCATGTGCTCCCTGACCGTGCCTACTCGCTGTTCTGCCCGCAGACGTGCCGAACCCGGAAGAGTGCGGGCAGCTGCTGCGTCAGGTTGCCCGCTCACCGCCCGTGCCGCCCCAGTACTGGCTCACCCTCCACTGCCTCATCCGCCATTTCTGCCGCCTGTGCCAGGTGACCACAAAGAACCTGCTCAGTGCTCGTGCCCTGGGCGAGATCTTTAGCCCTCTGCTGTTCAGGCATCAGGCAGCCAGGTGGGTCCTGGGGAGGGTATGTCCTGGGGGGGAGGGGGGAGCATTGCAATACGTACCGTAGAGTGAGCAAAGGACTAATTGCATGGTTTGTGTGTGTCGTAGCTGCGAGCCGAGCCCCGAGGCTCACATCAGGATCATCGAGGTTTTCATCACTACCGAGTGGAACGAGAGCCAGGCTGCTCCCGGTGAGTTTGTTGGGATATTGAGCAGAGGGGATTTTACAGTGGGAGGAATGAGTTCGGCAGGCCACCACCACAGGGGAGGGCCTGTCATGCGCATGGTCAGGTGGACGTCTGCAGAGGAACTCGCTGTGTGGTCACCTTCAGGCTTCTTCTCCATCCTGTGAGGGGAAGTGTGGGATTCAGTGACATGCTCAGACCTCCAGTCCGAAGTTCTGCGCGTTTCGCTTTTAAGCCTTTAAGTCAATTCAGAACCGCTTAGCTGTTTGTTTCACTGTTGGCTTAAGGTCACCTGACAAGTGGCTAATAATGCCTCTGCTGACTGCCAGCCATTGATTGTGTCATTCCTCAAAGCTGCTCGACCTGTTTCTGGTGGGATGTCTGTGTAGCTAGGCCCTGAGTACCCGTTAACTGGTTGAATGAGGAAGCTCTTTCCTACCTCAACATTCCTTCTCTCTGGATGTTCCTGCACGCTTGGGTCTGGTTGCGGTGCACTGCATTGGAACATTATCTTCTCACCCTTTGCCAAAAGATGATGCTGGAAAGTGGGCAGCTTCATTTGTGGAGAGATGCTTAGAGGACACACATTCATTTTGCGTCACTCTTTAAGTGAGGACAAATGAACGTCGTGGCAACAGTAGCTTTAAGATTTGGTTTGGCACCAAACATAAATTGAGTTGGCGTATTAACGAGGGTTTGTGATTAATAATCTTAAGACTTGGTGTAACGGAAGAGGGTTCATGTCTCCTGAAAGTGTTCTTTGTGTTTTTTTCCCCCCTCCTTTTTCAGTCCTGAAATTTGTGTAGGATTTTATGAATGGTGCCTGCAGATGTCTTGCTGTAGTTCTCCTGCCATGACAAGCCCTTCCATTGACCTTCCTGTCCTCAGTGTGGAGTCTATGGTGTTTTGTTTGCTCACTTTAAAAACCCCCTACCAAAGCTTTCGATGACATTTCAAGATGTTTCAAGAGAATGAGCTTATGAAACAGCCTGGCTGAAAGTGGTGTTCGCGTGACGTGACACATGCTTTGACCTTTTAATTGGAAAGGTTGGTTTCGGCATGTGATGTGGTAATAACGGAACCAGGACTGTGATGATGTAAGTTTGTGTCTCACTCCCTGGGGACTTTTCAGTGTGATCTATGTAAGCGTTGGGTCACGATGAAACTTATGTGCGAATATTCAGTTCAAGCATCACTTGTTGCAGCAGCAAAGATGTCATGGGGGGACCATTGCTTGTATGTTCCATGTTTTTGCGCTTATTTTGACGTTCAGCTCAAAACCTGCCCTTGCATCTTCGAGAAGGTGAACGGGTTCGTCGGAACCTCTTTGTTTAGCTTTGCCGGCCACTCTGGTGGACGTAAATGCATGCTGCCAAACATAGTCTCACTGGCATAATATCAGCCTCTGGAAGCAGCCTCAACAGTGACACGAGACGGGCGACCACAGCAGCGGGCAGAATAATGGCCTGTGTGTATGTGTGTTTTTACAGCCCTGCTCTGCTCTGCCCGCTGGCTCTTTTAAAGGTTTTATTACCTGTTAGGGCCTATTTATACTTGCTCCTGGCATGGGGCAGCCTCAGCTGTCAGTAGTTCGCACCTGCAGGAGTGAGTGGGGGGGGTTGAGGGGGTGGTGGCAGGGCGGCCTGGCCTACTGGTCTTAATTCTGTGAGGTGAGCCCAGTCACAAGGAGAGCTTTGATTCTCTAATGTGCTGAACTAGCCCTAGTTCCTTCCTGTGCCTGGCAGGTTGGTGGTGATGATCTGTTTAGCTTTCACAGACTTCATAAAACCCGATACGTTACGGCCCAAACGTGCACGGGTGTGTCTGCCTCTGCCCGTGTGTATATGTGTGTTCCCATGTGCGTGTAAGGGCCTAGTTACTGGAGTCTATTTTAAGTTGCACTGAACCTCCCTAGGATTGGGTTGGCCGCAAATCTCAGGCCGCTCCATAGTGAGCGCTTGTTAGTTGACGACAGTTTTCACTTCAGAACGCCCTGCTTGCTCGCCTGCCCTCCCCCTCCCATCGCACCTACCTTCGCTGGCCCAGAGTGTCCAGCTCAGCAAATATTTGGACCCGTCCAAGTTAATGATAACACCAAGCTCCCCATGAGCTCAGCGGCGAGACGGGCCGTGCCGCGCGGGTGCTGCATTTCAAACGGGTCGACGCAAAGTTCAGCTGGGTAATGATTAACTGACAGGTCAGTCCTTTGGAACCTGCGCAGACGAGCCCCACAACTCAAGCTCATTGCCTCTGTGGACTGTGCTTCTGGGTAGTCGCACACATCACCTGCTGCTCCAGCACCGATCTGACCCTGATCTTTCAGAACCGAGAGAGGAAATAAACCAGGCTTTATTTATTACTTGACAAACCATACTTCTGGGCTGGTTTTTGCCACTTCTCTTGGTGGATGAAGTTTACGGAGTGTTTCAGAAGATGCACAATTTGCTGTGTAAGTAACTGGGGATACATACGGCAGATGCATTTCGGATGAAAGCGGGATGTGCTTCTGTCTGAGGTTCTTAGGTTAGCCATGTTCTGATGAAGCTCCTGAAACAAAGTGGAACATGCGAGTCTGGGAGGAGGAAGCCCTGCTGGTTTTCGGCATCTGACCTGCCCAAGGGAGCTAGAAGAAGGAGTTTGGCGGTGTCCCTGGGGGAATTTTGGACTCCTCTGTCTTTTAGCCCCAGGGCGGGGATGAAGGTTTAGAAGGCTGACATGTCTCTGTGTCTGTCTCTGTCTCTGGCTGTCTGTCTGTCTGCCTGCCTGCCTGGCTGTATGTATGTGTGCTTGGAAATGCACTCAGGTGTGGATGTGCCAGTCTCTGACTGGAAAGATGGCTATGAAGTGAAACTGGGTTATTTCCCTGCTGGAACTGCCGTTGCCTGCTGTGGAGGAAAAGTTGCATTAGGAGAGTTTACTTTATAGGGCTGGTCATGGTTATGGGATATGTTTCGGAAAATGTTTTTGAAAATATGATTTAATTTATGGGTAGAAGAATAGATCAGTATTGTCCTGTGAATTTCTGGGTTTGGGGGGGGGGGGGGGTTGGATCTTTACCGGGATCTTATTCTGTCCCAGGGTGTCTCACTGGGTCAGACCAAAGCACCTTCATGCGACTTTGTGTTAAGTCTGCATGCAGTAACACAATATTTAACACTGGGTATACTGCTGTTTTGAAGAACAGTACTCAATCTCCAGTAAAGTCCACTGCATGGACCTGGTGCGGGGGTCTCTTTCCCAATCAGCCATTGTCAAAGGAGAAGATAATGCCCCCCAACACTCCCCAGTCCCTTTTTAATCTACTGGGAACTGTGGCTATTTTTGTGTTAGGGGCCGGGGCGGCCAGCTTCCTGGATTTCTTTGGTGTCACACTCGGGGATTACGGTGGTGTTTCAGGGGCGGTGGTGGCAGCAGTGCTGACCTGGCCATACGTTACCGTGGCAGCCTACGTGCCGGGCCAGCACAGCTGCTTTTGTCTCTGTGCCAGCAGTGGGACGGACAGAACCAGCACGGGGGGAGGGGTGGAATCAACCTGAGAGAGATCTAGGAGGAGAGAGAGGGAGAGAGAGGGGAGAGGGAGAAGTGGCTACAGCCATTCTTTATCTTGCTCAGATGCGTCTCTCTTCAGTGTTTTCGAAACCACGCTGCAGGTTGGTCAGTCAATGTGTACTCAGCACCTCCTGATTATGGGTCACTTTTCACCGGGATGCGGTGTGCGCGTTTGTGAGTGAGCCCGTGTGCGCTCAGCCCCGCGCCACCAGAGCGACTGAGCAGGAGCCTCTGAGCCTTACAAATGACATCATCGCTCCGAGGAAATGAAAGATGCAGTAGCAGGCGGGAGTGGCCTGGCGAACATACCGTGACTCCATTGGCCGGGGTAAGTGATGTAATGCATCACTTTTAAAATGAATTCCAAGACACCCATACAAAGAAAGGGGCTTGCTCCTCACACTACTGTGCGCCTTGTCAGCAGGATACGGGGTCGTATTTGGTTTTATTTGCACTTTTCAAATGTACAACACGGTTGTGATGGTGGACCTCAATGCTGAAATTGTCAGTTCAGACCCCGGCTTTGGGACGGATTTGCTCTTTTATATAGAGATGGATCCTCCAGGTAACACTGCATGCAGCAGACATGCTCTTTGTCACGTCCTTTCCTTCGAGCCATGGGGGATGCAGCTCAGCTGGTCGCTCTGACCAGCTTGGGGGGTTGGAGCTGTTTTGAATTCATATTATTTTGGTTCCTGTGCTCCTGCTTAGCCACATGACGTTGGCTCTGCTGGCCGTGCACCTGGACTTCTATGTGGTTGCGTGCATGTGTGCGAGTGCAATCAGGCATGCCAGCCGCTGTTGCTGGGTTGAGATACAGCGTGGTGGATTGTCACCAGGCTTGCATGCCGCTGCGGGCCGCGCTCCGCTGATAATGCGGAATGAGTAAGGCAGACAAAGGCATGCAGATCTTGGCTGGGTTAAAAATAGCTCACCGTTTTCCGCCACCTCACACTCTGGAGAGGCTCACCCATGTAGTAAATGTCACTGGTCTGATTAGTGTGTCAAGCACAGCAGTGGTTTCTTTTTCAGTTGGGGTGATTTTGTGTGAAGCTGTAGGGAAGGATGGTGTCAGACCTGTTCTGACGCGCTCTGTATCTGAGGTGTACCGAGTGCCATGCTACTCAGCCGCCGTCGATTCAAGCTTTTGTATCTGGGGCTAAACCCTTCTCTGGCAGAAGTTTTAATGTTTCGCCTTCGCCGTGATCTTGTCTCCATCCCTGCGTCGGCGGGTGTTAATTTCAGCATGACTGCTGCGGATCGCACCCTGAGAATTGCATGTTTTCATGTGAGCGACAGATGGCGCTTGCTTCCCACTACGATTTATGGCCACGTCTCACCCATGGTGTGAGAGAATGATTGTGGCAGACGGTTTGGTTTTTAGTGAATGGAGTGCCCTTCGTCCGGCTCGCTTTGTCGTCGTCCTCACCGGTAGATGAGCATCTGTGCTCTTCCTGATTTATTTTAGCCTGGCACCTTTGCAGAATGTTGTGCTGCTGTGCCTTTTGCTTATCCTTCTGTCATTTTAACTTTGAAATGGTCATTTCCTGCTTATTTCCTGCTTCATTCTTGCGTGTTGGCTAAGTGGAAAATGTCGCTCTCATTTTGCAGCCCTGCCTCCTAAACCCCCGAAGCCCACACCAAGCTCAAACAACGGTATGAACAACAACATGGCCCTGCAGGACGCCGAGTGGTACTGGGGGGACATCTCCAGGTAAGTTTGGCCTGTTCCTTACCCTTCATATTGGCAGCCAGGATGCCATTAACCATCGCTCAATCCAGTTTCTGCAACGGCATGAAGTTGGGGGAAGTTTTGTGTCTCGTCCCTGCTTCAGAAATGATCTTGCAAATGCAATCTGCAGGAAATTGCTAAGCAATAAGTAATGTGCAAATTGAAAGCAGAGTGGCTGCTTTAGCGTTCCTGATGGGATTCACAAAGGTTGAATGAGCCCCTAAAATCAAGATTGATGTGCCGTGGCGCTGTCCATGAAAGTGGTTGGCCATAAATGAGCTGGCTGAATACCCTAACATGCAATGGGACAGGCTGTTTTTGGAAGCGCGGCTATCAGTGTGACCTTTGTTGCAGTCCCATGTTTTATTGCCTTGCTAAACGCAGGCTCTGTCCGCTGTTTTTGCAGAGAGGAGGTGAACGAGAAGCTGAGAGATACAGCAGACGGTACATTTTTGGTTAGAGATGCTTCTACTAAGATGCATGGAGACTACACATTGACACTGAGGTACGCCATGACTTTCCCTTCCTGTGACAATAATGGAAATGTCTCCATGTGTTATGCTAAAGAGCCATAATGGTTTATCTTCTGTTACAGGAAAGGGGGCAACAACAAGCTTATCAAAATCTTCCATCGTGATGGGAAATATGGCTTCTCAGACCCTCTGACTTTCAGCTCTGTGGTGGAACTCATAAATCACTACAGACATGAGTCCCTGGCACAGTACAACCCCAAGCTAGACGTGAAGCTCTTGTATCCAGTGTCAAAGCACCAGCAGGTGAGTACAGCACAGACCCCATTAGGAAAAGCAGTCAATCTTTACCTTCACACAAAGCTGTTTGTTGAACAGTCTAAGAGGGTTTCACACAAGAAGTTTTGAGCTTCCACTGGACTGATGGGGTGAATAGTTGTGACGTTTCGTTTGCACTCTTCTGGCTACAGGATCAGGTGGTTAAGGAGGACAATATTGAAGCAGTGGGGAAGAAGCTGCATGAATACCACCTGCAGTACCAGGAGAAGAACAAAGAGTATGACAGGCTCTATGAGGAGTACACCAGGACATCCCAGGCAAGTGTCTGGGAATGCTTTCCATTTTTGTTGAAATGCTGAGCCACCTGGAGTGTTCAGTCACCCGCTAGCTGTGCACAGTCGTAGCTTGACGTTACCCTTGTCACCTTCAGGAAATCCAAATGAAGAGAACAGCCATTGAAGCCTTCAACGAAACGATCAAAATATTTGAGGAGCAATGCCAAACGCAGGAGCGGTACAGCAAGGAGTACATTGAGAAGTTCAAGAGGGAGGGCAACGAGAAGGAGATCCAGCGGTAAGCCCAGACCCATGGCAATACTTCCAGTCCCTGAATGTGTCTGAGGGGGTCACGATGGTGACTTCAGTCACCGGACGTGACTGTAAACCCACATGCTGATCATTCTACCTTTTTTTTTTTTTTTTTTTCTTTGCCAGGATCATGGTAAATTACGAAAAGCTCAAGTCGCGCATCAGTGAAATCGTGGACAGCAAACGGCGTCTGGAGGAAGACCTGAAGAAACAGGCTGCCGACTACCGAGAGATCGACAAGAAGATGAATAGCATAAAGCCCGACCTCATCCAGCTGCGCAAGACCAGAGACCAATATCTAATGTGAGCGACCGGCCTTCCCCTGGGCTGTCTGTCTGGGGCGCTGTTCAAGGGCGGCTCGGTGGTCTGACGGCTGCATTCTGTGTTGCAGGTGGCTCACCCAGAAGGGGGTACGGCAGAAGAAACTCAACGAGTGGCTGGGAATCAAAAATGAAAATGTGGAAGAGTACGTATCTCTACTTTTTGCACTCTCACCATTTGGTGGGTGACTCGTTGCTCGCCGTGACTCTGTCCCTTGCATCCTGTCATCGTTGTCCTCTCTGCCTTACAGTCAGTACTCCACGGTGGACGACGACGAGGACCTTCCACATCATGACGAGCGCTCCTGGAAGCTTGGCAACATCAACCGAATCCAAGCGGAGGCTCTGCTCCGGGGAAAGAGAGACGGAACATTCCTGGTTCGGGACAGCAGCAAGGCTGGCTGTTATGCCTGCAGTGTGGTGTACGTATCCAGTTCATTACTGGCACCCATGGGGGGCCAATGTGCTGCTCTGTCTGTTGGTGACAAATTTCTCAATGTGTGAAGCACACCTGAGAAAGTGTCAACTTTTTAGTTATGGTGGTGTTCATTGTGTGATTCGGCGAAATCGCCCGTTGTAACGATACTCTCCTACCCTCCCCAGTGTCGACGGCGAAGTGAAGCATTGCGTCATCAACAAGACGCCCACCGGCTATGGATTTGCGGAGCCCTACAACTTGTATAGCTCGCTGAAAGAACTGGTGCTGCACTACCAGCACACGTCGCTTGTACAGCACAATGACTCTCTGAATGTCACGCTAGCATACCCGGTCTATGCGCACCAGAGGCGATGAGCACCGGCATCAGCATTGGACTTGCGATGCGAGACTGAGAGGGCCTCGTGGGAAGAGATGGCCTCCTTTGGGCCCACGGAAACAGTCCGGAAGCGGTCTTCGTCCCTTACCAGGAGAGGATGGATGTCTCAGTGACAGACTCTTAACGAGTGTTGGGCGGTGAATGTAGTGTCGCTTCTCTCATGCTTTCTGGGGGGGGTGTGGCAAATAAAGCACATTACCGTCCCGACACTGCTAGGCTGTCTCCTAGGAGGAAGGCACAGAGGCCTTTTCTTAACGGTGCTTGCTGTTTTCAAAGCTTTACCAGCTGGAATGTCAAATGCTGATAACCCCCAGGGTGCTTTGTTTTGTTTTGTACAGCCCCTACCCACCCGCCCACTTTTTCATCTTTTTCCAGTGTGCGTGCGCGCGTGACCAAAACTCTCAATGCAGAACTGTGTCCCATGTCAGGACGGACAAGCGTTCGTTGGTATACCTTGGGTCAGCTGATAAATGTAGCAAGAAGGCACTTTTTTTGTATACAAAATATGCACAGTGTTGTGTGCAGAGGTCCCTGTCACAGCGAGAACACTGCAGGATCCCTGCTTTGTTCTTTTCCTTGGAAGCATTACGGCGCAAGCAGGACGTACGGACAGGATTTAAAATGGACCCGCCATGTGACTCATTGTACATATTGTGGGGAGAGCATCAGTGATTAAACCAATAGTGCAGTACCAAAAATGTTCAGGTCCTTTTTGGTTTTAATGCTATTTCTGCTATGCAATTCTGTATTTCCTGAAAGCTGTTAACTTTTACATGTGGCTACCCACAGTATAAGCTTGTTTTAACTTTGTCATGTCCACATCCAAGATATTTTAAGTGTCAAAATGGTAAGAAATTGGCTTCAAAAGTTTAAAAAAATAAGTAAAAATAAAGAGATTACATACTTGATCATTTAATTTTTCAGTGATTTAGTCTGAAGTCCACTGTATTTTTGTTTTATTTTTACTTTAATGTAATTTTTCCTAGGCAGAGCCTACTGAGGATTTATTTGTAAGCTGCTGAATTGTCAATAAATATTTCGTTTCAGAAAAGCTGCCCCTAATATAGGTCCTGGGTCTTTCCTGAAGGACACATGATCTGAGGGTTTTACTGCAGGCAAATGCTTGTAACTATTGCCCTTTGATGTTGAAAATGCTAGTGTCCATGGAGTTTACAAAATAACTATTTTAATGTGTGTGCCCCCCCCAATTGTAATAAAACCTTACCATAGGAGTGCCACACTATGTAATGAAATGATCGGCCAGGAGATAAAAATGTTATCTTCCCCTTCTGAGTTCCCAGGGTATTTTTCTATATCAGAAATCCATTGTGCTTGTGTGATAAAACAACCTATTAGGCACAAATTTTTATCCATCCACTGCCAGTTAACCTGGAAGAAATAAACTATGAAATTGAATGCTGATGCCTATCAAATAATAGTTTTTCCTCACCAGAGCGCACAATTCACTGCCGCGTTTCCATCTCTTGCTGCCTTTGTCATTTCAGCCATCTTGTATGACCAGGTGGCACTTTGAGAGAGGCTGCCATTCGGTAATTGTGAGGAGTTCAATGTCCGCTTTGCCAGTCCAGTAGTGCTTATTCGCCTGCCCAGCTTCTCCAGATCACATTATACATGATTCCTCTGCTTTCTGTGTAGCACGGTCGGGTTAGAGGTAACTTGGGCCGCTGTATTCAGGTTGTCCTGTGCTGTGCTTCAGTGTCTTCAATACTCTGTTGCCCCAATGCCAAATTTAACTCAATGTGTAGTACCTCAGTCAAGGTGGGAAAGAATGGAGAAATACTCATACATATACCAAAATGTGGAATGGGGGGTTTCTGCATTTGTAGGCCAGTTTCTGAAGATCTGAGAGCATCATGTGCAGAAGGATTGAATGACAGGTAGCAGGAAGATGGTTATGTGAAGCTAAGTGACACCCGCCCCCAAAAAAAAATGTAAAAACTGAGCTGAGTGCAAACAGATGTTAAACTTCAGTCTGGCTGCCATGTCATCTCATTATCAGTGTTTTGACGGCACGTTTCCCAAGCTCTGTAAGGCTGCTGCAGGGTGTGCTGTGCAGCAGTGTAGTTTAGAGAGAGCGCTCTGGGTGTTCAGGATGGGGTGGACGGGAGGTGGGGGCTTTTATCGCTTGCAATATGTTTATATATAGCAAGACTAATCTGAAATACAGCGTCTCTCAGCACTCTCCAGGTAATCATTGTACTGGTTCCATTGCTATTCCCATGATTCCCTGTATTTTGCCTTCATCCATCTTGTCTGTAGTTCCATGTCAACTTCGGGGAGTCACTGGAACCTCACATTGCCGCTCATGTGCTCCAGTGGTTTAATCAGTGTTTGTTTTTAAACTGCTTTGATCTCATTCTGGGTTTTATTAAAAGAAAATAAAACTTGGCTCTCCGAGTGAAGTCCCTGTATGTGTGTGTGTGTGTGTGTGTGTGTGTGTGTCTGAAGCACAGAGGTTTCTGTGTTCAGGGTTCTCCTCTCCCCATGTGGAACCAAGCTACCGCTGGCTGCTTTAGGAGCAGCTGTTGCGTTTTGTGCCATCCATGTCCTCTGAGGTTGTGCAAATTCAGCGATCTGCTGACATGATGAGCGGCCGCCACGTGACGGGACTGTATGTTCCCGTGGTGAGCAAACACACTGTTTTGGGAGCGATCACTCCCGAATTACTGTGGGTAGTAAAGCCTGCACAGCGGCTATAAATAGTGTCTCGCTGCATCCCGTATAACGGCAACATTCAACATTCACGCCAGTGTGTATTCCAGCGTCCGATTTTTCAGTAAATGAAGGTGTAGAGGTGACGTAGTTCGATGGCTTTTTTCTTAAGAGCTAGATGTGGCGTGACCTTAGTACCTGTGTAATTCTGCATGTTTTCTTGCAATGTGGCCTCGTGTGGAGCTGGTGTGTTTACACAGACGTGTGGCGTGGCCTGCCTGAAGATCACCAGCTGTTCCTGAGTGTGACAGATGAGCACATTCTTCTGTTCTCTTAGGTTTGGCTTTATGGGGGGGGGGGTATTTTTACACTGGGGTGACTTGATTGATTAGCTGCAGAGAGACTGATCATTCAGACAATGCCAGCAAAGGCATATATATAGCCCATATTTCCACTGTAGGTCCACCAGCAATAGATTCTCCTTCGCTAGGGCCCTTATGATGGATTTAGTCTGAAATCTGGGGCATGTTCAAAAATACAGAACAATGACTGAGCTAAACTTGCTGATGCTAATGGTGGTGTTTACACCTTAATATATAGAGGAACGAAATGCTCCGGAATGTTCTGAATGCTCACTTTGATACCTCTTGAGACATGCAGCTTTCACTTTAATCTCTTGGTTGTCTGCTTGTGAAGAACTTCCTGGAAACCTGTATTGCAGCTGCAATGGAAAAAGAAAACCGAACCACAAAAACCTCGACAATATAACCTGAGACGCCTTTAGCCAGAGCCCTTCTGGGGGCGCGTTTGAAGGCATTACTTCTGTCTGCATGCTGTTTAATCCCAGTATCATTACTTATCTTTATATATATGGACACCTCAGGGTACCTCTGCTCACATGACCTGCTAGCCTGCAAGCTTTTAAGCCAAGACAGCGGTTGAAATTACAACCGTGGCAGTCAATTGAAGATAAGATCACTTCTGGAGGGGATGCTGCTGGGGGGGAGGGGTGCAGCATCCACTCCAGCTGCTTAAACACAATATTAAGCATAGATTAATATGTTACTGAAGAAGGTCTCAAATGCCATGAGACAAGACCCCCATCACATCACATCCCATCATACACTCTGTTTATTGGATGTCCTTATTCCTACAATGTATAAGAAAAGGAAATGCATGCATAAATAAGTGTCTCAGATACTCCACCCAATATGGCCAACAATACCTGGTTTTGTCATGTCGGAAATAACCAGTGTATCATATTATACTTCCATTCATCAATCCATTTTCAATACCCACTTATTCTATGCAGGTTCACAGGAATCTGGAGCTATCCCAGAAGATACGGGTTTGAGGCGTGGAACAACCCAGGATGGGGTATCATGCCATCATAGACATCATATTTTCATATTTCAGAAAATGTCAGAAATGAATTTATCCAGCCGTCCATCTTCCTGCTACTTATCCAGCATATGGTCGCAGTATACACATTCAGATTATGGAATGAATGAATATATAATGCCCCACAACCCAGTAGGATAAGCGGGTTGGAAAATGGATGGATGGATATAATGAATATATAATGATTAATATCATTGTTGGGGTGACCTCCTGGGTTGTGGGTTCACCCTGTGTGTGTTGGGGGGGGGGGGTTCACTGCTGTTCCATATGCGCCTCCCATGATTGCTGTTAGTGTCTGTGTGTTTTCGTGCCCCGTGATGGATGGTCATCCTGTCCACAAAGTTCCATCCATTGTGTCCTGTGTTCTTCTGGGATAGACTCCATGACCTTGCATTTGATGAGTGGTTATGGTTGAGGGTGGTTGGACCTCTTTATTCTGTGGTCTGTTAATGGAAAAGTCTTCACATACTGTTTCCTGGGAGAATCTGCTTGGCTGATACATAATCAGTATTGCTTTTTTTTTTTTTTTTAACTTTAGATCCTTGGGAACCTACAGACCCTCCCAGCTCCTAGTAGGAGCAAAACGTTGGGTTGTCTTTGGGGTCCTGAGGCCCGGACTGGGAAACACTGCTTTAGAGTCTTTCATTTCAGCTTGTTTCCTTCCTTCGTTTCAATAACTCATGCAAGCAACATAACTATATCTGAAGATTTTTGCTAACAACCATCTCTTAAGAAAAACATATTGTTTTATTATTTATAGGAAGATTATCTTATTAACTCTACTGACTATAATTGCAACAATACTCCCACCTTGGTATTAAACAATAAACAAACCACTTACTTTGCAACTTATACTTAGTTAAAATTCTAGCAACCTCTCAAAAGATGTAATGTCACTGGATATTAAAAATATAGAAATTTGCCGTAAGACATATTGTGTTACCCATTGTATTACAAGACCTGCTAGGGGTGGCATGGAATATTAATTTCCTTTGCTAAGCTAGCGATTTTGCTAAGCATTTGTCCTACATCAGTACCACTGAAGCGCTGGCGTTTGCTTTGCGGGTGGATTGTCTGCATTCCTCGGGTCTCTTGTATACTCATAACAATCCGCTAAACCCCTTTCCCTGCTCAGAAAGCCCTATTTGTCTTTAAGCGCTTTGCAGCAAGTCTGTAACACATGCAGTTTGTTCAACATGTGCATCAGCATGTTTTAAAGGAAAATGAGACCCTTGACATATTTGAAATGTTTCATATGCCTTCCCATATGTACTGAGTATAGGATGTAAAATTGCCCACCCTGATGAATGGACCAGGTCAAAAACTGATTTTACTCAGTCGTTGGTCTCTTGCAGTGAGATTTAATTATGTTACATTTGATCATTTTCATTTCATAAAGAGTTACATTCCTGCAAATGGCTTTATATACAGGTCAGCCTAGCTGTGCATCAAGAAAGACTCACAATCAGCCTGTCTGTGCAGCAGAAAGTAGCTCGTAGAGCTGGTAGTTTCACTCTCTGCACCACTTCAACTGAAGTAATGTGCAGTCGTCGCCTTACTAACTTAATAGTCTGCTGAAATTATGTTGAAATTTAGCCCTACTGGAGGTTGCAAAGTGAGAACATGCTTTTTAAGCTTCAAGTCAGTTCTGACCTAAAACAGGAGATGCAGCAGGCTACCAGCAAAGCTGAATGAATTCCATTCCAAATGATCGACTGGGGTTTAGGTCTCTTTCTCAGAGTAACTGGAGCTTAACATTTCAAGCTGAAGCGGTCATAGAAAAAACCCCACCAGCTACATTCCCAGTAACATTAACCAGTCAAGACAGACTTGCCCATTGCTAGAACATCCCTGGTGGTTAGGGTCAGTTTTAAGACATTGAGAATGGAATGAGATTACACTGACAGTGGTAGTTTAGAAACTGTTAGCCTTCAAGTTCCAGTTCTGCTTTTATTGCCCGGTCAGTATGTTTTTTTTTTTTTTTTCCCCTCAGCACCACACTGACATTCATGATCAGAGTCCAGGAATGCTTCAGCTGATGTCTTTAACTCGGAGATCAGTGAGATGCTGCAGAAAGCAATGGCCCCCATCCTGTACACAGGGGGGAATATGGAGCTTCTGATGCTACGTGTGGTGACTATGTACTCTGCATTCAATACTACGCCTCATCATTCTTTATGACACTCGTTGGGTATATCGTGAACACCCAGGTCACTAAAAGTCAAAGGGCAACAGAGATGCTTCGCTAATGGCTAACACACTTCATTTAAGGATTCGGTGAATCAGGCTCTGAGATGTCTGCCAAGAGTTAAGTCGTACAAATATGACAGCGCTGTCCTATAATCCAAGCTCTGGATATGATGCTGTTGATGAAGCAATGCTTCAGAGCCTAATACTTACATTATGAGGTTCTCCTGTCTGCTCCAGGAAAGGTCTAATCGAAATCCTCTGAGGAGCAACTGTCACAATTTATTAGATTGGCCAGCTTTCTGAGAAAGAATGGACTTTCTTTTCACCCTCAGGGCTGTGTTATCAGAGACGTGGATCAATATGAATTTATCATGGAGCGGCGAGCGCTCCATATGAGGCCCTCACTGAGCATGTATGTTCTGTCTGACACTCGTCTGAACTTCAGAGCTAATATGATTTATCAGCAGAAATCTATTAGCATATATAACACAACTTGGTTCAGACAACATAAACCTGATACCATGATGGTATTATATGCATGGTCAAGTCTGTCAATATGCTATTGCTGAGATTAATGTGGGTTTCACCATATGTACTTCCGGGCATATTTTAAAAATATAATTTAGTTCTGGCCTGCCAATATTCCGGCCAAATCGGTATTTACTAAAAGAACAAAAGAATATTCATGTGGGTTAAAAAAAAAATCCAGTCACTTTGCCTAATCTCACAAGCCAAATTAATCTGAGAAACTTCATTTATACTTGATGCCGAAGTTAAGTGGTATTATCGTGCTATTATTTATTTTCACAGCAGAACTCTAGAACATAATAGACGTTATTGCATTCGGTAATTAACAATTAGATGCCGATCGTCTCCACGGACCCTAATAAGATCTGAAGAGGAACACACAAAATCTCTGAAGAGCTCTTAAGTGCTTGTATACCCATCTTCCAGCTGAGCCAAGCGATATTAATGGATTTTATTTGGATTTCTGCATTTGTGATTCAGGTTAAAAATAGCTGTATTGCATTTTAAGTTGAACTGAGAATGAAATATCATCTTCCCCCGTCTTATTTTGGTTTTATTGCAGCCCAATGAAACCAAAGGAATGGAACAAAAGCCATAATATTGTAGAATCAGAGCCATATGCGATACAAACGCTTTTTAGGAAATTCAATTTTGTAAGAATCAGAGAATGCGCATGCACTCAGCCATAGATTATCAAGCTGCTATTGGAAAGCTCAACCCAGAAACATGTAATGAGGTGTCTGGGTAGAATAAAGAAACATTCAAAACCACTCCCATTGAAACTATTCAAATTCAACAATAAAGAATTTTACCAATATTTACAGATGGTTTAACAAACCAAATTTATTTTAAAGCAGTCAGAGTCACCCTGTGACCCTGACCCAGATATGTGGTTAGAAGATGGATGGATAACACTGATTTATGTTTTGAATATGTCAATCTGAGAGCATAAAACCAAATGTACTTCAGTATTGGTTCCATAAGTTTGCATTGAGCAAGTGTTGTTCAGTAAACAAACATATTAAGTTACATAATGTGGGGAAATATAGAGACGATTACTCTACAGTCTTGCCAAGACATGAGTTGTATGAGCAGGGAATACAGAGAACTATAATATAGTGCTGAAACTGATTGAGTAAGACCAGCTCAAGGTTCAAAGTACGAGTCTGGAGGTGTGGAGATCCAGGGGAGGAGGATGGGATTTAGAGACAAACAGTCAGGAGTTAATGTTTGGCAGATGATCCCCGGGAGCACACTGTACCAGGTCCCCTAACGTACCTCATTAACACGTCATTTCCTGCGTCGTTGCACAACTGTGCTGCTCACTAGCCAAATGACATGCATTTCACACATGAACCGGTATAGTTACATTCCCCTACCACTAGAGGCGCTATTATGATCACTTGCAATGAGCGCCCTTGTTATGTGGGACCCCATTTGGCTTGAAGACAGGCAGGAGGCATTGTATCTTTCCAAAGGGGGCGGCTTCTTGTATCTTCGGTGGTGGCCGGTGACATGACACCGTTGTTATCCTTTGGTGGCATGGCAGGCATAAATTATGGTGAAGTGATCTTCACTTCCAGGAAGAGAATTTGTCTGAGCTGCCTTTAGCGGGTGACATCGCCAACAGACCGCTCTGCTTGGCATACACGCTGTCCTCCGCCTCGCCTACTGACGGATCCACTGCCCAGGCAGAAGCAGCCACAGCTCTAAATCCCACAACCAGCTGGGCTGTTAACTGCATCAGGGAAAATTCATGCTGCCTCGGCTTACGTCTCTGCCCAACTCTTCGTCCAAATGACGCAAAGCAAACTTATATGACATTTTTTGACTAATCCATTTATCATTCATCAACATATGTGGCCCAATTTTTTTAGGGAGCAAAACGACTATCTTTATTTCCCATCTGAGAGCAGTAGCTGATTAAAGGGAATATGTATGTGGTAATGATGATGATCATGATGAAGTTTATGCTCTACAGGCACTTTACAGCATTATGACCGTTTATAATGCTGACTCAACTCAAACTGTTGCCTTGTTAGCTAACAAGTCTGCTTTGTTAACTAGCAGGGTACCAGCTATCCCACACAGAAAGGACAGTTTACAGTTCTTTGTATCTCACTGATAAAACTGCTCACCACTGGTCCTTCAGCAACCCAACAGTTTGCTTTGTTCTGTGTTTACAACCGTGGTGTTTTCATACAAGAGTCATGCCTTGTCTACATGTACACGGGTATTTTTTCAAACGGTGTTTTTCCGCCTCAGTTAAAAAAAAAAACCCGTCCACACGAACATTGTCTTCTAAAATATTTCCGTCCACATGAAACCGCTAAAATGCGCTGTCAAGAGCATGTCAAAACAACAGGCGGCATTATAACTCTAACCGTACTGCCATATTAGCCAATCAGAAGCCTAATTGCCAGTCCTGATAAGTTGAAAACCATGGCGCACATTCCGACGCCTATCTTAATCAATATAATGTGAGAATGATTCAACATGTATCTGTACACATGTAAGAAGTCCTGTCAGCAAGGTTAGCACAAGCACTACTTCGGCTAAGTCCACCATTGCTCAAACTCAATGTATACAAGAAACAGCTCACGCTCTGATGTTAAACAAAGTGGACAACGGCGCACAATCTGACGTTTCGAGCCAAAAACTGTTTTCCCTGTCTACATGTTGATGCTGAAGACGGAGTTTCTTAAAATCTTCACCCTGGGTGGAGTTTTGCAAAAGCTCCGTTTTCAGGGACCTAAGACGCCGTTTACGTGTGGCCAAAAGCCCAAGATGTGTAGAACAAGGTATGTTTTAAAAAATACCCGTGTACGTGTAGACAAGGCATCAAACCAGTAAAAAAACGCTGCTTGCCAATGACACTTTTTTTTTAAAAAAAGGATTTGATTAACTAGTTACAATAGTTTTGTTTTGAAATGAGACCTGATGTTGTTGGCTGTTTTTGCATCATGAGGAGGCGCTGTGTAGCCTGTCCCAGCACTGTGTGTATGGGCTTTGCCTGTCCTTCCTCTGCGTACTCTGCCTTATTCCTATAGCCTAAATACTCACAGTTAGGCTAACAGGCATGTGTGCTTGTGACCTGAGACGGACTGGCACTCCATCTAGTTAGGACGTACCCTTAACACCTGTTTAATCATTGGTCTTTTAGAGACTCCGTGATCCGTAGCAGATGGGTGCTGGGTGGCTATAAGCCGGCTTGCGCTCCGGAGCGGCATCCGCAGCTCGCAGACACTCTGGGCTCGGGGGGTTACCATCCTTTGGCTGGCCGATCGCTCGCCGAGGCAAGCCGGAGTTATTTTTGAACCCCGCGGTCATTTTCCATCCTTACATTAATATACGCCATATGGGATATAACGTCACATCACACCGACAGGCTCTGCCTCAAGGCAGATGGGAAGCAGGGTTACATTTCCGTGTGTTGTGTGATTTTCGCCTGAAGGGAATGATGTATGACGACTAGAATGCATAATTATTATAATACATTTATCCTTGTATTTTCCTTTCCAGGTTTTCGGATTTATAGAGCTTCATACATTTAATTCAATGGTGTATTTTTAAAATTTCACTTCAAGATAATATATCTAGTGAGTCTAGAGTTACAAATACTTTGCAGCACAATAAAATATATTAAGCTGGAATTTATTGACCCTAGGGGGCATGTTGCGCCGCATACTGAAGGAACCAAGAATGTAGTGGACAGATGAACACACACAGTGTCAATTAGACAAGCTAATGGATATACTGATAATATCCATTCATCCACCTTCCAACCACTCATCCTAGTTAGGGTGGAACATGGGCATGAATTATAGAGGGATGGGGGGGGGGGGTTGTAACTCCCCCAATGATCAGCCAGTACAACCCCCTGGATCCCCTTAAATGGGTGGAAAACTCAACCCCCACCCAATACTCAATCCAAAGTAATTCCCTTGGGTGGGAGCTAGAGGTCATGGCTGGACGTATGCCATTCTACTGCAAAATTCACACACAGCGTGATGGTATTCAAACTGGAGGTAAGCGGTGCCAGTGCTAACCACGGAGCCACCAAACAGCACCGATTAAAACAGGATCAGCTACACTATAAATGTATTACCTACAAGGAGCCATCGACTCCCACAAGCCAATTGGCTCTCCCTGCTACTATATCGAAGCTCTTGAGAAATTAGCTAATGATTATTGGTTACTGATGAGCATTTGCAGGGGCAGCTTTTCATCGTTCCCAGGAATCTAACCCCCTTAACCCGCTCTTCTGTTCCTAATGTTGTGACGCCATCCAACAACCCACAGGAACTGCTGAGTGAACGTCTAGCCAGATGAATTTACACCCTGTACACCCCCCTTACACTAGCACTTACTACCCCATTGAAAATAAATCACATAGGATTTTAAAATATCGCTATTTAGAAACCACTGCATTAGGTATCTTTTTTTGTATCCTGCTATAGGCAGCCAGGCGATAACTTATCATCCCAGATATGCCCTTCATCGTGGGGGATGTGTTTGTGGCTCAGTGGGTTACATCACTGTGCCTATAATCTAAAAGTCACTGGTTCAAATCCCAAGGTCCACAGAATGGTTTCAATGTTGGGCTCCTGAGCAAGGATCGGACCTTCTTGGTTTGGAGGGAGGCAGTGTTAGAAAATAAAAAATACTGATTATGTGATTACAGTGAGCCTGGAAAAACAAAGTCCTATTTATCTCCTGGACTGCCCAGAAAATTCTGCCGTACAATTTATACAGCGTGTGAGAAGGGAACGGGAATCAAAGGGTCACTGATGGCGTGGGGCGGGGCGGCCATTAGAGGCCATCACTCTGGGGCCGTAGTAACGTTTACGAGCTCAGCCTGCATTAGCAGTCGAGTGCCTGAGGCTAAACCCCAGCACAGGCTAAGCGTCCCTGATGTCACGCCACTCAATAAACGTTTATCTACGACAACATCAACATTTTCCTCAAAATTACACACTTCCTCATGCAGAGTCCCATTAACAGCAAATCATTAGTTGACATGGTCTTACAAAGTGTAGAAGGACAAGACATTAAGGGCTGTTTTCTCATCATGCACATGATACTTTATTGTAACACCTTAAAAAAAACACAAGACATCAGTGCTGTTCATTTCACCCTGATCTTGTTTAGTGCTGAAAAAAATATATACCACATCATGTCCTTGAGGAACAAGCCTTCCTGGTCAGGGGTCTGCAAGTGCTTTGTTATGTTAATCCAGCTACATTGGGCAATACCTGAAAATAAACCGAATAGGGGCTGTAATCTCTGGCCTGTAGTTCACAGTTCTGTTCCGACACCACAACAACTTAAGCGCATTTCAATTCCAATAAGATGACTAGTGTGCATCTGTAAACTGCCGTAATATTTAGGATTCCTGGTTCATCCAACCACACATCTAACCATCTTATCCTGGTCAGAGTTGCGGGGGGCTTGAAGTGTATAATTATGCATCATGGGAACAGAATTCCCCCCCATAAAAAAGTGTCTAGTAAATAGTGCCCATGTCTGATTTGCACTTTCAGCTTTGCCGTTGGCTTCCATGCTCACAAAGGGTCCCACTTAGCCAAGGGTCAGCATTCCACTGGACCAAGGGGGTCTGGGGGGAGGGGGGGTTTGATTTATTCCCATATAAACTATATATTTTAAAGCCATAACTTTTCTTATGACCCCTAACATCATAAGAAATGGCTAAATGCATTGGTTGACCAGTTTTATCACCAGCACACCCAGACAAGTGTTACTGGCCTGTGAAATTTTCACACACGCTATGTCAATCTGCAGCCATCAAAGCAGTGGGAGTCCCCACTGCATCTGAGTTACTGGCTTTGGGTCTTGACTGAGTCATTGCAGGGATTTTAGAAAATGACACATACAACCATTTGACAAATGGCACATACAGCCTATGTCAAGCAACACTTACAGCCGTATGTCAAGCAGCACCTACAGCCATATGTCAAGCAGCACCTACAGTTGTATGTCAACCAGCACCTACAGCCGTATGTCAAGCAGCACCTACAGGCATATGTCAAACAGCACAGACAGCTGTATGTCAAGCAGCACGGACAGCTGTACATCACCTACAGCCATATGTCAAATGGTAAGGAAAGCTGTAGGAAAAACGACATCTACAGCCATACGTCAAACAGCACAGACAGCCGTATGTCCAAATGTACCAAAAGCTGTACCTAAAACAGTACCCACAAGCAAATGACAAACCATACATATACATTCCGCGTTAGAAAGATGGATTGCGGATTACAGCATCCCAATGAGTCATATATTAACATAAATATATATATGCTACACATCAGGCTGCCTTACACCACAGAAATCAATTTACGCTGCGACCCTAAAGCCTAAAATTATCCAAACAGCACTCCGGGTGATAGATGGAACAAGTGCTCAGATTGTGGAGACAGCAACTGTGTGGCTGATCATTAAACCCGTACTAGAAGCTGGAACATTGACTAATGTGGCATTAGGCCTCTGCTGTCCATTTTTCTTTTGTTTTTTTTTTCCTGACATGTCGCTGGTAAATCACTTTACATCAAAGACATCCATATTGCATGCTTTTATCTGTGTTGGGCTAACCCAGATATTTCAGACGTGACAGTTAATAAGGATCCCTGACATTATTCATAACCTTGTCATTTAGAGAAAGGGCGTAGCGGCGCAGTGTGTGAAATACTCACAGACAGAGAATCGGATCTGCAACACTGCTAAGTGTTTTTATGGGCTGGGAAATTAATAAGGTGGCCTTCGGCTTAAATAAACACAAATCATGTGGGACCTTTATTCAGGGCGTGGTCTGCACACCTTCTCTGAGACTGTTAAATGTATGGCCTTTTAGAACAGAACATAAAACAAAATCCAGTCAGAACAAGTTCTGTTTGCTTAATGTTGTGTCTCCAAGATCTTTATTTACTGCACTTTTTCATTCAGCCTCCTGTGTTCTGTGGTTTGATTCTTGATAGGGTACTACATCAGGATACACAGGATACATCAGGAGTGTTACATAGACTAGCATTAACTTTAGCAGTGTTGACAGTATAATCCAAATATAGAAATCATTACAAATTAATTGTGTGGTGCTTGATGGCATAAAAATTTCATACGGTATCTTTGGCTGGTTAATATGTGCATGTAGGGATCTGGCTGGTTTCCATTGCGTTTTCTGGATGAAATGATGACGATTAGCCCTCTTGTGGCAAAGCCTTTGGATGGCGTAGATGTATCTGTGACAATTCCCTTCAAATTGGTTATGTTGTCTGTCATAATTACAGTAGTATGAATCCATGTATGGATGTTATGAATCTGTAACTGTTGCCCAACCAATACATGCATCTTCTGTTTCATTTGATATTTTGTTTAAAGTGACGTCACATTTGATTTTGGCAGGACAGTGAACAGAACGATGTGGCAGAGGGACAGGAGACTGGGGATGAAGGGATGGGGGATGAAATGAAAACAGAAAATAAAACAACACAGGCGGCTGGCCCCTCACACGCACAAACGCAGGAAAACATTATTACACGGGCATATTAGGTGCCTTCTTATCAAATTCACGCTTCAGTATTAAGCAAAGAACTAATCCAGTCACTGGCTTTATTGGCCCAGGCACTTAGTTCATATCAATAGGCACATGAGTCCAGATTGGACAGACCCAATATCTGAAATCCATTTTGTCAATATGACGAGCAAGCGCACTCATTTCTCATTGATCACCAGGCACAGGATGCAGGCCATTATACACACTTTGCATCTCGGCTGCCCCAGGCACTGAAACATATCGATCCCCGGGCTGAAATAACTGCTTACCGCAATTATTCCGTATAATTCTTTGTGCCTAAGAGATGTTACGTGGCATGCACAGCATGTTGAAGCAGAAAACTTTTTAAAAAGTACAACGTATTAAGATCCAAAGTCTGCCAAGCCAATCGATGATTCTACAAACCATTAACGTCAATAAGAAAAAGATAACATCTAACATCTCATGAAGCAGCAAAAAGTTCATCCATCTACTCCATCCATCCATATTATTAGATACTAATTTTTGCATGATGTTGTTGGATTTCTGTGAATGTTTTAGGCTGAAAACTGCTATATCAGAATAGAGTTTTAAAGTCTCACACTAGCAATGATGTTTATTTGGTAAAAAAAAAAAAAACACTGGAATGTTAGATGTGTGTAATCAACAATCTGATGCAATTTCTTCACTCTGCCCATTTGTGAGGATATTAACCTGAATAGCATGTAACCAAATGCACAAGTGCTAAACCTTTCATTTTTCACAGGTTGTGTAATGGTCAAGAAAACTGATATATGATCCAAAGGTTGATGTTCCTCATAAGGTGTGTGGGGGGGGGGGGCTTCAGGAAAGTAGATAAAAGAATATCTGCAGTCAAATAGCTGGTTCTATAAACCATAAAAATCTCCAACTAACACTGTTCACTTTGTAAGAATCTAATGAGCAAATTAAGTCAGTTGAATTTGAAAATGCTGTATTGTTAAGACTATCTATTGAATGGAACATGATCTTGGACTTATTCATATCAAAGAGCACCACAGTTACTCACAGCTGTCGTATTAACAGCTCATGTTATTCACTTTAGGAATAAAGAGAGTCTCTGCAGTCAGAGCTCATATTCTCAGCCTCATGCATTATTCAGAGAACACCTTTCTGTACACAGAAACTCAAAATGATTACACAGATGTCACTGAGACCCATCAGGAAGATGCATTATTTTTGCAAAAAAAAAAAAAAAAAAAAAAAAAAAAAGGATTCTATAACAAAAAGCGTGCACAACACCCCCCAGGAAACCATGCATGAAAGATCCACTG
>JAODJW010000117.1:2410158-2421284 GCA_026777045.1 Hyperopisus bebe
TCATATCTGAATTCTGAAAGGTTGAGTTCATCTGAGTAGTGTGCTTCTGGCTGTTCTGGCTGCAGCTGAAATGGAGGTGGTGTTCTGACATTCAGATCTACTAGAACATTCTCTTGCCATGGATCAGCTCTCTGCCTGAGACGAATTGTAAAAGTAGTGCTTTATAAACCTTCTCAGCCCCAGAAAGGATTGGCTGTTGTTAGGAAGGGGGTATTAATCAGGACACAGGCTCTGCCTTTGCACAGTAAATGCCCCAAGAACCCTATCAAACATGACTGCCTAAGAACATTTGAAACCCCTACAGACACGTAACTGCTGTAAATTATTTCAAGATTCACATTTCAAGATAAAAAAAAAAAAACATTTTTCTTCCATTCGTGATTAATAACACTCTCACTGGCATAAGTGTTCTTCACTTACTTGATAAACTTCATCTGCACAATAACGCTTTTTCAGAAATATCCTGCCTCTGTTGAAAGGGTGAAGCCAATTTTAAACAGAATAAATAAATGCATTTAATCCACCAAAAATCCAACAGCAGAACCACTGTCACAATCGTGAGCAGAATATATCAATGATACAAAAAACAGTAAGCCTTTATCTTGGCAATGTACAGAAAAATGAATGTAAAAATATTTTGTCGTAAGAAGAAACCAGAAACAGACTCAAAGCAAAAGGATTTTCCAAAAGCTCAGTCAACAACACCAAAAAGGGACAACGGGCACAGCATATTACCTTGATTGGAACAATTTAATTCTTATTCTTTCTAAAAGGAAATGACATCCATAAGAATTTTGTTTTTTGTCAGAATGTCAGTGCTTTATTTGATTAATATTTCCTCGTTTTTGCGAAACAGACCAGTGATTTGTGAAGCGAATTCATTTTATAAGTTTATACAGTTTTTGGTATATTTGTCGTCATTCCTGAAAGCCTCCATGGTGGTTCTGCATTGAAAGCTCTCACCTTTACTGAGTTATGATATCGCTAGGAGAGTTTTACACATGATCTTGCCTTGTAGCTCAAGGCAATAGACCAATGGTTGCATGTGCAGCAAAGGCCTTCACATGTTTCAGTAATGAGTAGCGAAATGGAACAATATTCAGGGACTCCTTTGTCAAGCATTTAGACAGAAACCATTGTTAAAAAGTTACATTTCTCCGGTGGGAAACAATGGCTGAAGGTCAGCAAAATATATCTAAACTTGTAAATATCATGAGGTTGAAAATCATTAGTCGCTGGCAAAGGGTAACACTAACAGCTGCAAGAAGGCTTCGCGGCACATGGCAGTAAATGGCATTTCACGGAGCTGATTAGGGGCGGAATTTGGGACAGCTACCTGGAATAACTAGATTGACTCGCAGACAGGGAGCTGCCAGCCTTGGAGTTCATCCAGGGGACATTACGAGCTCAGGCATGGGACGATTACGGGGACTCCGAAAAAACGAACGGATCTGGAGCACGGTGACGCAAAGCTGTCGGGCAAAATCGGCACTGGCAGCCGTTGCAGGGCTGGCGCTCTCGCCATGTGTGATTTGGAAATAGCTAGAGGCGTAACTGGTTCCTGACCCCATTCCCATTGTGCGACAGCAACGTAGCGGAGTCCCAAACAGCATGCCTGTGTGCAGCGGTCGTCTAGATCCTGCCCTCCACCCCCAGGCAGTTAAAAAAATTTTAAATGGCACTTAGTCATGTGAGGCAGCCATGATGTTCTCCGTCCGCCAGGGCTCGTTTTGCCTGTTCAGCCTATGGGGCCTTGAGCCATGGGTAAGATGGAAGAAAATGGGATGAAAGCTGATAGGATCTGGATGAATCATTAAGCATCAAAGCTAGGTAACATATAGTGATATGCGATCACAAAAATATAATGCCTCATTAGCATAATCAGAGACCTCAAGCTCAATGTCGTACCTGGCACTGTAGACAGCTGGGGAGGTAGAGGGATTCAGATAATTTGGTACTGCTGGACTCGTGGCTTAAAGCACCGCCAGGCATACAGAAAAAGATGAGGTCAATTCATCTTCTCGGAAATTAGCATTAGCATTTTCCTTTGAGTTGTATGTGAGTGAAACAAAAAAATTGACATGTTCTGTGTCAACCGGATCTGGTGCTGGCCTGGGAGCTGCTTCCGCTGGCTTTGCTGACAAAGATAAATGAGAGTCAAACTGTATGCATAGCCGGGCGACCTAACACTATGTTGTCAGATAACATCTCGGCGCGGCAACATGTTTGCGGTGATAAGGGGAGGCCTCGGCCTCGAGGCCTGTGGGGAGCTCACCTTGACCGTGGAAAGATCGAAGGAGTAATAATTTATTTGCATTAACTGATACATATCAGATTGGCATGACCTAGATAATCAGAGGACATGTCCTCTTAGATTAGCTGTGTCTTTGGGTTTGATGAAAGAGATGCAGTGAAATCTGCATTATCAAAGGCACCAGGTGGGTCAAGGAGCCCTAGCATAGACAGAACCATTGTCTAAAGATAGTAGAATGGCATGAATAAGATGAAAGAGTGTCATATTCTGTGCTATAATGACCGTTCAGTTCAGATTATAGCATCACCTCCACAGTATGTGCTGGCTAATCTAAGGAAGGATGATCCTACGTTATTTGAACCAAGAGGAATCATGACGGTCTCACTGTGATCCCCTGCATTTCCATCCACCTGAAAGGAGCTGTCTATACATTGTACATGTCTGCTTATGTCTTGATGTGGGTAAACACAAAGCCTTCAGTCATGCATCCATTTTCCATACCTGCATGTCTCTTGCAGGGTCGCGGGGGTCCAGAGCCTAGAATATACTGGCACAGAATAACCAAGTACAGGGTGCCAGCCATAAGGCCTTTAGACAATAGTAAATATACAAGATAAAGGAGTTTTGTTTCTTGAAATCATGTTTGCCGTGATTTTTCCACTGTGAAAAGTGCCGATGTCTTACTTGTGTCAATTTAGAACTTAAGTACAGGAAGAAGATGTAACATTAAAGAAAGCATCTAGTACGATGCCTTAGAGCAGTTTTCCAACATTTTTTCTGCCACAGCACACCTGTCTTAAGGTAATTATCCCAGGGCACACCATTGATTTATACATACTACTAATTAGCAGTACCATGTATCACATAGCTCTTAACCTGTTGGTTCAAGATCAAGTATGTTTTCTAGATTTTCCTTTGAAAATATTTCCATTTCAAATATTTGTCCATGGTCTTGTCTTTTTACTACAGGGCAGTTTGCAAATTGTCGAACATAACGTTCCAACTGTAGGGCGATCTTATTCTCAACCTTATTTGATTAGAAGACAAGCATTCTTATAGCGTATTGGGCATAAATGACTAAAAATTCACTAATACACATTGGTTCGTGGCACATTGGCTGAAAAGGCTGCCTTATAGTAATAACCATTTACCTCGGAAGTCAGAAGTAGCAGCTGGGAATGACATCACATCTGTTAATTGCATTCCAGGACAAGTCAGAAAAATCATTTAGCAATACCACGAACCTGTTTGAAAAAGGAGGATTTCTTTCTTAGCTGAATAACTTGTCACATTTAAAGTACTCCATTTTAAATGGCCTTTATCTTCACTTGCATTTAGCCCAGACTACCTTAAATCTGACAAGTTATCCGGCAAAGCAAGAAATCCTACTTCCCAAAACATGCCCTAGTTCTCGCCTGTTTAATTGTTAGCCATTGTTAGCAATACCAGTTGATAACAATGCATTTCGCAGTATTTGGTAAATATAAACACCATAGCAACATATGCACAGATAGCAGTTGGACAGCACTGTGTGTATGGCCGATTTATTGAGACACAAATAATAGATAAATGCTAACAGTATAAAACTACAGGTTTCACTTCTGTTCATGAAGGACACACCCATCTTGAATTCTGAGGTAGGGGTTGCAGAGGTCCCTCTGACATTCCGAGTCAGAATTCCAACTTCAGGGGGTGTTCCAGTTGAAATTTCTAACTAGAAACTCAGAAATTCCGACTTCCCAGTTCAAATGAAATGCAGCAGTAACAATGTTCCACTTCCACATGGTGTGAAGTTTGCATGATCTCCTCGTGTCATCGTGGGGTTTCCTCCGGGTACTCCGGTTTCCACCCACAGTCCAAGAACATGCTGAGGCTAACTGGAGTTTCCAGCTTCCCCATAGGTGTGTGTGTGTGTGTGTGTGAATGGTGTGTGAGTGTGCACTGCGATGGGTTGGCACCCCATCCTGGGTTGTTCCCTGCGTTGCGTCCATAGCTTCTGGGATAGGCTCTGGACCCCCCGCAACCCTGAGTGGGACAAGTGATTGGATGGATGGATGGACAATGCTCCAACCACATCCATTTTACCATATCATAATGCCATGAGAAAATGTAATACTTGGAGCTGGCTATTTTGGATGAAAATTCCAACCAGTGCTTCTAAATCAGTGGCTATATTTTGGCCTTCTGCTTCTGCACCTTTACACCAGTGTGTTATGCTGGTATTTTCTCTTCGCCATCAGTTACAGCCAGAAAAGTAAGGTAACTGCTTCACCCCTTCTCCCGATGTCCTCCCCACGCTTCAGTGCTAATATAGTGTTTCTCAACCCGGTCCTTGGGGACCTCCAAACAGTCCACAGTTTTGCTCCCTCTCAGCTCCCAGAGCAGAAATTTGCACTGTCTGGAGGTCCCTGAGGACCAGGTTGAGAAACACTGGTCTAATGAGTGCCGCCATCCATCTGTATGGGCAAAAACAAAATTTCTGCCCTTTTCTCCCGTGGCCACTGGGCTTGGCATGTGCGTCAGACTGACTGCAGGCGATGAAGCACAGCGGATCCACCAGGGATGAAGTGCCCTGTTCTCATGAGACAAAGTACCGATCATTTTCAGTAGGTGAGGTTAAAATCAAAACGTCACCCATCAGGGTTCAGTAGTCGTGTGCTTAAATGATCTCATACAGCATTTATAAGGGCATTTTCACAGAATTATTTAAGGTGCTGTTAACTTATATTTTGCCAAACAAAATCTTTAAATAGACAAATTAATTTACATGGACCAGTATATATTACAAAAGATTATAAGATTATATGTCATCATAAAAGGTTTAACATGAGCCATAATAAAGTAAAACAGTTTATTGGCTTCTTATTCTATTTAGCTTCCATTTAGGGTTCAAGAATTAAATTATGAATTATATTCAGCGAGGTGCCGCAATGCGGCTCAAACCTCAGCTATGACTCGAGGAAAAGTAGGGGATAGTTCGGCAGTCGGTCCCTGTGTTGTGAGCCCAGATAAAAACATGGAGTCAGTATTTTAAGATATGCATGACATCATGGTCCACTTTTGGTGCATTATGTCATCGCCGTCCAGACGCATCGCCTAGGATGGGAGCAGCAGGAGGGAAGCAGCATTTCTGCAGCGAAACCCTCTGCGGATTCCTGGCTCTCACAGGCATGGAACTTGAAACTTTGGTACAATCTTTTTTTTTTTCTTTTTCAAAGCGTCATCAGCCAGCACCCTTTACGGATTAGTGTTTCACAGCAATCAGGCTGGAATTTGTCTTTCATCTGAATCATGCCTTTCAGTTCACAAAAAAAACATTTATTCTGTGAATGAATTACGTTCCCAAGCTGAACCAAATCTCATTCTGCTAATCAGTGCCGAAAATGTGTCACCGCCAGCCCCCAATACATTCACACAATAGCTGGAGTCTCTCCAGAAAAGGGTAAATTAAATGTCACGAGAACGCACGAGTCATATTTCATTTAATGTGGTTAAAACATTGTGCAGAAATTAAAAGCAATGAAGTAGCTGTTTGAAGCCCCCTGATGAGCATCTGATATCTGGGAGTGCAGGCCTGGGGCCTTCTCTTCCACATCTCGTACCCTTGAGTGAGGTATTTTTTACTCTGTTGCTGCAGGAGGATTCATTATTGGGTTACCGATTATGCTCAATTGTATATCACGACTGTCACAGTGGATAAGGCCATCTGTTAAGCAAATCAATTTATGTAATGTAATTCTCATAATGCAATGTAACGTGAAGGTTATCCGGTTGTTGTCTCCAAATTTTGTCTTGCAGGATGTCCGTACCCACTGCAGATTTTCTAAAGACCGAACCGCCTTTCTTCAGCTGCTAGCTGGCACTGTGTGAGGATGGCAGACACATCTGTGTTTCTCAGAGATGGCTGCCGAACTGCACCCTGTGTGATAAAGGCTCAGTGGATGCTACCATATCGCTAATTGAAATATCAATGCATCACGCTTTCTCTTTCGATCTTTTCCATCTCCTCTATGGAATCTAATGACTCATTACGCTGATGGCACTGTTTTATACTGCATACGATAACTTTCCTTAAAATGGTCATAAATTGGCCTAGTCTCTATTAAGATTGCATGCTTCGTACTCATGTTTGACATGTGAGGCTCTACTGGGTTTAATAACGTAATCAAGTTATTTATGCACTCATCCATTTCTCTTCCTTCTCTTGTCCCTTAATCAAATTTTAACATACGACTCTCTGCATCTGTGTGATCTGTGTTTTTTTTCCAAGGGAAATAATAGCAATAAAATCAATAAATCTGATTAGATCTGGTGCAATTAACTAAATGAGTTGTGTTACTACTGCCTGCCCAACGCTGGGAAATGCATTAATGGGGTTACTGTGCTTTGTCAGTGAGTAACGACTTTGCTGTCTACTGCACGTATGTTATAGATTTCTGGCACATTATCACTCATAATCAGTGGTTATAATTCTTTGATTCTGGCGTGTAATTAATGCCATTCACTGGGGATGGATTAGCAATCTTCGCCAGTCTGCTAGGAATGCTGCCGCTACTCCCTCCATTTGCAGTAATTACATTCTGCCTAAATTATGTTGTACTATGTAAAGGAAAAACAAACAGCTGGAGAATCTGGGCATATTTTCACGATCCCCTAGTCCACATGCAGCACACGTGCAGCGTCTCTTCTGAGCTGAGCTTTTGCTAAAATGATCCTGAAATTCTAACACTGACTAGTGTTAGAACCTTAGCATTAGCTAAATGCTCACAGCTGTAGCTGAAGTCTGGATGGTTGTCCTGAATGTGGCTTAGGTTTCACAGATGTTTCATAGGTACATTGACGTACAACCAGCACATGACCCAATATACCAGTGAGAGTCAGAAGAAAACCCCTTTTCATTTAAAAAGTAATAAAAACTGAAACAACCACTTTTGTTAGTGTTCTATATTCCTTAAAGCCCCCCCACCACCACAATCTCATTCCCATACATGATGCTTATCATTGGTGTTTGCACTTTATGTATATTATGTATTATCTTGTATGTAATCTATTTATTGTTTGTATATTGTGTCTTGTCTGTAAATTATATGCACATGTCTTTATATTGTCTGTATAGCTTGGGTTGCCAGCTTTGGTCAGCTCAACTAAAAAAGTCTGTACAGCTAGACTTCATGAGACCCTCACTTCAGTGTACAGTAAGTCACCGTAAAAGGCTGCAAGCAATTTTTCGAGAGGGGTCCCAGGGCAGAGCTCCACATCTCCACATCTCCACAATTTGCAGTTTCACTATAGGAACCAATCAAATTTCACAATATTGCATGGCTGTCTCCTTTGATCAGCCAATCATGTTTCAACTTTCATTGCACACACCATGTCACCAATATAAAATTTGTTCTCAAACTGTAAATTTGCTGTCAAAATAAAAACTACCAGAAGTATTTTGCTATTAAACATGTACATTTTTTTTGACAAATATAATCTATGGAGATGATATTTTTTGAAACCATATTATTAATGTTATGATCAATAATACAGAACCATACCTAAGAAGCAATGAAAAATAGAGAGACACCATTGACTGGAATCAAATAGCCCAATAAATCTGATTCTGGTTCTGATTAGCAAGTCATATCTAGCCAAATGGAGAAAAGGACACATCTAATTGTCAAACCAAGTTTTATTGTGTTGCCAAATGTAACAATGGTAGGTACTATAAGTCGGCAAAATTATACAATTATATATGGTTGCACATAGCAAACATTTTGCCATTATTTTAACTACAATATGGGAAGACAATGCCTAGAGTTTATAGATAGTGATCATATTGTCATGTTCTGTGCAGATACAAAACTGTAACACTGACCTCAACTTCCTGTAAGTTCAACACTGGAATCTCTTCCTCTGTGGTGCATTCTGGGATTGACATGACATTGCCCTTTCTGGATGTTCTCCAGCTCAAGGGTACAGAATAATGAAATACACTTGTACGATAAGATCTAGGTGTTGCTTTTTCCCAAGCCAGTCAAATCTCAAAATAAGATAGCATCTTATAATGGAATGTACTGCTCACACGGACAGGCTTGAGCAAGATAACCTAAACCAAGGCCTGCATGCAAGTATGGACTATTAAAGTACAGCCAATTCAAATATTACGCAGACAGACTTTGGAACAGATCAGGAGAAATTGTTGGTGATGTCAGTCCAGCAAGAGCATTCTGGGCTGAGCCCTGACCTTCGACATCCTATCATTCCAACTGCGGAAAAAAATGCCAGTGCGGCCGATGAAAAAATGCATCAAACAACATTTAAACCATCCAGATGCAATAAAAAACAACGCAGAACTAGGTCAATGCCGATAGAAATGGAATGTAGTCATTGGAAAGATATTAGCGGGAACACTTAGTTCCTAAAACCAACCTAAATTATGAAATATCAACAGTTTTAAAATCCTAGCAATCTCAAATACAGTGGAAATGACGTGGCAAATCACCATTGGCCTGTATCTCAATACATCTTCCAAACGATACGAAAGACTGAGATGCAATAACAAAAGCTGTTAGTTACCTTAAAAGAGAGACCATGTAACGTATACAGCAGCACACATCCCCTGGCAGCAGAGGTACCCAACTACCACAGTGCAGTAAAATTTCCATTATGTACACATCTCAGCTGACCACATTTATAATGACTGTCATGTGGCGTTGGTGGGAATTATTACCCATGAAGGGCAACTGTGTGGGACATTGCTGGACTCTCAGGGAGTCATTTTCATTTCAAGTGTTTCAGTAGGTCTGACCTCCAGAAAAAACTACAATGGTACCCAATTCCTACTTAAAAACCGAGTCATTTCCTCTGTGAGATGTGTAACAATAGTTGGGTGCTCGCACGGACAGGATTGTGAGGATGTGTAACAGACTAGTCAGGTGCCAATTATTCATTTTAAAAGAATAATGAGTGACAGTTATTTTCGAGCTTGGTATTCAAAAAACTACTCAAACTCCCAAAAACAAATATTATCTGATATAAACACTTGTAGTAGCAAGCTTAGGAGCAAACAATGCATTACAGGTTATCAACCTTCATCTATTTTAAAATCAGCAAACTTCGTTTGAGCACATCTATAGAGTAGCGTTGTTTTCCAATCTTAATTTTCAGTTAATAGGTTATAATAATGATTGCGAGCGATGTACTGGTTAAATGAATGTGCAGTGATTTATTAAAACATTGATTGCTGAAACATTAAAAAAAGAATTAAATAATATTTAGAATGAAATTGCATTATAGGCTTTTAATGTCCACTGGGAGTGTACTTCGGGGCATGTAGTTAAGTTTAAGCCATAAATGAAAACTTCTGTGTGACCTGCAAATCCTGAGATTCGCCTGGAGTATGTAATAATTCAGTCAAGACCTAATCCCGAATTATTTATGGAAAGTGCTTTCCACTCCCTTGACCATTATCTTGAACTTGTTTCTGATTACTCAATGCAAGCTCAGCCAAGCAGCAAGTTCCTTCTCGACAGATGTACATTTGAGATGCAACAGGCTAAGTTTAGTCGCTTTGGATAACAGCGTATGCCATTTAATAAATGTAAATGTAAAAATGTCATCTATTTTGTTAAACCTTACTTTAGATTAATCTATGATTAGTAACACAAACAAAGTTATGGCAAAGTAATTATTTGTCCCTATCAATTTACTTGTTTATTTCTCATATATATTTTTTATATTCTAGAACTAAATGCCTTTCATATGGACATCATGAATGAATAGGCCTGTTTAATTCTGTCATGATCGCCGGGGAAGCAGGACATAAGCCGTAGAATTGGGTAATGTGGAATTTATTCTGGTCGGAAACACTCGGAAACATGAAATGATGTCACATAAAGTTAATGACCGGACTAGGGAAACATACTCGAACGCGGACTTAAATACACAGGACTCATTAACAACAATGAGAAACAGCTGGTAACACAGGGATTCCACACGAGGTAGCGTGGCACATGGGAGGATCAGACGAGCAGGGAATGGCAAATTCTGAGATTAAGAAACGGATGAGATTGTAATTATTTTTATGTTCTAAGCTTTTAGAATCTTTCTAAGATGTTATGGATGGAGTGGAGGCTAGAGATCTGTGCCAGAAACTGGAAGGTTGCTGGTTTAAATCCTGTAAATGCTTGGAGTGATTATACCCCATTGGGCCCTTGAGCAAAGCGCTTAACCTGCATGCAATTGCTTTGTCCTGGGTATGACGTTAATCTACATCCAGCCCTATAAGGAGGTCTTCTAACTTACAGGAAATAACTTGGGGGTTGGTGGCAGGATCAGCACTCCAGCCAATGGGAAAAAAAACCTCACACTGGTCCATTTGGATAAAATTTCAACAGAACATGTTTTATTTAACTCCCCTAATAAAAAAAGCACAGGGTTTTTGACGTGCAAAAACTATTTTCACTTTGCAGGAAGGCAATTCTCGCATGCCTCAGTCAGGCTGTTAAAATTGTCCCCAAGTCTTCTTCATGGAGAAGAAAGTCACACGATATACGCTCTGCTCAGTGATTTAATAGCGGCGGTATGTGGACCGAGTGCTGCCATGGTTCTGTAGGTGCAGGGCAGCACTCATATGTCCACCGATTACTGGAAACGCAAACAAGCAGGATGACAATCAAGCATCTAACACAAGATCAGACCTTAGACTACAAATACAGTTTCATACCTTTAAATTATCAGAAGGCTAAAGAACCCGATATCGAATTTACTATCTTGACATCACCTGACTGACATTTAAAGAAATTTAAACTTCATGTCACGTTCGGGCAGAGAACAAGCAGGGCAGGCAAGCGGAAGTCCAAACAGGTCAGGTTTATTCACGAGA
>JAODJW010000117.1:2424856-2436169 GCA_026777045.1 Hyperopisus bebe
AATTTATATTAGGTCAGCGTTCACGGTTCGACTTCTGATATTCAGATCGAGTTCTAGGTCAAACTGGTTTGTTCAACGTTCAAGAAATTCGAGTTCTAGTGAGTTCGAGAACCGAGGTACCAAAGTTAATGGTGATTAACTTTGTAGCAAAATTTTGCTTATAACTTATTTTGAAAAATGATACCATTGCTTCTGCTTTTGGCCATTAGATATGAATACAGCAGGACTTCACATTTATTGTCATTTCATGCTAGGATCACACCTCAAAAGGATCTGTACGTGTTGTTTTGTGTTATGGACCAAAATGTAGTGACCTGCAAGGTTTCCATGCACTGAACTTTAACTGTAGTGTCAGTTCTAGTGCAGTTAGTCCAACTGCAGCACTGACCTTCCCTTTACATTCTGTACTTTTCTGACAAAACCGCAGTGGGCATCTGTCACCCCCAGCCTTAGCAGATGGCAGGCGTGAAACGGTGCCTGTCTCTTTACTTATTCCCCCAAAACGGGCTCATCGAACAGACATGCATTTCACTTGCTCCTTTACGTATTGATTACGAATATCTTTCCAGGATCAGTGCCATATTGCTGCGCTAGTTAAATTAACATATATTTGTTGTCCTCAATCAATAAGAAATATGCCAGGAAATAACAGCATGGTTGATCAACCAGGTTTCCACCATGTCATGAACTGTAAGCACACTCTGTAAGGCAGGCATGAGGCTAACAAAACAAGTGCTACAGGAAATGACATATGTTTCTTTTTTTATAAAAAAACAATCATGGGGCTCATGAGAAAATATGCATTTTGTGCCCTTGGGACACAGCAAACTCATACACATTGGATGAATCCAAGCCAAATAAATATAAACTAGAAGACCAGGTCACACAGTCCAACATTTTCTGTTGTCTGGAAACCAAAGTGTGTGCTATGTACGGCATAGGCATGTGTTAATCCAACAAAGCGCATACAGCTATTGGAAAGGCCTATTTTAAGCATTCAGAAGCCATGAGGGGACAGTTACGACATTATAAGCCCTGTTAGCATCAGTCAGAAGTGGCGCTCACTAGCTGCAACTCTTCGTTCCTGCCCTGCGTGCCTAGATGCCTGAGCCACCAACCTGCACATGTTATCAATGTTGCTGGGTGGCGAGGGGCTATTGGCTGCCCACAGCGGCCCCCGCTGCCAGCTACTGCTGGTTTTAGTATGAAAGATGATCAGGCACACAGACCAGGGTCAGTGAATATGTAGCGCTTTATTCTGAGAAGGTGCTCCAGAAACTGCTATCCCAGGCCTGTTGAAGCAGCAGTAGAGACATGAGGGTGTTCTTTCTTGGGGAGGTGGGTCACCTTCATTGCATTTCAGACATCAGGCTATAATTGACAACAAAGGATTTGCAACCAGGTATTAAAAAGTGAAAGTTTGATTTATGATTGTTAATTTGTCCCATTACTTTTGCTCCCTTAAAAAGTGGGAGGCACATATACAAACTGTTGTAATTCCTACACCGTTCACCTCATTTGTATGTAAATACCCTCAAATTAAAGCTGAAAGTCTGCAGTTAATGCACATCTTGTTCGTTTCATTTGAAATACATTGTGGTGGTTTATAGAGCCAAAAAGATTAGAATTGTGTCGATGTCCCAATATTTGTGGACCTGACTGTACTTCAACATTCATTTTGTAGGCTCATTACAGCGGGGATTTCAGTGGTGCTGTTTGTTGCCACTCAAACCGTGCAACTGTGCAGGGCCCTTGAGGTGTGGGGGCCCCCTGTTGGGCACCACATTCACTACACTCGTGGTGGGGCGCATGGACCTGAAGTGATTTTTTTGATTGGGGCCCCAGAAATAACAAACCTCCCTATCTTTGTACAGGTTTCATCCCACAGTTCAAAGACGTGGTTAGGTGACCTGGTGTCTGATGTGTGATGGTGTGTATGTGCCCTGTAATGGACTCGGTGTCCCCTGCTTTGTGCCCTGGGCTGCTTTGGATAGGCTTCAGGCTTTCTGGGGGCCTGCACTAAACAAGCAGTTATGGAAAATATCTTGATGGATTGTTAGTTGATAAATTCTCCGTATCTTAAAAAAATCCATATAAATAAGTCCTATCAGCATATTTATCTCTTTTTGTAGCCACAGCATTTTGTATTTCTGTCCCTTTCTATTTGAACTCACTTACATATTATTAATGTAATAATATATGATAATACTATGAAAATGAACAATTTAAATTAAATATCAATACACAAAACGAACAGCAAAACTGACTTCCTTGCGAAAGTGTCACACTTTTTCACATGAACTGTTACGGCGCTCCTGTGGTAGGAATGTCACCGATGGTGTGCATGCGTGAAACACCTACAGAGCCATCTAATGGAGCGCTGGCGAAACTGCAAGTGAAAAACAAACTGAAAAAAGACGTTTTGATTTTTCTGTACCAAAACAATAATTCGGCTAGCCTGTTTATTTTGGCTAGTTGTAAATTTTATTTAATTATCTGTCAAAAAGACAACATTCGTTAATAATAATAAGCTAAATTATATTACATGTATCTGAACACTCTCTGTTCGTTGTTGATACTGATACGCCAAACTTTGACACTAAAACACCCTAATAACAATTATATCATGTCAGTCGTATGCATGCAACATGACGTTTCCCATCGCTGTGTATTGAGACACTGTACAAGGTAAATAACCAGCATCAGTACCGTCTATGTACAGGCTACAGTGCTAGTATCCCAGACAGATGTCGAACGCCTATGTTTATTTAACTTCTTCACAGTAACTGCCAAGTCGCCCCATCATCCATCTAATATTTACCCTTCATTTTTCGCATTTGTCACAGCGGCAGGAGATGCGATCCAGCGCTCACGTCGGGACATGCACGCAGGAATGCCGCGATTGCAGCAACAGCCCCTTTGACTGGCTTTCTCCCGACTCGTGCGCTCAAGACGGGGCATGTCGCGCCGTTTTCGGGCGTAGATAAGAGGTGCTATATAGACAGGAGCCAAACAGCAGCCCAGCTCTCACGACAGATTGCAGTACAGCTAACAGAGAAAAACATGCTGAAACTTATGTACAAATATAATGCGTTGTCAGTTTGTATTTTATGTATCGCAAAAAAGCACAGACTTTAATTGTAGTTCGGGATTTTGTATGTCGTTTAAAAATAAATTCATATATAGGCCTATAGAAATTACCAGTTACAAAAATACCTTAGTCTTGTCTGGATTTAAGGTCATATAACCCTCATTCATGCATGCATTCTTTCATCCATTTTCTATATACCCGCTTGTCTTATTCAGGGTGGTGGTGGTCCAGATGGGTCTAAACACCTGTTCCACTGGACTCAAGGCATGGAATAACACAAGACGGGGCGCCAATCCAAAGCAGATATAATCCTCATCTGGAGCATAATTATTCAGCATATAACCTCCCCATCAGCTGTTTTATATATAATAGCACGGCAACGATGCAGCAACAGAAGCATAAAACTGATGGAGATTTTCATTGTGACCCTCGGACGATCGACGTGTCTGTGACTACTACGGTTATCATTATCAAGGCATTTAGGGCTCAATGCGTGACAAATTATACCAGTAAGCATCCTTTATGTATTCGTGCTAATGATGCATCGGTTCATGCTAATAGAGTACTGAACAGAAGTGGCTTAATTATGTCAAAAGCAAGTGAGACTTACAGGGATCCCCGTGTATAAACATGGAGACGCACATAAATTATACCCACTTGCCAAGGTAAGGTACAAAGAATAGCCTGCAGGGGCGGACGTCAGGCTAGAGTCCACTGACCATATTTTGTGTAGAATTTTATGTAGGCTATTGAAGCCCCCCCCCCCCCCGCCCCCCAAATCTGCCAGGGTATTTAATTATGCCCCACTGACGCCCCTGACAGGCCATAATGGATATTGGTAACTGAAGAGTCTTAATATATTAAATTGATATGAGGGATTTACCTGTTCTACCTAGTTAATTGATTAGCATATTTTAATAATATATGCCATATTCATAGACTTACTAGGTACACAGTCATGGGGGCTTGAAGCCAGGTCCAGAATGTGCAGGAAACACATACATACTGTGGGAAAATTACAGATCAGTAACTGCATGTACTTATTCTCATATTCTGGAAACGCATTCACCATGATATTAAGTGCTTCGCAGTATATTGAGAAAACATTTTACTGTAATGCAGATTAGGAATCAAAACCAGAAAGTTTGTGGTTTTTATTCCTTTCATCTATCTGACAGGAAATACAGCTAGCACTAGCTAAAATGCTTACATGTGAAAAACGCAGTTTTCACCGGTGGTTTTATAACTGCGGTTAATATATGTGCACGGTTGCATATGGTCTCAGCTGGAAGGAACTGTTTGTTCAAGCCCCACGCCAGTTCCTGCTATAGTTCATAAGTTTGTTTAGTAGTCATTCTCAGCTGTATAAGTTGCCTTGGGTAAAACGTTTGAAATAAAGCACTTGTAATGCGGTTAAGTAAACATTAATTGCAATGATCGTGTTATTTGCTGATCATTGCCTATAATTCATATAATCATTAATCACCGAGATTTCGGAAAACGTGCTATCTGTTTTGTTTAACAACACAAAAAAATGCAACAGTAAAGCAAAACCACAACAGTTTTTTTTATTTTATGAAACATATTCGACATTTTGATTTCTAAATCAACGTAGAAAATGGCCGTAAGTTGCTAGTTTATTCGCGCTGCAGTTTTCCATGTTGACCAGTAGAGGGAAAGTCACAAAAAATAAGTACAATAGGGCGCATGCGCGGCTCATCTTTCTTCAACCCCACCGTGATTAAACTACGCATGCGCACTTTATCACACATGCGTCCACGAAACCACAATTTCCGGCACTTATTACGCATGCGTAATGTACACTTCCTGTCAGTGCCCGATATGTGCCGGCTGCACGATCAGTTCCCCGCATATATATATGACTACCTTTAAACGCTCTCAAAAATTATAGCTATATATTGCTTTAGAGATTCGCTATAAACAGTCCAGTATGTGCGGGTCCGGAAACGCGCTGTCTGCCGTAAAGCGTTTCGTGGGACCGATTGTGCAGCAACACGACGGCGCATGCGCGGAACCGCACACAGCAACATGGCGTCTCTCCGAGTGCGCATGCGGGGAACCGATCGTGCAGCCGGCACATATCGGGCACTGAAACTTCCACAGGCTCGATACTGCGCATGTAGTCACATTTTGCGGCAGACCGTGATTGCGTGATTCAGGGCGTGGACGTCGTGTATCGTCATGCATTGGTGACGTATTGTGAGATGGGTCATCGATGTTTATATCTTTTGTTCAGCCGTCACTTTATTGTGGTATTTAAACCATTTTGCTTTGCCGATTGTAATATTTGCATCTGTGTGCGCGCGTTGCTTTTAGTGCCTGACAGTAATCTTACATATGGTTTTTCCCAACGGTATTGCTGAATAGATACCTTTTCTTTAGAAAACTTAATAAAATTGGGTTGTATATCAATCTTGTGTACCCATATTTTAATCCTATTTTTAAAAAAAAAAAAAAAAAAGTCTTAACCTGTGTACTTAAATTCTTAACCTGTCCGTTGTTCTTTGTGTTTCAAAAAGGAATTCATTTTCCTTTGCCTGCTGGGCTAAAACGAAGGGAAAGGAGGCTAAAAAAATGTTCCCCTTAGTTACAGACAGGGGCATTACTTACCGTACTTCCTGTACATTTGGTTAATGTTTTTTTATTGTACTTTTAATAGCTTATTTGGTCATTTAATAGCTTATTTTGAAAGGGGTTGTGATATATGTACAGCATTCTCAAAAAATATATAAAAAATCACACCAAAATAATAGTTAAGAACTTCTATATGCACAACATAAACAACCAATCGCATGGATGTGCGGACTGGCCAAAGATAAAACAATCAGTCGTCTGTCAGAAACAAATATAATTTGCTTCATTTAGCACCACATGACACAGCTGCCATAACTTACATGAGTGTGTGGTAATTACACTGATACAATTAAGAAAAGAAATGACTAAGGAGGAAAAAAAGCACGCTTAGTTTAAGTAACTTCACAGCACATCGAACTGGGTGTAATACATAATGGTAACATTAAAGTAATGTCATCTTTGACTGTAAAATTAATGGCCATACCCTGTATTTTACGTCGCACCTTCTGAAGCACACTGGGCATTAATGGCCTATGCGAAATAAAATCTTTTAAAGTCGAAGGACTCCATCATTATCCAGTTAAATCTTCTCTTTCCTCTCGCTGTCGACATTCTCATCAAAAATCAACAAATGTTGAAATGTGACGCGATGCCGTAAAAATAGCACGCCTCCTTCCAGAAGTCGCAAGCGTGCGCATGCGTAGTAGCGGATGTTACATTTTCGGTAGGTGTAACATTTTCGGTAGTGACACCTCAGATCGGGCAGCCCCAGTGACAACGTTTTTGACCGGAAATCTGCTGGCACGAACGGGAAGTTGAAAAAATAAAGAGAAGGGTCAAAGGTCTCTGAGTGTTGTGTAGTCACCGCTGGAGCTAATTTGGAATATCGACTGATGAGTGAAAATCTAATTATTTTCAAAACTAATGTATTTCATGTATCTGTAGGGGTATAAAAATGCATGGTATGTGTAAGAAGTTACAAGTAAACCTTAAAGGCGGATGACGTGACGTGGCTTTTTTAATCCGCCGGTACGTACTGTCCATCTGCTTTGTATACGGAAACACAAGGCAGCAACACGAATTAGTGCTGTAATTAAACTGACTCCGCTTTATTTATGATGTTAAAACACAAATACTGCAAGTAACTTAACTCGACTTTTTACAGAATTGAAGGAAGGCGTACTCACGTTCTGTAGTGAACACATGTTTTTGTTCGTCCCTTTTCATTTTTCCTGATTATTCCGGTGATGCGGGCTGATGGACTGACAGTTGTCTTCTGGACTGCTGAATAACAACTGAGCGACATGGATGAGAAGTACAGTAGTAATGTTATTTCCAGTGGGAAGCTGGGACCAGTCGAGGTACCAAATGCCAGGTAAGCAATTCAAAGAACTAGTAGCTTTTACGGCTACACATGCCTTTGTACAGCAGTATCTGCCAACTTTAACCAAATATCAATTAAATAAATGCTTATACTTAGGATGTCGTCCTCCAATAGAACTATAGATTTTAATTAAATAGTTTAAACAGTCCACAATAGAGTTTTGTACCGTTTAATGAAGAGAGGTTTATATTATGAGAAGATTTTCTTCTAACTGCCCGTGAATTCTTATATAGTATTCTTATTTTAGTGCTCTGCTCCTTGTTTATTTTAAAAATACTGTGGTACATGATTGATTTAAATACAGGATTTCTCATGGTGGCTTACAGCATTATTTTCCCCTCAGACTAACAAGATACATAGTATTACTGTGCATCACCAAACTGTTAAAGGCTCTGGGAGTTTTTGAATCCTACGATATACTTAAAGTCGTCCACATTGTGCAGTTCGTCTTCATCCTTAAACTGGGGTGAGTCTATGCATTTCAAGCAGACAAGAACATGCTGATAATCTTTCATTTGACATTGGTTTAAAGCAAAAAATAAATGTCTTTAGGTGTGCGGTTTCCTTGCTTTTCTTCCAAAAGCCATTTTCCTCTGGAAAGGTTATTTCCAAACGCCAGGTAAGAGCATCTGATTTTTCTAGATGTTTGGTTTCATTGCAGATTCTTTGTAATAGATGGCTTTGCTGTGTTGCTCCTGTGAGCAGCCTTGTAATCCTCCCCATCTCCGTTCTGCATTTTCTTTTCAGTGGATTAAAATCCTAAAGCACGCTGTCATCAGCTGTATAATTTCACTGCTGAGCTTCTTTGGCCTCACACTATGTGGACCTTTAAGGTAATGTGACGCACACGTGTTTTTCTGCAGCCACTTTTCAGCTTTTATAAATGTGTTTGGTAACACTTCACTTAAAGCAGTCATGTGTAATGCATTATACATACCTTCATAATGCATTATATTGGTCGGTATAAGAATTAAGGATGCTTTGGTACTGTATTATGAAGGTATTAATAGTGCATTATAGATGAGACCTTCATTGAGCATTCATAATGCATAATAAACATGGCCGTAATGTGTTATGCCTTTTTATAAATAGTTATAGCCATATTTATAATACTTTCTCAGTGCTTCATAATGCATTATTTAGGTATCTATAATGCGTTATACATGAGTGCTTTAAGTAAAGAGTTACTTTGTATTCTTTTCAGGGCTGCGCAATATACTCGCCATTATATGGCGCATTCACGATAATCACCAGAACTTCAGATGACGAATGAAACAACTCGAATTTCTTAAAAGTCGAAGGAACCAGTTCGAAAAAAAATTACCTAAAATCGATCTGTACCATTCGAGGTACCATTGTACCTAGAATCGATCTGTACCAATCGAGGTACCATTGTATTAGGAATCTGTAAAAATTTGGCATATCTTTATGCTTAATAAACGCGTCAGTCTGCAAAAAGTACCGCCACACCACCGATGTCTTTTTACCTCGTTTATTCACAATGACTCCTCTTCCAAAAGATGTTGTGGTTGTTGAGCTGTCCTTTTCTTCGCGGCCACTTCAGAGCTTATCGCTTCCATTATTTACCAGAACAGAAGTATGTGGCGTGCTCCGCTAACCCAATATTATAAGCATAAGAATATGCTGAATGTATACAGATTCCTAACTTATGGGCGTCACAGGACATATCTCATTAATGTTTTAGCCGTACTACTCACCTGCTTAACACATTTGGGCGTAAGTAAATGTCCGTATAGTATTGAAAGCTGGCGTCCGGACAGATGTTTCACCCGTCGCCTAAAGTCCTGGTGATTATCGCGCATGCGCCATGTAATCCCAATTATATCGCGATTTGATTTTCAGCAGAGCCTCATTTTGCTCTGGGGTTTTTACATTACTGGAGAATAAGTGTTTCAACCACACTTGAACTTATTGCAAAATCAACACTAAATTTACTGCTTAAAAAACAGAAATTAAATGTACAGTTCCAAAGCAGCAGCCATCAGCTGCTGATGAGCATCACTGAATGTGGTGTGTGTGATAAAGCAGGCCGTGTGCATTTGTACACGCTAATGAGGTGTTCTGGCTCTGCCCACCCTGACCCGCACAGGACCATGCTGCTGTTCGAGCACAGCGACATCGTTGTTGTCTCCCTCCTTAGCGTCCTCTTCACCAGCTCCGGTGGGGGACCCTCTAAGGTGGGCAATAGCTTACGTACACTTTACAGAGGGATGTCTTTTTACTTCAGGGGGTGGATTTGTAACTAGAAGGTTGCATGTTCTGATCTCCAGCATTTACCTACCATTACCTACATCCAGCTGCAAAAGGTCATTTAATTATAAATAAGTTATGTGGTTTATAGGGATACAATACCACCCTGTCACCCTCCATACCTGTAGCCTTCTTCCCCAGTATCTGGTTAAAGTGGAGGAAATTGGTTTCTTTTCGTAATTTAAAGTATAATTGCAGTGAAGCACATACTTGCTCAGCTAGTACTGTTTTTATCATTCATTATGCTGTTTGTGCTATGGCTGGCCTCTCTAGACCAGGGGAGCGGCATTCTTCATCATAGCTGTGATCTGCTTGCTGCTTTTCGATAATGACGACCTCATGGCCAAGATGGCGGAGCACCGTATCCTTTCACTTGGAGCCAGTGCAGGTGCCATGGCCCTCCCAGGAATACGCATTCCGTGGGTCCTTTTCTTCATCACTCTGCTGTAAAAGGAGAATCCCTGCTCTTGAATTATTGTGGGGTGTCTTGAGCAGAGGGTTTTGCTTGAATTTAGAGGGAAGCTTTGAGATGATGTAAATGCTAGAATATTCTCTTAGGAAAGCAAGCATGTGGGGAACGGTGTAGGCAGAGCTCTGAAATCAGCCTGCAGGGTGATTGCATCGTTGGGGTTTGAGAGCCGGCCAAAAAGTTTCCTCTACAGAAGGGATTATGGCCGTGTCCCTCTCATATATACGCATGTGACATACGCAGCTGTGTGATGCCTGCCTTAACACCTCTGCCTGTTAGCGGAGGGACACCATGACAGTGCACTCACGCATGCCCTCTACACTGCCATTGCCTTCCTCGGTGTGGCTGACCATAAGGTGAGGTATGGTGTGGGTCTGTGTGACATGGGTCTGCATGGGTCCCTGTGTGACGTGGGTCAGCGTGGGTCCCTGTGTGACGTGGGTTTGTGTGGGTCCCACACACATTACCTTAGGATCAGCTGTCGGTCTGCAATTTGCTTTAGGAATTATCATTGAAAACCTGACCTCCAATAACTCCTTTCTAAATGCTGGGTGTTTGTTCATCTTTGGGGGGTGTTATTTTAAAATTAAGTGCAAAACAAAGTGCAAAGACAGTGCACATAGTGCAGACAAGTAAATGTGCAAACAAATTAAGAAGTGCACAATACACAAATAAAATATCCTGAAAACATTTATTGTAAATGTAGATGTTTATTATACATGTAGTGTGAATTATTGTTGGACGCCATATGCCTGTGTGACATTATGGTCTGCAGGAAGTTAGAATTTGTTACTTGCGACATGGAACATATACAGTGATACCTCAGAATTTGAATTTAATCCGTTCAGAACTCCGGATTGAATCCTAAAAAGTTTGAGTTGTGATCAAATTTTCCCCATAAGAAATAATGGAAAACCAATTACAGTGGTACCTCAGTGCTCAAACTCATTAGAACTCGAATTTCTTAAAAGTCAAACCAGTCAGTTCGAAAAAAAAATTAGCTAGAACTCGATCAGAATCTCAGAAGTCAAACCGTGAACGCTGACCTAAGAACTTGTACGTGTGGGGCAATGAGTCACGTGGCACGTCACTCAGCAGAAACACAGGGTAACGCTTCAGTCTCAGCCTAGCATTCGCTGTGATAGCATCCTTCATGTTTATAGTAGCTGAATACATATATTTAGACAGTAAAAATACATTTAGACAATGATAGACAGTAACAGTAATTATTATATAAAATACATTTAAAAATAAAGATTTATTAATTAATTTAATATTAATAATAAATCATTAATACATTTAATTATAATAATATTGTCATGCCCAGCGGGGACAGACCAGAGACAAAGGCGCAAAAAAATTACACCTAAATAAGTTTTTTTTTTTTTTCTTTAGCATTTAAACACAAAATGAACCAGATAAAACGAGAGCATATACTGTACTAAACACATCTAAGCACATTTATCAAAACAGTAATTTGTAAAGTAAGAAAATAAATGCATC
>JAODJW010000117.1:2440898-2451545 GCA_026777045.1 Hyperopisus bebe
TATCAACTGATATTGCTAACAATGGCAGTTAACCGGGCTAGAATTGGATTTCATGATTAGTCGGATTATTTGTCGGACTTACGGTAGTTCGGGCTAATTTTAAGTGAATGAAGATGAAGATCATTTAAACTGAGGTACCTTAAATATGACAAATTGTCCGGCTAAGCAAAAAATCTTGTTTTTTGATATGGGTCAATGATATTACACTTCTGTGGCAGATGGAATGCATCTGACTCGTGTTCAAGATGTTCAATAAACATGTTAAGTGCATATATATTTCCTTTTTTCTTGAGTCTCTTTACTCATGCAAAATGAAATGCGATTAATATAGATTAATCATGATTAAATGTCATTCATTTTTAATCTAAATTATTCCGCAGCAACCCTGTGATTAATCTGATTAAAAATTTTAATCGTTTGACAGCACTAATAATGACACTTTATTGATCCCTCGTGGGGAAATTTTCTTTATGCCTTCTACATCTTGCATGATACACAGACACATATAGGTGAAAGCAAATTTAACGGTGAAGGCCACATGCTGCACAGTAAATGGGCAATAAATGAAATATTTAGGCTGCCAAATTTCCATTAAATTTGAGAGAATAATTTGAATATTTTTATAGGCTTGAATATCGGATATAACAGTACTGCTGTTAACCTACGTGTGCTATACAGAGTGTGTGTAAATGGAGGACATTCTGAGGCTAATTGTAGACCTTCCCCTGTGATGCATCCTCTCTCAGGGGTCTTCCTGCACATTCTGGCTGACACTCTCGGCAGCGTTGGGGTAATCATCTCTACCCTCCTCATCCGGCAGTTTGGGTGGCTGATTGCGGACCCAATTTGCTCGCTCTTCATCGCCGTGCTCATCTTCCTCAGCGTCGTGCCTCTGCTGAAAGATGCGTGTGAGGTTCTCCTCCTCAGGATCCCTCCCGAACATGAGAAGGACCTTAATCACGCGCTCGAGAAGGTCAGTCACCTGCCTCATGTTCACATGGACTCATTGACCTGAGACAGCACAGACACCCATAAGCAACCAATCTACTCTTCTGCCCTGGGCTGGTTTTCAGATCCAGAAAATTGAGGGCGTCCTGTCCTACCGCGACTCCCATTTCTGGAGACATTCAGCAGGGGTTGTAGCTGGAACCATCCACTTACAGCTCATGTCAGATGTGGTAGAGCAGAGAATCATCCAGCAGGTTCGTGTTGTGTTTTTTTCCTCAAAACACAATAACTATAGATTTGTCCTTGACAATGATGTGGCCTGGATAAGAATTACATTTTTGTGCAGAACTTTGAACATCATTTTTCACGCATGTTTTTTTTTTTTTTTTTTTGCATGGTTACCAGGTGACAGCCGTGCTCAAAGATGCAGGGGTGAACAACCTCTCGATCCAGCTGGAGAAGGAGGCCTATTTCCAGCACATGTCCGGCCTAAGCACAGGCTTCCATGAGGTCCTTGCCATGACGCAGCAAATGGAGGCCATGAACCGCCTTAAAGATGGCACCTGCATCATGTGAAGATGTCACTGTAGCAACAAATAAACCATGATACTTACCAAATTAGGAAACTATAATGTGGATTTTTTTTTTTCTTCTCAGTATTTTGCACATGTCTCTATATACAATTTCTGTGTATTATGGACTTTCCATTTTGGGTTACTTGTTTTGCATTAAACCGTAATAGAAATCCACTGTGATGGGTTTTAATCTGAAATGTCATTTGGCCTTCAATTCAACATGCGTTAAATATATTTGTTTAAAAACTGTTGTGTGAAGTCCAGTTCTGACCTACACCTTTATATGAATCCATGTCACTCTTTCTGCTTCTTTATATAGTCAAAAGAGAGCAAGATGTGAACAGCGTTAAAAACAATAAAGACCTTGAGAATGCTTAGCAGATCATACAGAGACTGTTGGACCCTGTGCTGTAGCAAGCCTAGCTCTTAAAATCAGAAAAATCTCTATTGGCCAGGAATTTGTCCTGGTGGGTGTGTCCCACTATAATATATAGTATGGAAGACAATTTCAACATGTGAAATTGTACAAATACTATTAGCACTAGGCTTTCTACAGCCAAGCATCATAACGTGAAATAAAGTGTGAAGCTAGTGAATGTTATGAACAGGGTGATGCTGTCCCTGGGTCTGCTGGTTTGCCTTTGAGTCTCCTACCAGATATTAGAGGCAACTCAATAGGACACCATCAGCGAAACCAAACCATCCATCCATTTTCCAAACCAGTGGTGGGATTTTTCAGTGAATGTTGATAATGAATCTGTCGTACAAAACTCCAGACACTCTCTGCCAAAGCCCAAATACTGTAAACTGTTGTGGTTTCTGGTCCAGTCCCCTGGTTAGACACATCATCCTCCTGGTTTCTTTATTTTTCACAGACACCTTTATATCTAAATTCAAGAATGTAATTATTTACTGAGGAATTTAGGGAAATTATTTTACTGAAATGAAACAGTCTGGTGCTGGGAACATTTAGGTCACAGGTCCTCGAATAACATGTTCCATTTAAGACCCAAAGTTCCAGTTATGGACTCTTTAAGCACAAAATAATATTTTTTCGACCATTATGCAGCTTAAGTAACTGATGTGGCCACAGCTGACAATACCGGACAAACAAGCTAGTTTTGAACTCACACAAAAAAACGATGTCCATTGCTCTACAGTGCTAACGCAGGTGGGAAGCTTGTGATAAGTGTAAAAACAGCAAATTATATTTATGGATATTATATAAATAATGCACATTACTGAACGTTATTTAGTAGCGAATCAGCGAATATAATACCAACAGGTAATTTTACAAACTATCGGTCACGTGACAGCCGTTGTCTTAGAAACGCATTCTAAGAGGGTCAGTTTCGCCCAATAGTATCACTGTGGACGCTCAAAGCAGCCAATCAGATTCGACCGAGCGACGATTTAAATCAAAAATGTGTGCCCTGTGTCAAATGCTGTGGAAGAAACGCATTCATTGAGTCTTGTTTTGCAGTTGTGCTAGTTTGACATGGCTCTTCGTGTAACTCGGGTGAGTGGGTCTCCAACTTTGTAGTTTGTGCTTATTGGCGTTAATAATAGTTTTTCGCCGTTCGAATTTCTGCTTCACCTTACTTTTAAGTCTTTTGCGGAAACTAAGGTTTTATATATATATATATATATATATATCTATCTCATTCCCTACTGTCCTCCCTTTTTATACGCTTCCTCGTTTTACGACTTTCTTTAATGCATGGCTAATTCGAAGATATCTGCTTCTCTTCCCCTTTTCTGTTAAATATTTTTCTAAAGCTTTTGTGAACAAACGGGACCGTTTGTGAAGGAAGTGGTTAGATATGCTTGTGACTTACAGAGTTCTCAGCTGGCTGTGAACAGAGATGCGGCTTCTGGAAAACCAGGGTTGGCTGGGAAACAGACCCTGAGGCCTAGGGCAGCGCTCGGGGACATCGGAAACAAGACGGTTGCGACCCGGCAGCCTCTGAAGAAGGTGTGTGTGTGTGTGTGTGTGTGTGTGTGTGTTCTCCTCCCCCCCCCAAACGGTAAACGGCATCTATTTCAGAGACTGATTCAATGGCATACTTTTCTGTATAGGACGCTAAGCCCGAGGGCAAGGTAGCTCTGAGGAAGCCGAGCAAGTCCGAGAAGCTGCCTGATGAGCAACTCCTCAAAAAGGATGTGGTCCTTTTGACAAAGCCTGTGGAGGTGAGCTCTCCTGGTAGCCCTGAAGCATTGCTTGCTTTGTTGCTGTAGTTCTGCCTCAGCCCTCATTGTCTCCTAGACTTAAAATCCTAAAGGTCACTCACTGAGCCTGACTCTGGTGTGGTCTGTTAGCTGGCTAATGGTTACATGTTCCTGCTAGACTGTTCCTGAGCCCCAGTCTCCCACACCCATGGAGACTTCTGGCTGTGCTCCAGATGACCTGTGCCAAGCCTTCTCTGATGTCTTGCTGAACATTAAGGATGTTGATGCAGATGATTATGACAATCCCATGCTCTGCAGTGAATATGTGAAGGACATCTACAGTTATCTTTGTGAACTCGAGGTTGGTGTACTTCATGAAGGGATGGCTGCTGGTCTTACTGTTCCAGCTTGTTAAACATGGCCACTGTCTCCTTCCAAGGTTGACCAAGGCATCAGACCAAAATATCTGGAGGGCCAGGAGGTTACTGGGAACATGCGTGCTATCCTCATTGACTGGCTGGTTCAGGTTCAGATTAAGTTCAGGCTTCTCCAGGAGACCATGTACCTGACGGTAGCAATCATTGACCGCTTCCTCCAGGTAAGCAGCATCCTGAATAGGAATGGATCCTTTGAGTACTTGGAAAGTGTGCTCCACAGTGAAAGTCAAGCTGTATTAGAATTGAATGTATTCAGATCGCTTGATACATTCCAGGTTCAAGATTCTTTTGTCACATGCATAGTTATGCAATTACAATATGTAGTGAATGTGCTCTGAATGACCCTTGAACTGCGCAAATCAAAAATGTATTCAAGAATGAATGAGCCTTGAACTGCTACTTCAATGGGTTTATAATGGTTAAATAAGTACATGCAACCCTGTGCAGTGCCTGACTTAAGATTCAGGGGCTGGTTAGTACATTTTCCAGGCTGGCTGTGCCACAGAACCTTGTATGACCCCCATCTGTGTTCCCTCCACCCACCCTGAGTATTCAAGTACACTTTTTACCCTGTTGTACTTGAGTCACATCTCTAATCATACCATCTTGCAAGTCATGTGACAGACTACTGCTTTCTCCAGGACCATCCTGTGCCGAAGAAACAGCTGCAGCTTGTTGGCGTGACTGCAATGTTCATTGCCTCAAAGTACGAGGAGATGTATCCTCCTGAGATCGCAGACTTTGCCTTTGTCACTGATCGGGCATACACCACTGCTCAGATCAGAGACATGGAGATGAAGATCCTCAGGGTGCTCAAGTTCAGCTTTGGCAGACCTCTACCTCTCCAGTTCCTGCGACGGGCCTCCAAGATTGGGGAGGTAATGTGGGGGAATGGGGGAACTTTACCCCCCCCCCAATAGTAAACCTACTAGGGCAGGTTCCTAAGTTGTTGCAAAATGTGCATGATTGTTTTATCAAGTGGCACTTTATGAAACTCTTGACTTACCTTTTTGCTGCTACAGACACTTACCTGTTTAAGCAGTTCAGTATACCTAAGGTTTAGGTGTTGCAACATACTTCATTAACATTAATTGGTATTGTGTTGTATCAAGTGCCTTTTTAAATCATAAAAGGTTTTGCTACACCATCTGAGCTGTCTGTCCACTTCAGTTATTACTTCTATGAAAGATCAATGTGCTCTGGACTGAATTTTACTGAATGTAAGGATAATCTACAAGTTCAGTAACTTGGCATCTCATACGTGCATTAATCTGCTTACCATATTGTGGACAAGTCAATCTGTAGTACTGAAAAGCTATCAAGATGCATCAAGCCCCAGTTATTGCACATGTGCCATTATGATCTGCATCAATCTGTGCAGCCCTACTGCAATGTGTTTTTGGACACTAGTCTGACATGGGGAACCTCTACATGGATCTGGCTATAGTAGCTGCCCCTGATCAATCAATGCCTGGTTTTTGGCCCTAACTTCAGTCTGTCAGCTTGTCACTGCTATGGTCCCTCTGCCCACCCCTGGTCTAGTGCCAAATCTTATCTGCAAAGGGTTGGTGTGTACGTGGGTTTTCGCTGCAGCTCCCTAACTAGAGAACTGATTGGCTGAAGACTCCTCACGCCTGGGTTTTAACAGCTGGCCTACAGGTTATCCCAAAATCCTACATACACCAGCCCTTTGTGGATAAGATTGCCCACCCCTCCACTAGACTGACCTAGGTGTGTTAAACTAAAGCTCATCTCCCCCTGCAGGTGACAGCTGAGCATCATACCTTGGCAAAGTACTTTGTGGAGCTCACGATGGTTGACTACGATATGGTTCACTTTGCGCCCTCTCTAATCGCTTCTGCTGCTTTTGCTCTGATGCTAAAGGTCTTCAGCTGTGGTGAATGGGTAAGTTTTGGCTCCTGACCCAGTAGTGTGGCTTTCCACTAGAAGGCCAGGGCTAGATCTCTTCTCTCTTCTGCAGACACCCACCCTGCAACACTACATGGGTTACTCGGAAGACTGCCTGGTGCCTGTGATGCAGCATATTGCTAAGAACGTGGTGAAGGTGAATGAGGGACAGACAAAGCACATGGTGAGTGGGAGGTCTATAATGCAGCAATAGTCTATTGCTGATAAGGTAGCAAGATCTAGCTGACCTGCTCATCACTTCACAGGCAATAAAAAATAAGTACGCCAGTCAGAAGCAGATGAAGATCAGTATGATTCCCCAGCTGAAGTCTTCAGTCATCAAGGACTTGGCCAAACTACTGTCCTAATGGCTTATTAAGCACAATGTGCTGTCTTGTATGCATTTTTTTTAATGACTTAATTGTTACTTTTATCTACTCTATACTGTGACTTGTACAAGACCTGCCTTTCAAGGATGAGGTTTCAAACATTTGCTGCCTCTGTCTTCAGTGATTGTTGGCTGATCTGCTTGGAGTAGCCTTCTGTCTACATGGTGGAAAGTTGTGGGAACTTGATTTGAAATGGCTGGTTGTAGATCAAATTCTTGCCTAAGCCTTCCATTTTTGGAAGGTGCAAGATTTGATTTGCTGGTCTTCCACCTTAGGGCCACCTCCCCTTCATGTAAATGACTCATTTAATGACATGACTATTGTCAAATTCAATGTTTTGGAAATCTGTCCTGTAGGCGTGTACTTGTTTGCTAGCAGTGTTGCTGTGGATAAGTGAGTTGAGCTGCTTTGACGTAAGCCCACATTTGATTTGACTCTTTTAGGCCTCAGTTTTATGTGCTTGGTTTTTATGCCTTTTATTCTATTGTGTGCTATGCAATAAATTGTACACTTATAACCTTCCATACTCCATGTTCAGCTTGCATGTGGTTTTTTTGAGGTAGGAACAAGCTACTTTGCTCCCACATGCATGCAATATCTTTGACCACCCAGAGTGCTGCTTTTGTCTTGAGCAGGCCAGTCTTTCCCTAGTCAAAGGACTATTAGCTGCCTGCAAATGCTAGTTTCATACCTGAGTTTCCTTATACTTCACATTCCTAATTTTCAAAATCAGAAATGGAGCCAAATGTAGAAGCATGCAAATGAAGGCCAATTTAGTCCATATTTCATTATAGTGAATTTACTTTTATGTAGTTTGTCCCGGCAAAGCTTGGCTTTTTTTTTCCTTGAGGAAAGTCACTTATTTGACGTACAAACCAAGCTTGGGTGACAGGCATAAGCAGTTTGTCCAGTTTTGTCCCCTGTGTAGGAACATTACAACTGGCTTCTGCTTTCCGCAAATTCAGACTTGTGTGGTGGCTGTTATTTAGGTGGCTTAAATGACAATTTAAATTCTACCAGTGACCATTAAAATTCTGTCAGTCACCCGTCAAACTCCATGGGAGGACTCTAAACAAAACTTATCTGGATACATTGGAAACTAAATTACAATAGATTAATCTTGCCTAGTTCATCTGTCCCATGTTTCTTCAGATTGAATGTGGAAACCCTAATTGCTGGTGTCAGTAACTAGGCACATTTTGTATCTCTTGCTTAATGGCAATGCTTCAGGTGATGAAATTTAGTTCAAGTTTCCAGCAGAGTTTATAGTACACGGCTGTGTACTGTGGGATAGGACTGGATGAGCTATTTGCTCCCTAATGAGTTTTGGACATGCATGACTTCATCGCTGGTTCAGTAGTTGGCCCTTCTTTGAACCAATTTTGGTAGGTACTGACCACTGCATACCAGGAACACCCCATAAGACCTGCCATTTTGCAGGGCTCCCATGGGGTCTTAAGTGTAAAATTCAGAAAGTTAAAATGAAGGCCTTAATGTCTTAACTGCCCAGATTTTCATCCTAGGTCTTTCAATTTACCAAAGTTTTAAAATTCTTACCTCCCATTCCCAAAAAGCATTGTCCGCAGAAAATAAAATGGTAAAATGCTGTAAAACTAATCCGTTGGTTGTGTTTTCTGGTCTGCACCGGTGTCTGCGTGAATAAAACTACAACTCCCATTGTGTGATCACTGCACCTAGGCAAACTGAGAAGGGTCTGGCTGCAGCCACTCAGGACGTGCACGTTCAGCCGCAACAGGAAGTGTAGGGGAATCAAACGCTAGCTTAGTTCTTGAGGCCAATGTGAATGGTATGTTTTATTTGTATTACTGAATGATATAGCTACAAGTTTTTCATGCCATACATTATTGCAATGTAAATGTTTTGATGTGTTAGTAATTTTTTTCCCTCTGGACTGAATTTTTTTCAGTTAAATGGCAACTACTAGCCAGGTGCATGTTCTTAAACACGTTTCTACTTTTACAGAGGTGGAGTTATCTTTCAGTTTTCATGGAGTTATCTTGTGAATGTGTTAGTTTCTAGCATATAGTTTAGTTGTTCGTGTGATCCTGAGGAGAACATTTCTCGGTCTCATGGTAAGGCAAGGTAAGTTCATACACAGGAGTTATTTAATGTGCTTTATAAGAACAAGATTGTAAGTTAAAACAAAAAAAGCAAAATGGATTAAAAAAACTTTTTTGAATAAAAATTGCTTAGAAAATCTAAATCTGAACAGGTGTTATGCCGAAAAAGGCATCCCTGCCGTAGAATGCATGCCTGTCCCTAAATGACCGAATGGTCGCTGATCTGAGACGAGTTGAGCTACTTTGTCGAGTTAGGCTACTGTAGTGCTAATCAATAACCCTTACCCTAATCCCCCCCCCCCCCCCCAAAAAAAATAAAACGGGTATGCATAAAACTTCACTCTTGAATGTGTCACAATTCTAGGAGTGATGTGATTTTGCTCTTACTCCCAGACTTAAGAATAAATGGCATGCATAGACATTCGAAAGTGTTAGGACTTGATCTCAGCTCCTAAATTATTTAGGAGAGCTAGAGAGGTCTCCTAAGCCAGTTAGGAGTTGAATGATGGCAGCTGCACTACGCTCACCCAAATGGAGACGTCCTGCAGACGTACAACAATTATGAATTGATAAATAGGTACAGGCTTGATCATGAGGGCATTCTTGTTACCAACCTAATTAGGAACCGGATACAATCTTCTACGTCACCTAAAAATGCACTTACAGTTAAACTGAAGGTGATGATACTACATTTTTGGCAACTGGAAAAATATAATCTATTATAGCGAGGCTCATAAGAGCAATATAAGTAATGACACAAACCTGTAGCTTGCATGCTTGCTTTATAAACTGTGATTTCCTTTTGCGAGGTCAATAGAACATAACACCTTTTTTCACATTCCTTTTTTTTATTGAGAATAATTTACATATGTCTGAAAATATTACATAATGAACAATACCAGAGATAAAATATTTTCTACATATATGGTCTACATACATAGCAATTCATCATAAATATTACACCACATATACAGCCAGGAACATAAATATGAATAAATGATAAAAGAATACAATAGATAATTTACTATTTCTTAGGACTCCTACTCAAATCAATCCTTGTATTATTTTAAAAATCTTTGGGTTTTCTTGTTTTTTTTATCAAGGAAAGTGACATTTTTTAGCTCAATGAAGAAGATGGAAAATAAGGGCAAAGAACCTGTACATTTTTGTTTGTGAATGAAAAATTTTACCATTAAAATAAAATTATTACATCACATAATGCCCTGTCGTTGTCATTACAGTAATAACAAATCTTTAAGGGTAAAGATATCAATAGACTGAGGAGCTTGAAATATATAAGAATACAACTCAGACCAAAATGCTCTAATCACATCACACTGAAAGAAAAGGTGGGTAAGCGTTTCATCCACCAGGCCACAGAAGGTACAGGCACTGTCTATGTGTACAAATTTGGCAATATACAAGTTAACTGGATATATCTTATGTAAAATCTTAAAATGAACTTCTTTTACTTTATTGGAGATACAAAATTTATGAAGCAGAAGCCAGGCCTTCCTCCAATTAATGTCCTCCAAATGAGAATTCCAGAATAGTTTCCCTCTAGGGATAGTTTTGTTTCTATACTGTAAAGTTTGGCGGATATGCTTATTCGTACATTTTTTATCATATATCACTATTCCATTTATATAAAGTTTTGAATAGACAGCAGATGCTTGTCCTACATTAACACATATGATTTTTCATAAGCTGAATCAGGCCCTGTGGAATAGCTTTGACTACTGCACTGTACTCCCTATATGGTATGGGAAAACTGCTCTGTCATAAGCTGTTATATGTCATTAAAGACCCTTGATCATCAAATAGAGACAAGATGTTAATATTTCTTTGGAACCATCGTGGATAAAACAAAGACCTTTTCTTTATTGTGATGTACATATTATTCCATAAAAAGGCTCTATGAGGGGAAAAATTATGGACAAAACATAGTTTCCAGGCCGAGAGAGACTGTTGATGGAATTTGGATAAAAAAAATGGGGAGTTTGAGAGGGGAGTAATCACACCGTAAAAGGAAAGATAGGCCACCAAGTTTTCCAAAACTTGGGATAAAGAACCATATTGAATTTGGATTAATCAAACATTTCCTTATCCAACTGACTCTAAACGTGTGAACAATATCCAC